>VZTU01001632.1:172551-354852 GCA_013400835.1 Zapornia atra
AACCCTGGGAGCAGAGGGAGGGCTCTGACGGGTGGCATTGTCCGGCACCCTCCTTGGACCGGCGGTGGTTGGGCGAGGGCAGCAGCATCCCTGGGCAGTGAGCGCCCCCCCTGCTCTCCACCAGGCGGACAGGCTGGGGCTCAGGCTGCGCGGGGCCTGGGCTGGGTAAAAGTTGAGTAAATATGAGTAAAAATCCGTTCTCCTGGGGCAGCTTTAAATGCTGTGGGGCCGCAGCTGTAGTGAGAAAGCCCTCTCCAGAGCAGCAGCACATGAGATGAACAGGGGACACCTAAAATGCCCCTCCTGTTTTGCCATCCCTATCGTAGATTCCTTGCAGCTTTCATACAGTAGCTTGTTCTGCTGCTCCATTTACGTCTGCTTCTGGAGCACAGCCAGAGGTGCTATGGGCGCAGACACGTGGTAGTTTCCCAGGCTTGGCGATGACAGCAGGGCATTTCGCCGTGTTGTTAGAGGCTGCTTGCAGCACCCTTCAGGGACACCCATCCCGGCGTTGTTACAAATGCAGAGCCCTTCCCTCGTCGTCGTCATTCCTGTCTCTTACTGGCTCTTTACATTTATTTGGTGGCTTATTGAGAAGGGTCAGCTGTTAGTAACTCCCTTAAAATACCTGTGATGCATGTAAATGAACAATTAGAGATTTACATAATCTAAGGAACAGTGTGCTCTCTGTTACTCTGGCAGAGGAACCAAAAGTGCTAACAAATGAAGGGATGTGACAAGTGCTATTGTCTGACTGGTGGCTAAAGTCTGCTGATCCCCTGTAATGTCCTGACCAATGCACTGTTCTGTTCTTTGGGGTATTGAGAGGGAGCATTTCCTAACATAGAAGCTGTATTGTCTTAACTTCAATCAGTTTGGTTTAGTGAGTGCAATTCTATGGTGGCAGTCAGCTTAAAGCAAGTTGTGGCACTTTGAAGCGAGCCTGTGAACTGCGGGGGATAGACACACACAAAAAATAAAAGAGGATACGATAGGGTAGGCTGTGGTGCAGCCTGCCAGTGTGTCACCTGCTCTTCAGGAACTGCTCACACAGCTACGCTGACAGCATTTGTTCTCAGGTGCCTCTGCCAGGCTGGAGCATAGCGTGGGTAATGGATAGTTTTCCCTGAAGTCATTTGATTGTCAGCCCATACCTTTTTTAGGCAGTCTGAAAGACAGGTGTAAAGTGATGTGCTAATGTATGCAAAGTTGTATGCAAACTGAACTAAATCAGTACAGCTTTGGGTAAGCATGTGCAGTTCCATCTCCCAGATCTTGGGTCTCTTTGGGAAGGAGTCTGTCATCCTCTGCATCACAGCAGAAGTTCTGGTTTCAAGTCTATTTCATGCTCTTATCAAAAGAGCAGCGGGGTAAAAAAGCAGTTTGGCGGGAGAGTGTAGGACTGTGAGGAATTAGGTGTGATCCTCCTTACGCGTATTATCTCTTAGCTACATGCTCCTTACCCTTAATGGTTGATTATGTAAGAGTAAGTTGTTATTTGCTCAGCAGGGTTTTCCATAATGCAGGATAAAGTTTCCAGAGCTCAGTCTTTTCCTGCTTACCGCTTTTCAGCTCGTGCTAGTGTGCATCTGGACTGCACAGAATCAAGCGTCCTGTCCCCCATGCTAGCCCCTGACTCCCTCCTGGCCTTCTACAGGAGCCACACCACGAACTGTGGAAGTGCAGCTTTAGCTTTCAGCCTCCAGGCAGTGTGCACCCACTCACTCTGCTGATTCGGCTGCTTTCCACATGTGCTTTATCCCACATGAGCTTTTCCTCATTTGTGTGTAGTCTAGAAAGCTGCTGTCTCTTGTGTAACCACGTATGTAGCTTAGAAAATGTTGTGCAAATAGACAAATTTCAATTTGCCTTTGAAATGTGCAAGACTTGAGCTTTTCCATCTCTCTGCAGTCCAGGGCATTGGACATGAAGTGTTATCTCTGCACTCTGGACCTCCTTAGCCTCCTCAACTTCTCTGTCCTTGGAAGAGTTGCAGACAGGGCAAGAGATTGCCAGGCCAGAGCAGATGTCTAAACCTGTCTGGTACCTGTTCCTTGTCAGGGGCTAGCACCCGAAACTCCACTGAATAAAGGCCAAAAAAAACTGTAACAAAGAAGAAGAAATTAGCTGCCCACAGAAGAAAGGCCTTCCTAGCTGCTAGCAGTGTTTGCCTTGTGCTATATGTTGGCTATATGCTTATGTATTTCATTGCCATAAGCATGACTTTATGAATATGCCAACCTTTGATCAATGCACCTAATCCCAAACTTGGGCAATCAGCCCTTTACCTCAAGTGTTTTCTTTATGCCTCATACCTTACACTGATAATTTTAGGAAACCCTTAGTCTTCTAACCAACCTCTTGAAATTTCACTGGACTTTTGTCTCTAGACATCTCTAGATCTGGATTGTCTGGAGTTTTCAGGACCCAAAAAGATACGGAAGCTATTTTGCCCCTTGGTTTAGTTTATGCATTGATCTTTTGTTGTTGCTGTTAAATGTGAAATGCTAGACTTCTCAGCACAGTTTAGTGTGGAGTTGTAGAGGAAGGATCAGTTGTGATGTTCTCCTTTTGAGCAGACTATTCCCAAGGTGTAGGGTCAGAGAAGTCTGCTGGTGTTGGTCTGATAGCTTACCATATCACTTGTCTTCAAAGTTTCAATTAAATTCTGTCATAGCTGAACACATAAAACTCTGTTGTGGAATTAGAACATTTTGCAGTTCCAGCAGAAAAAAAAGAATATTTAATTTTCTATGTAGGTTCCAAAAACATTAAGCAGTACCTTTTCCCTCCCCACCTTTTCCCTCCCCCTTTATCACTCCCAGTAACAGTTGCATTTACGAGGGGAGCGTGTGAAGCATGGTCAAGACAAGGAAATGCCCAAGAACAAGACAGCTGCAAATTCAGGACTGGTATGGCAAGGCAAGTCAGTGGGAAGGATGCTTTAGTGCACCTGAAATGAGAACTTGAAAAGGAGAACCTCTGCTGTGCTCCTGAGTGAAGACAGATCATATTGTCCACTGTTTTAAGTTGTGATCTTGCAGTAAGTACAGGCATGCATTGTTCTGAGACAGGATCTCTGAATCTGAGGCCTCTCTAGGCTGCTGCCTGAAGAACTAGTGCCCAACTTGAGGCTTCTGAATATTCTGTCTCTTGTTCTTGCATATAAGTGTATCAAGAGGAAAGGTCTGATTCTCTGGTCTTATGCAGTACAGTGGCAATAACTGACAGGGAGCTGTATCTTTCACGTATTTTAGATTAAAGAGCAGTCTTGTGATTTAATACATCACAGCCTGCCCAGCCCAGTAGTGAGCACAAGCTCTGGAAAAAAAAAACCCCATACCAACCCCAAGCAATCCCAGTCATGTAATACCAGATCCTACTCTGGTGTGGAGCAGAGTCATCAAGAGCTAAACTTGAATGCCATCAGCTGAGGGACGTGGACATATGTTCTGCTCAAGAATATGGCCTTAGGTTTTTCTCTCAGACCCATCCAGGCTGTGTGATCCCCCGTGACAGACTCAAGTATCCCCGGTAACATTTGGTGGAAAATAGAAGAGAGCTTACCATGTTTTATTACCTGAGGCTTTCACAAGAGTCTGTCTGAATGCAGCTCAGAAGTTTCTGAATCTGAGTTTATGACTGGGGCTGTCACTGTACAGAGCTATAAATAGACACGTCATTTCTGTGGGAAATCCAAACGGCATCATGCAGACCCAGGAACCAAGTCCCCAGATTACTTTGTTTCACCGCCCTTTTGCTCTGTAGCCCATCTCCCAAGGAATCCCTTATGATTTCAAAATCTCAAGAGCCTGTATTTTAACGAACCTGCCAGGGAAAAGCTCCTTCATTTCCTTCTTATTAATGCTCTTTGCTGTAATGTGGTGCCTGTGTGTATGGAGAGTGTGGTAGAAACCGATCTTGCATTTATCAAGGCTGTATCAAGTTTGGTAGTTCCTTGTTTTCAGTCTAGCTCAGGAGAGGTAACAGGGGGTACAGCCTCCTTGCACATTGTAAAGGTGACCCCTCTGTCTTAAAGGAGAGACTGGAGCCTAAAACTGGAATTCATATGATCAGACTACACTTGTGTGTTTTAAATACTGAACGTTTAGGCTGAGTTATAACCTCACATTGTAGTTGCCTCATATTAGACATTTGAGCAATAGATAGGTGCCCTGAATATGCTTAGTAGTTGTTAGGGAACAGTTCAAATTCCTAGACAGGGATGCTTAAGGTCAAGACAGGCATCAGTTACTCTGTTTATCAGTGTCAAGCTTATACTTGTCATGTTTCATACACGTGAGAGATGTGAGCTCTATACTCCTTAGGAAGGGAGCAGACAGCAGTAGTCCACTACACCATCCCCACCTCTGAAATTACTGACTTTGTATGTGGTTATTTACATATGTCAAAAGCTATCATGGTCATCTCTAGGTGTCTTAAATGCATTGCTGTCTCACTCCCAGCTCTTTGTGGTGGAAACAGAATGCCTGGTTTGGGGAGATTTACTGTTCCTGATGATATACACCAACATCAGAAAGCTCCGTCTGAATACAGGGATGAGCCTCCCTGGCATAGACTGCAAGAAAACAGGATCCAAAGCATTGGGCCGTGTAGTAAATGATGCCTGTGAGGTGCTGGTAGTTTCAAAGAAACGCACAATGCTCTGAAGCATGTCCAAAATATATTATTTTTGTAGTGTGTAGAAACCATGGTTTGAAATTCTCAGAGGAAAGCAGTCTGCAACTGCTACCAGCTGGATTGGCTTTCATTGCTATTCAGCAATACTGCTGCTGTTCTAAGCTCCTGCCAGCAAGTTTTTCTTTGAAACAGTCTTTTCTTTATCTAATCATTCAAAATTAAAATCTTCATGGAGGGAAAACAGTGGGAAGGCCAAGAATGACTCCTGAGGCAACTGTGGCTGATGAAGTTAAGACCCCTTAAACAGTAACCAAGAAATGGCAGCTGTCCAGTCTGCCCTGCTTCTGAGCTTGCACTTAACAATATTTGACTTGTTTTCTCAGAAGAATAAAAAGAGTGAGTGTTGATGAGATGCATTTAATTGCAAATCATTCTCCCCCTCCCCTTCTTCTGCCTACAGGTGATACGGTTTTCAAATATACAGTTTTCTTTGTGCTTATTCCTGAAAATGCCACTCTGCAAGCTAGCTTTATCTTTACTATCACAGTAGCAGTGATTTTGGTGGTGGAGGTGATGCTTTTATAGTTCGGGTGGATATTATCTAAAATGGAATGGTAATAAAATGAGGGATTGAGACCTGTATTACATGTTTCTACTGGAGCTACATGCAGGTACAGTTGTGACTTGCCTTATTACACGGATATGCTGGTAGGTAAAAGAATTACTGTTTCATTAGTTAAGTGCTTCTGTCATAAAATAATGATTCTTTTGTAAGTCCAGCTTTTATTAGTTACAAACTAGACTGACAGTCCATGGGTCTGGAGAAGCATGTGCTGTCATTGCTGTAGGACAGTAATTAAAGGCAGAGGGTGAAGAATCTTTGCCCTGTTCAGAGATGTCAGAAAGGCATGAATCCTAGTGTGCCTACATGAAAGCAATTATTGTCACTTGCGGGTTTTCCTCACTGGCCACTGAAAAAAAAAGTCTGATTGTTTTGGAGACAGAATGTCACAGCTGTACTGGAGAGAAACATTCTTAGGCAAAGAAATGATAAACACAAGGAATCTAAGCTTCTTTTCTGGCCTCGCTACTCCTCAGAGGTCTTTCTTAGGACCTCTTGGCCTCCCACTGTTGAGTTCCACTTTTGTCTGTAATGTTGGTATGGTTTGTGGTGTCCCACACCAGGTTAGGATTTTGTTGACACGGGAAATGCAACAGGATCACCGTGTAATAGCTGCATTCTGAAAAATGTCATGCAGAAATCTCTATAGGAAAAAGTGGGACAACAAACCCAACAAACACATGCCTCTAGCCTGCAGGCCATTGAACCGTGTTGATTGTGTTGATATTTAGTGAGATGCTTCAAAGTAAAACATATCTATATCTTTTATATATCATATCTATGCTTGTGGAACTGGGGTCTCGAATCCTATTGCCTGTGCTTGTTCTGAGTGCATAGAATTCCCCTCTCTCCTATAAATATCATAGAGCATCATCTGTCATTAACAGCTAATCTGTCTTTCTCTTGTTTCAGGGAACAGTATTGAAAAATGGCACGGAAACCTTTGAAGCCTGGGAGGATCCTCCTCCACCTGTCTACATGCAGTTCTACTTCTTTAACGTGACAAATCCTTTAGAAGTGCTTCAGGGCGATACTCCTCTTGTAGAGGAAATAGGGCCATACACCTATCGGTAGGACCCTTTCGCTGTTTTCACATTTCACTAAACCTGTTGCATGTGAGGAAACCAAAAAGCAGGATCCAGAATGCTTGAGATCCCACTCTAGGAGAAAACTGAACTGTTAATGTGTGAGCAGAAGTGGTACAACTGACTCTTGGAGTACCTGTAATCTGTTTCAGGTTAAGCCAGTGACTTCTATCACATTTTGGACAAGATTTTGCTCAGCTGCTGAACACAGAAGTTGGTTGCATCCTGGCCTACTATCTTATGAGAGAAAAATCAGTGACTGGTTGGGTGATGTTTGAGAGACTGGAGAGAGGAGTGTTGCATAAAAGCATGATTCATGTGTTCACTCAAAAATTATTTCCCAACTGACATTGTGCAACTCACTACCAGTGTGTCCAGATAACCAGTTGGAGACTGGTACTATAAGGACCTTCCTCACCCAACCCTCACTATAAAACATACTTAGATTCAGACACACGTACCATTCTTACAGACAGACGGACTTCCTAAGGCCACGTGCAGTGTTGGAGCTTATCCAGCCTCTTGAACTCTCTATTTGCATGGTACACCTGCACACAGAACAATCTGAGTCTGCTGCACATGGAGACGTTTTAAAGTCACCTTAAAAATGAGTTTTCCTTTAGACCTTCATTCTGCTCTGCTGCATGCAGCAGTGTAAGCCAGGAGCAGTCCTGTGGCAGGGCTTTGAAGTCTCGGAGGTATGAGAACCACAGTGAAAAGGTTCATTTCTCCTTGTCAGTCTCACTTCTGGTCACACATGCTCATTCAGACAAGGCACCAGCTCAGTGCTGGAGGGCGTTGTCTTTACCTAAGTAGCAAAACGATCAGAATCTTCTTGTTAGGATTTGAAAAAGATACTGTAGAGTAAAAGAGAGAGCCTTTGTAATAGCCTTGGTCTCTGCAGTATGTTCTGCCTCTTGCTTTCTTGACACACTTGAGCTTTGCTTCACCATCCATCAGTTTCTTCCCCTATCTCCTTTGTGTTTCAGTACTGTGTCCAGCCTCAGCAAACTACATGTGGTGCTTTGGCAAAATACCTTGTTACATAAACCAGCAGAGCTGGAGGAAAGATACATAAACTTTCAAGTTGCCAAGCTTTTCTTCAGTCTCTCTAGTACAATGCTGATGGTGAGTCAGCAGTACATTCTGCGTGGAGGATAAGCAGGGTGTGTAATAGAGCTACGTGAAATGTCTAGTCCCATGCTATTCTGTACCCCGGTACTCAGTCCCCTTTGCCAGCTTCTATTTTTTCCCTTTCCTTAGCTCTGAGGGTTTCCTGGGTGTCACGCCTAGCCTGGTTTGTGAACCTTCTCCAGAGAAGAGTTCAGTGGGATGGGCAGGGCTGGTGGTCTAGCTGGCTGGGTTGCCTGTCCCCGAGGTGGGGCCCAGCCTGAGCTGCTGGTTTGTAGCTTGCTGGGAGATCCTTCCTCTGCAGCGTGCGCCACAGCCCGGCTGTGAGGCAATGCAGGCTCTCCCCGAGTTGTTTATTTCGGTGCGAGGGAGGGAGGCTGCGCATTCCAGTGACGAGTGTTTCAGTTGCTTCTGGCTTGTTTGGTTAGCCTGATTTTGACATGTCTGAACAGGATTCAGTTGTGCTGTGCTCTGTCTGAAAGAAGAAAGGAAAGTTAGAAAGAGGAATGCTTTTTTCCAGCTGCTAGTTTAATCCTTGTCTCACTGATGCTGCCGACCACATCAGACTGTCAGCAGTGGGTAGCAGAAGAGAGGAGACGCGTGGGGGGGAGATGGAGAAGGGAGGGATGTTGCAGACGTACTGAGTGCTCGAGCCAGAGAATAAATACCAAATTTGTCTCAGGGTCCCCATGTAGCAAAGCATTAAAGACTCATTTAGGTTTATCATTTGTCAGAACACCTAAAATGCCCTAACATGAAGCCCATGGCTCGGTGTTTTTATAAAACAGGATATTGGAGGAAAAAGGCTGGAAGTGAACTGGCCCAGATAAGCGGAGGAAATAAATCTAATGAGGGGCAGAGAGGAGGTGGGACTGCTGATTTCCTCTTCCTGCATATTCTTCCTACAATTCCGTTCTGACCAGCAAACCCAGCAAGCACAGTGGTAGATTCTGTAAGAAAAATGTGGTAGTGCTTGTATTTCTAAAACTAGAAGTTGAATTTGCAGCATATAAAATGATTAATTATAAAGTGCAAGCTGCTTATCTGCCCAAGCCTGCTGAGCCCCAAAGAACATTTGAATATTGTTTGGTCTGGCACACATTTACAGCTTTTTGTCTTTAACATCTGAGCTCCTCCTGTTGGTATCCCTAATCAGGGAGTATAATTTTCCTCTATGACCCTTTTAGAGTTGGGGAGGCTTCTCAGGTTATCTCTGGCCTGCTTTAGGGAATACAGTTCCCAACTGTCCGTTCCCATCCCCTCAGTTCAAGCCCTAGGGTATAAAGGAGATTGCTGTATGAGAGGTTCTTGCCAAATCAAGCTGGAAATGTTGCCAGACCAACGTGTTCCTAGGTGGTAGGGATGCTGAAGAGCGGTGGACATGCTGTTCGTGTAAGGAAGATGGGAAATGGTTGGTTTCTAGCAGTAATAGTGTCAGGGGCCTTTCCAGTTTGCTTTAAATTTGAAAGTCTGAACCAGGGTCATGTTGCCTGTCATGAGGCTGGATCTAGTGCAGCCAGGGTAGGATCTAGAATCTGAAATGAATGAAAAACACCATAGGATAGCGCCTGGCAGAATAATTCACCTTCACATCTTGGGACTTAACATTTACACAGGAAGTAAAACAATGTAAAATTCAACAAACTTTGAGTGAATGTAGACTTAGGAAATACAGTGCATTCCACTTCATGTGTACACCAAAAGGATCATCCCATGAGCAGACAATCTGCCTTTTCCCATTTCAGGTTTGCCAAGGACACATGTATAGCTCATTTTGTGCCTGAGCCAGCCAGTTCTGCAGAATTGAATGTTTCTTATTTGTAAAATGGTAGTGGCAATGGACTGAATTATGGTTAAGGCATCCATTTCAGGGTAATTAAGATCTGACTTCCTCATCAGGCCAGCAGGTACCCTGTGATGTTTCATGCCAATTGCCTTTGTTTGTCAGCAATCCTGAGTTTCATGCTGCTTGTCTTGAGTGCTTAGAGAGCAACAGAAGCAACCTCCCAGGCCATGAGTAGTTCACGGCAAAAATTCAGTTGAATTTCTGTTGTGTACAGGATTCCTGCCTGAGAATTAAAGAAGAGCTAAAACGAAGCTTGTGGTGTAGTTGTGTCATGTAAGCCCAGAAGTCCTAGTCCAAAGTACTTTGAAGCCAGCAGAAAGAGTCTGGTAGTTTTTTAGGCCAGGTTAATGAGACTCGTGGGAAGCCTCCATCATGTTCTTCCTGGGAGTGAATTTTGCCTGCAGCAAAGAGATAAAAGTTTCATTTTCAAACTGTCCTTCAAGGGCAATCCCATATGTAGTGCCTCCAAATCTTGTGTTACTGTCTGAAACTCTTCTCTTTCCTTGGAGGTTTTTAAAGATGAGGCAAAAACGTAAAGTGCAATTAACATGTGGGGTGGCATTTTCTGAAGAAGCCTGTGGGGACCCATTCTGTTTACACTGACACAAAGGGGAGTTCTGTTGCTGACAGCAGCAGTAGCAAAAATGAGTCTACTCCCAATGAACTGAAAATCTCACCTTTTGTGCACCTAAAGCAGTAGAACAGTCACAAGTTAATTGCAATTAATGTTATGTGTAGTTGTTTAACTTTATTGGAGAACAAACTCTTTTTTCAGAGAATACAGGCCAAGAGTGCACGTTCAGTTTTTGGACAATGGTACCAAAGTATCTGCTCTGAATCCAAAGACCTATGTGTTTGAACCTCAGAAGTCGGTTGGAGACCCTGAATTGGACCTGATTAGAACAATTAATATTCCTGCAGTGGTGAGTCCTCTTTCCCTTCTGCTTGGAAGTCATCCTAACAGACTTTATAACAAGCAGCTGCTTGGTTCATAAAATCTCTCCCTTTGTGGTAGATAAATGTGATTGAAGAACAGGAGAGACAGCTTCTGTCCAGGGCAAATACTGCATGCAGTTTTGGTTTGGACTGTTGTGGGTTGTTGGGGTTTTTTTCCTTAGGTTCCTCCCTTGCCACAGGCGCCTGTAGTGTTAGTGCCTCACTCTTGTGCTGAGAGCTGACACACACTTCTGAGAGCAGAAATCAGTCTTGTTGGGTTGCCATGAGTAAGTGAAACTAGAGAATGAGTGATGTCAGCTGCGTAGGAGGAGCCCTGACTTTTGAACGAGAAAGTTTGGAATGCTTGGGGTTGTTTTTGTCAAAATTGCAAAAATTGCTTCCCAGTCTGCATCTCAAACTGAAAAAAAGAAAAGAAAAAAAAAAAGCAAAAAAAAAAAGCAGGGGAGTTTGAGCTGCAGCTGAAAGAAAAGGTTCTCTCTGAAAAAAGTTAAAACATGCACCCTCCAACTGTGTTAGGTGAAAACACTCTGCAAATAAAGTCTCATTTTGGTGATCAGAGGCAGGCCATTATTTTTGCTCTTTTACAGGCATAGTGTGAGAATGAGCTGTCACAGCTTCCAAAGGAAATTAGACTGTACTGAAATACTTGTTGGTTGTGTCACTAAGCCTTTACTCGCTGTACTAGCATAATTCATTTCAATTACAGGGTACATTCATTTCTACTTTTCCCCCAGCATCTCCAAAAATGTCCTCTCTGATTTTATGAATGAATACATAGACACACCGTATATAGTAGTAACTAGGACTCAGCTTACTAAAAGTTGCAAACAATATGGTCACTGTATTTCCACTTCTCCCCAGGCATTTGAGTGGTGGTGTTAATATGTTGTTTGGAATTTTGACTGTGATGTACTGTATCAGGCAGTACTAGAAGAACTATGGGTTGGTTTGTCCAAGGAATATTCCCTTCTTTTGGTTTTGATTTTTTAAAGACATGTATAAAATCAGCTAGAAAGGGAACAAATGTTGGTATCGTTTGCATTTTTGGAGAAATAGCTAGCTTTTAAAAATGGCTTTTAAAAATGTAAACCATCGTTTCCTAAGGGTAAAAACTTGGCACATTTCACTTCAGATCCATTCTTAAGACTCTGGCAGTTACTGGAATGGAACTGAGCTGATTGTGTGCCAGAGCCAGGCTGAACGGGAATCTGCAGGAGCACATCCCTGTGGGAGAAAAGCTGAAGAACCTGTTAGCCAGCACATTGCTTGCCACGGGTGGAAATAATGAAACTGAAAATACAGTTGAAACATGTGCAGTACTGAAATGTGTCTGTATTTGTATGCAGCTGGTACTTAAGGATAAACAGTAAATCTGACCGTTGCTCCCTTATTCCTATCCCGTTGCAGACTGCAATGGAGTGGACCAGGTCAACCCCTCTTCAGTTTGCCACAGAGGTGCTGCTGCTTCTGTACCAAGAATCCCTATTTACAGTTCGCACCGTTCACGAGTTGCTGTGGGGCTACAAAGACAGGCTCCTGTCAACCATTCACCTTTTACATCCTGAGATTGACCCAGTATTTGGCTTGTTTAATAAGGTAACTGGTATGCAAGACTTTCTGATGCTTGAGGTGGGGAACATTGCTACAGAGTTTGGATGATCATCGCCAGCCAGTTGGGAAGGATGACAGAGGCCAGGAGGTAGGCTGCAGGGGTAGCAAAAGACTGTTTCCTCTTCGCTTCGGCTGTACCTAGGCACCAGCTGCTGGCATAGCTGTGTTTCATCCAACTTTCCCTTAGCAGATACTGGGGAGCTTTCCAAGGATGGAAGTAAACCATTCCACTATTGCCTGGGCTCATTTGAGTAGTGTGGGCTTTGTGAGGCCAGTTGTACAAACTACTAGAAAAGTTTTGTGACTGATATCCTTAGTAATTGAAATGTTATTTCTGTGCTGGAGCCATTAGTGACTTCCACAGTGTTTCTGGTTGCACATCATTTTTGGCTGTGGGGAACTCCTTGTTTCTTGGAGATCATCTGCAGTGTTCAGGTTATTTTCTGTGGGTTTATTTTTTTCCTGCTAAGGGCTGTGTTTTCAATGGCAAATTTCAAAGGGAAAGAAAAGGCTGATCTGATGTTTTATTTCCTTCACTCGGGAGGTTTCAGAATCTAGCCCAGTCACATTTGCTTCATTTGTATTCAAGGTGGAGTTTTTAATGGATTGTGCTTACCTCAGGGGGTGGGGAGGAGGGAATCCATGGCTTCTAGGGTGGAACTGAAGTGATGACACCTTACACTCATGCCACCCCACTGTAGTAACCAGCCAGGTGTTAAAGAATGAGTGGAGTGATAACTCACGTATCTGTTTGCAGATGAATGGAACTGATGATGGAGAATATGTTTTCCTAAGTGGGGAAATGAACTACCTTAACTTCTCAAGGATTGTGGAATGGAAAGGAAAAGAGTAAGTTTTTCAGTGTGATATAGCCTCTGTCAAAAAAAAAGGTCCTTTTATTCCAAGGATGGCAGTAGCTCTTTGTGCCTGTAGCTTCAGACCAGCCCCCCAGTACTTTGGTTCCTGTTGTACAACTAGGAAAGGAAGATGACCCTGGCCCTTAGAGAGCAGACTGCTGTCAACACTCCCCTCTGTATCACGGACTGCCCATTGGCAGAGGTGACCCTTTCTCCATTGCCTCCTCCAGGACCTCAACCCCAGCCACCTCTGGGGACAGTATTCCTGTATCCATACAGCCAGGGTTCCCAGGCACCACCCATCCTTGCTGGGACATCTTGTGCCTGGCTATCTAACACTCCTTCAACAGGCAGCAGGCATTACAAAGAAGCTGAGCATGTGTTACCAAGAAGCCTAAAGCATCCCTCTCCCATTAAACAAAACATCTTCCAGCAATTACATACATGGGAGGAACTCTTGCAGATTATTCTTGCTTGCCTGGTGCCAGTTTTCAGAGACTATAGATCCAATTTAAACCCATTTTACTCACCCTTTTTGTCAACAGAGCTGAGGCAAGATGACTTAGCACTGTACAGGTCTGATATTTGCTTAGACCATGAGCTAGCACCACCTGACCATCACTCAAAGATCTTTTAACTCTTACTCTCTCTGCTTCATTTTCTTCAGGTCATTGAGCTGGTGGACAACAGAGATTTGTAACATGATCAATGGAACAGATGGGACATCCTTTCATCCGCTGATTAGCAAAGACGAGCACATTTATATCTTTTCTTCTGATTTCTGCAGGTAAGGAGCAGAAAATGTCACTCAGACTTCATAGCAAAATATTTACATCCATTCCTTTTGAGGTTGCCTGTTAGGCTGGTGTTTTTCCTCCCATGGTTTTACTTAACAGTGTAGGTGTTCTGCATTTATTTATGGGCTGAAGGATGAGAGAGATACACCAAGAAACACCCAATCTGCATCAAGCTAAGGATGTGCTATTTCAAGATAAAGATAAAGTGAAAATTGGGAAGGTGGCTGGAAAGACAGACCAGACTGACCTATAAGGCTAGCAATGAGGGGAATGGAAGGATGTATGTGAACCTTGCCCAAAGCTGCTTTCCTCCAAAATCTCCCTCTGCCTTGCTTATTTAGCGACCCCAGACTGCCCTCTTCAGAGCATCATGACTTGCCATGCTGCTTGACATGCAAGACACACAAAATCTGTTTCATTCCTCATGTTCTGCCTTGTCTCCTCCCTTGCCCATTTCCGTGTCTGCAAAGATCTAAACCAATCTGCAGTTCTTTATTTAAATCAATAACAGACGTGTGTTCCAATAAATTGACGACTTGACAAATTTTTCTGTCTGCCACAAGTGTTCCTTTCCTTGTCCCTCTCAGTAGCATGTACCTGCACTGTCTCACACAATATGCAATAGCACCATGGGGACAGGAGCGAGGCTCTGAAATGCCGAGGCCAGGCTTCACTGTCCCTGCAGCAGCACAGTTGGCACAGGATCATTTATTTTGTGCAGGAGCAGAATGATGAGATGGGTATTTGCTGATCAAAAGCCCATGAAATTTAATACAGAAGACCTTTGGGATGGGCTTAAACCAAACCTCTAGCTTACTGTAGACCTCATCAGCAAAGAGACATCTGCAGCAGGTGTCAGTGTGTGCTCAAGACTAACAAATCAGGGTCTGGCTTTTCTTCCTTGCAGATCTTTTTACCTGGTGTATGACAGCTCGGGGACTGTTGCAGACATCCCGACGTACCGCTTTGTGCCCTCTGCTATGGTATTTGCCAACACAACAGTTAACCCAGACAATGCTGGATTCTGTGTGCCACCAGGAAACTGCCCTGGCACTGGTGTCCTCAACGTCAGCGTCTGCAAGCAAGGTATGTTACCCGGTGGTGGAAGCAGATTGGAAGGGCATCAGTGGGAAGGTATTTCTCCTTTCTATCTGAAATACACAAGGACAATTTTGTGAGGCATGTAGACTTCTGACTGTGCTCAGTGAAATCGGCCACCAACAAGTGATCGTTTGGTTGTAAAATGCAGTACTGATCTGAGAGGATGTTCCTGTCCAGATGCTGTCTGCTCCAGCAATTATTTAAGTAAAGGAATCAGAAGGAAGTACCAGGGTCCATACTGAACAGCTTGGGCATTTAGCTTGTGCTCTTATCCAGGTAGCTGTCGTATCTCAGAGTAGTTGAATGAAAACAGTGCAGAAGACCAGTGTGCAAGCCCAAGACATGAAACCATGCCGATGCTGCACAAGGGAAAATTTGCTTTTTCTGCAGACAGAGAGTCAGAGTGTTAATTCTGTAGCTCCAGAATGGACTTTTTCTTTCACTGTAAATGGCACAATGGGAAGAGTTTTGAGGTCCTCAAAGACTTCCTTGGATCCTGCTCTGCCTTTTTTAGGTGGTGACTTTCTGTGTTTTCACATTTCAGGTGCTCCAATATTTCTATCAGCTCCACATTTTTACCAAGCAGATCAAAAGTTTATAGAGGACATAGAGGGCATGCATCCAAAGAAGGAGTATCACGAGACGTTTCTGGACATCAATCCTGTAAGTGCTGCCTTTTTTAAGGGGTTATGTCAGTGAATCCAAGCATATGGGTTTAGGTCACCTTCTTGGATGGTGCGCATCAACACAGTCCCACTCACCCTGGGGAAGCTGTACTAGTATATGTGTAACTGATGTATTTGTATTTGCTTGTATAGGGCAAACTTTGCTGGACAGCAAGAACTAAGATAATTCTTTCATTGTGCACATGCAATTAGAGTTGCCATCAGACTGGTAATGATGAAATGAAGGGGTTAAAGTATTTCTTAGAAATACTTTAGGATGAGACTACTTTTCCTGCTCACCCTGCCATCCCAACCATTTGGATATTGACTGCGTTTTCCCCAGGTTGAAGAAGCTAGGTATTTGACCAAGAGAGCAAATCAATAAAGATTCAGTGGATGTTGGACTCTATTTAGATAGCACGGAGACATGAGAGGAGAGAAACAGAAGCATGGCAATTATGTCTTCCATGGAGGTTTACATAGTTGCTGTATTCTCACTGTGAAATGTCAGAAATAAAGGGCTCTTACAGCTGATGGTCTGTGGCTTTACGCTTGTGGTAGGCAGCTAAGCACCACACAGCCACTCATTCACTCCCCCCAGGCAGGATGGGGGAGATAATTAGAAGGATAAAAGTGAGAAAACTCAGGTTGAGATAAAAATGCTTTAAAAAAGTAAGAAAAAAACAAAACAAGAAGAAAAGTGGATGTAAAAAAATCCCAGTTGGTCACCAGCAGCCAATCCTCAGGCAACAGGCAAACAGCACTGTCAAACTTCCCCCTTCCCCAGTTTTTCATGACATCATATGGTATGGGATATTGTTTGGCTTCTCCCAGCCTCCTGTCTACCTGCAGCCTACTCACTGTCAGGGCAGAAAAGGCCTTAAGGCTGTGTCAGCACTGTTCAGCAATAAGTAAAACATCCATGTGTTACTGATACTATTTCATCACAGTTCTAAAACACAGCCTGATACCAGTTACTATGAAGAAAATAAACTCCAAAACCAGTGCAACACTGATCTCTACAACCATGTAAATGAATGTAGGTTGAGAGAAAGACAAAAATCATGGCCTGCCTAGTTTACACAGACAGGACTCTGACTCGTCAAGCTGTTACGTGTAACTAAAGCGGGAGGAAATTGCATAGTTCCTCTCTTAAGGTCTAGTGCAGATGCTGTTTGGTATGTGGTTTAGTGCCAGGTTCTTCCTGTTACTTGTTCCTACTTAGCCAGCTTTTTTGTACTATGATAAAATGAGGTCTGCACCTCCCCCCCACCCCTCCCCCAGTCTAAATTTTGCAGCTTAGATGAGGAAAATATACCCATGCATCCAGTTGAGATGGGGCAGAGATTGTAGAGTCTCTGTGCTCAGGAACCAGAAGAGAGAGCTGTAGGTGGCACCCGTTTCCAAAAGTACAGTGGAACTGAAAGAAGGATCTCTGCAGTGCACAGCACGGTGGCACCATTATCTCTGTAGATTCACATTTTCTTAATTAAGAGGCAAGTTGCAATGGAGGTATACGAGTTACAAGAGTATCTTGGTGAAGGATAATAAATAATAACACTAAGTGTGTCTTGTCTTGCCTTGCCATGTCCGCACCAGTGTAAATATTGGGTTGCAATCTCTCAGTTCTTATTATTTCATATTTACTTTTCTTTGGGGTTTTTTTTTTACATTCTGATTTCTTTTATTCCCCAGCTGACAGGGCTTGTCCTGCAAGCAGCCAAGCGGATGCAAATCAATGTTCACGTCAGAAAATTGCCTGAGTTTTTGTAAGTGTTCTCTACTGCCGGGTGGATATCTCAGATCTGATTTGATATTCCAAATTCCTGACAAGCACAAAAAGTGGTGTGTCTCATAACAGCAGGCAAGTTGGATCTAAAACTTGGTAGGGGGGGCTTATTTGATCAGCTGGGGGAAGTGAGTACCTTGCCTGTGACTGCATTGATACAATAAAAGGAAATCTTTCTACTGCAATTTTGGCAGTCAGTACAACCCTGCAAATGGGAGCAGCATACAATGCCAAGTAATGTGTGAGTAAAATGCCTGTTTCTTCTTTGTTGCAAGTGGATTCTGCCTGGTTTTCTGGGTGTTCCAGTTTGAGGGGGATGTCCCCAAACTGCAGCTCAGTTGTGCAGAAATACTGTTCTCTTCATCTCGTGTCTTTCTGGCATGTTGATTTTCTTGTCACCAATGCTGTGTGGTAGCTCTTCTTCCTACTCAGCTTCTGACCTGATGTTTATTGGCACAGCTTTGTTATATATTGTAACTAAATAAGAAGTGTGTTGTCTGCCCAGTCCTCTTGGAACAGTCGGTGATGATGTTTCTTTAGACTCGCAGCACCTTGTTTTCTAGTGCCCAGGAGCTGTTCTGTTAACAACTAAACAGCGAGCCATCATCTCATGCCAAATGCTGGGGGGTTTCTCACTACTCTGCACTTGTTGCTTGGACAATAGTTTCTGTGTTTTACAAAGGTGAATAATCTTAAACATCAGCTTAGCTTAGCATTCCTGCTGACCAGCACAGATATGTCATTCATTCGGTTATTAACGATCACTCTTTCTCTCCCCACCAAGTCCCAAAACAGAATTTATTATTCATCTTGGAGATGGAGGTTGTTTTTAGGGACAATTTCCTCATTCATATCTCTGCCTCATTATAATCTGCCTTCAAAACCCTCCAAAGTTGCAAAACCATAATTATTAGTTGTTGCTTTGGTTTTTTTGCACAGTGAAACAGGCAACGTCCGAACGCTAATTTTCCCAGTGATGTACATAAATGAGGTAAATATTTTTGTTACTTCTTTGCAGCCTTGTGGCATGTTAAAGCTTGCAAAAATCCTGTCTTTGAGATAACATGAATAGAAAATACTGTTTTTTCTTGTTTTATGCAGAGGTAGGTAGGAAGCTCTTGCTGTTTCTTAAGTACCATCCTCCTGCTGCTTGTTGGCCTTAGTATTAAGTTCAACCCTGCAAAGCTCTCTCAGTCAGTGCTCTTAATTCCAAAGGTGTTGACCATGAGGGAGAGGGATGCTCAGAAGAGGAGCATCTTTTTTGAGTCATCAAATATGTTGTGAATATTACTCTGCTGTAGTTGGATCGTTGAATTAACTGGATGCAGGGAGGACTCTAGTGGACTGGTTTTGATGATGTACACCATTATTCCAGGCCTATGTGATTCCATTCCTCAACTGAGAGTTAAAAATCAGTACTTTCTTTTGAAACATAGACTCGATGATTGCTCAGGCCATGCAAGAGCTAAGAATTCTTAGTGGGAAAGAATATCAAGAAGCAATAAAGCAGAGGTGGAGAGCTCTGGGAGTCTTGTTTCCTTACCCTTCTCAGAAGTAAAGCTGTCTAATACAAAGGAAGAACAGAAGTAAATCTTTTTTTTTTTTTCCCTCTTCATCTCTCTCTGCTCCAGAGTGTTCTGATCGATGAAGTATCTGCCAGCAAACTCAGGCACGTCCTGCTGGAAGCCACAGTTGTAACTGGAATCCCCTTCGTAATAATGGCTCTAGGAATTGTTTTTGGGATTGTTTTTATCGTGCTTGTGTGCAGGTCCCGGGGAGTAACTGAAGAGGTAAGTAGCATTCGAATTTGACCTTGCTTACTGCACATCTGCCTGTGTTTGATTTTCTTCTCATTGATTTTACCTGTTCAGTGTCTTTCTGCACACAAACATTTTTATATGTTGTTTTTGTTTAAAATGACCTTTCTAGGGAAGGGAAGTTTTAATAGACTCAGAATAAATGCGTCAAAGCAAAGGAATGGAGCTAACGTAAGAAATGTGGTAAGGCAGGTCATACCTTCTGTGCCTAAATTCCCTTGCCAGCAGTAGTGAAAAAAAACCCTAAAAATCAGCCTGTCTAGAGAACCCTGAAGGAAAAGATGCAAAAAGTCCACCATATTTGATGGGCAGATTTAGTGGGTGACAATCTGACAGCGTTCTCGGTAGAAACATTTGTATTTTGCCAGTTGATTATTTTTCAGAATCATAATGCAAATTTATGACCAAAGAACAGATGAATTTTACAGACAACAGCATGCAGAAAATTTTATCCAGACAGTACTAATTTGTCTGTCTATTTATGAGTTCTGCCACAAAATTACATGCTAGTAATGTTAAAAGCTGATGCCAAAATTTCACCGTAATAAGCAAAGCAGTCGTGTTCAGATGAGGCAAACTATGGGTCCTTTGGTTAGAGAAATTGACTGGGTACTCTAGTAGGCTGTTTTCTCCTTGTAGTCATGCAGCCTTAGTATGGTCTTGCTTGTATGGTGTTTCCTAAATATATTTAAAAATGTATGAAAATGCCCTCACAACTACCTCCAGAGTGCCAAGCCACACCTCACACTTTGTCTCAGCCAGCAGGACCGGTCTGGGATAGTGGATCCCACTGCCATCACATCTCCAGGGGCTCTAGGCTGTGATGGTAGTGGAGGTGCTTTGGCAGTGAGGACTGCAGTCTCCTTTCCTCAACCGGTATCTTTGAGCAGCTGATCTTTGGCTCTCTTGGCTTCCTTCCTGATTTTTCCTCTGGGTACTTAGGAGGCCTTTCAGGAGCAGAGCTCTCAGGACTGTACTTCAGGTTCCTTTAAAGAGAGCCTGGGACTTTTTCCTTTGAGCTTTTAAGCCTGCCTGTGTTATTGGCAGGCTCAGCTAGAAAGTGTCCCATCACCTGAGGGCCCTGTCCTAGGCATTCCAGCCCCACCCTACACATACAGCTTCACACCAGCTCTTACATGTCCCAGAACACTGCATGGGGATTAAAATAACAAAGGGACTGTATTTTCTCTATGTTTGTTTTGTTGCTTTTTGTGCAAACGCAAGTAATTCGGCTAGTTATAGCTCTCCTTGTGACATCCCTCCGAGCAGGGTGGTTATGGCCTGCCATCTGTAAGGTGCTGAGCTGCCATCCACCCTCTGGCGCTTTCTTTGTGCAGTCCTGGTTCTCTTACAGGAAAATACTTAGAAGTAGGAGCCAAGAGCTTTTTCCTTTCCTGTTTGGAGTCTTGGCAAGCCGTCTTCCTCACTGTGGAAGCTCTCTAACATACAACATTTTACTTGGCTGAGTTGCAATTTTTTTTTTCCTTTCAGAGTACTGAAGATGAAAGGTCCCCACTCATCAGGACATCTTAGTAGACTTTCTTTAACATGTGAGCTTGAAAAATAAATTATTAGAGCTGACCTAATACAACTACCACTACCCAGCGTTGTCCACTGTGGAGAGACGATCGTGTCAAGCATAACTTTTTGTGGTATGGAGATGGAAGAGAATCTGCATTGTCATCAAAGGAGGAGACTTTTCTTACTGGCTAAATTACAACTTCAAAACTGTATTCTAAAACTGCTTGAGACCACCCTGCTTTTTCAACCCTGCACTCTCTTTGAACCTGCGCTGACAGCCATGGACGATCATAACCACTGGATCAGCAAAAATAAAATGGCCTGGTTCATTACAGGAACAGCACGGTGGAAATGGCCTTAGGAGTGTGGGCTGCAAAATACCCTTATAAAAAGGCAGCAGGCCCCTGTATCGCCCAGGAACAATGGACAGTTTTGCTGTAGGCCTAGTATTGTCTTCTCTGTAAAGTGTTGCGCACTACTTCTTTCCAGTATGCACTGACTGTTTATTATTAACGCCACTGGTCCTTTCACAAACCTGATTTATACAACTAATCCAAAACGCCAAGTGAAACTTTGTTAAGCATCTGTAGTTACAAGGTAAAAAGAAGGAGCCGACCATTTGAAACAGTTTTCCATACAGGCCTCCTAACTGTTCCGACTCCCCACAGGATCCCATTGCACGGTATCAATGCATTTATCCTTCTGGTTTGGGGGGGTTTCTTTGACTTAAAAAACAAGACACAACACAACATTGTTCTTGATGGTGGAGGGTACAAAAAGGGCGTTTGTTTTTATCTGGTGTTTGTGTCCCGGTTATCAGCTCTGTGGTTTAACGTGAATGCAGACTTGGCGGTTATATTTGCTGTTTAGGATAAAAGCACACCTCTGTATTAAGGTATGTATAGGGCCTGGAGAAGTCATAACACTTTTTTTTACTTGCTAAGTGGAAACTTGTTTTGAAAATCACAAAAGTATTTTTTCCTCAATTAAAAGAATATTCTCAGTGAGAAGTATTTCCGTGAGATCTAGACCAGGAACCATTTTTTAAAATGTACTGTTGTCTTCTAAATCGAGGCACTGGGCTTTGCAGTGTTTTGGGAGGCAGGGGGGGGAGGTTCCTAGATGGTAATTGTTTCAAGCTTTGTTCATCTGGAGCCAGTTCCAACCAGGAATTGTGATGGTGAACGCAGATACTCATGACCTGTATTAGCAAAAAGCACCTGGCGCAGCCTGGGGTCCTCACACTACTGCAGTTGCAGCTTTGCCTCTTCCATGTGTTTGCGTTGGCAGAAGGACAGTCTGTATCCTAAACCTTATCCAAGAAGCAGGACTCTGGTAGGATGCTCACCTGCCTGTTGCCTTGAGAACTGCAAGTGTACACCCAAGAGAAGAAGAAACTCATCGCAACTTTCTACAGCATGTCATCTCAAAGGAGCTATTTTGGAGCAACCACTCCACTTGACATTGTGGGCTAAAACTGTAACCTCTTCTCTGTGCCTCCCCTCCCTGCCAAATGTTGCTTTCTGGGCAGCCAGGCTGAAAGTAACACTCAGTGAAAACACTTTGGGAACTTCCTTTGCTCTTTTATCCAGATGTTACTCTTCCTGCCATTTTCTAGGTGCCAGGTCTGTTCTTGGGGTTTATTTTGCACTTGTCTTGGCCGATGGCCAGAAAGAACCTGTGACATAGGGAAAGGCAACAGGTTGTCCTCCCTCGCTGCCTGCCAGGCCCTACAGCAGGGAAAGCCCGACCGCATTAATGGCGCCAGGAGAGGGGCAAGGGAAACTGCTGGTTCCTGTGTAAGGCCGGTCCCCGGCCCTGCAGGAACCCTGCAGGGAGGGAGAGACCCCAGGGCCCTGCAGCGGCGGGAACCACTTGGGGCAATGCGCCCTCTGGCTTCTGTCGGGACTGAGGCGTCCCGTCACGCCTCGAGCGACAGGAGCGGCGGTGCTTCCGCGCGGGCCCCGGGGTGCTGTGCCCCCTCCCCTGGCGGGAGCTCCCACCCCTCAGAGCCCTTCTTCCCCTGGAGCGTGCTGGCGTTCGGAGTCAGTGTCGGTGTGGCGTTTTGCCGCAATTCCTACGGAACCGATCTCGGACCCAGCTCCCCGCCCCGCGCAAGGGGCAGAGCTGCCGCCGCCCCGGCGGCGGAACTCCTCCTCCGCCCCGCCCGCCGCTACAGCCGGCGGTGGTCACGGCTTGCGTCACTGCGCGACGCTCGCTTGACGGCGGGAGGTCGCGCTGCCCGGAAGCGCTTGGCGGCAGCCACCGGAAGCGGCGGGGACTTGTTTCTGGTCGGGCCCGCCGGGGCTGCACGCGCCTCCCGCGGCTGCGCCGACGAGCAGCTCATGGCCTTCAACTTCGGGGCGACGGCGGGCGCCGGTGCCGCCAACCCGACCGGTGAGCGCGGAGGGTCGCGGGCGGCGGCAGGAGCCGGGCGGGGAGAACGGGAGGGAGCGAGGAGCCTCTGGCTCTCCGCGCCCGGTGCGGTAGCCGGGTCCTGGGCTCGCGCGCCCGCCGCCCCGCACGTAACGCGCAGCCTGCGAGGCTCGCGGGGCGCCCGTGCCCGCCGTTCCCTCAGCGACGCGGGCAGCCCCCCAACGGTCGCTGGGTGCGCGTGCCCCGTCCCCTCAGCGGGATCCTCAGCCCCTCAGCGGGATCCTCAGCCCCTCGGCGGGGCCACAGCACCGCAGCGGGGGCGGGGCGCCCGGGCGCCGACAGTACCTATTGGGTCCGCCGAGGGAAGGGCGCGGCCCCGCAGAACAACCCTCGGCGGGGCTTTGGTAGGGCCGGGTGCGGCCGTCCCCCTTTTCTCGGTGGATCCGGTGAGACGGGGGCAGTTTCTCCCCCGCTGCTTTTTCCCGCCCGCCTTCGGGCAAACGCTGCCCTCGCTCCGTCCGCCGGGCTTGGTTCTGGGGTCGGGGGGGCGGAATTGGGGGTGTCATTTCTTTTTCCCACGTGAACAGCTCGTGCGCGTCGGTGGTGGGGCTGTGTCTGTCGGGAAGCATGCAGGGCTTGGTCCCGCCAAGAGAACTGGTGGCTCGCAGGGCGCTTGTGGCGCGGTGACACACGGTGGTGCCTGTGGGATCAGCACTTAGGACTGCAGTAGCGATCCTCTATGGATATGAATTTCACTTCCTCTCGGAAGGTATTTTTTTGAGCTGTCTAAAAGTCCGTGACTAACTTGTAAAGGGAGAAAGGCTTTTTCTGCCTTAATGTTTTGCTGCTGTCAGTTGACTGTCTGTCTGGGTGAAACGTAAGCCAGAGCCTTCCTTGTTCCCACTTAGTAAAATAATTCTTTCTTGGCTCTTAGACGCTCTGAATAAGCCCTTTGAATAGGGCTCCCCTTCACTGCAGTTGGCCTGGCCTGTACTGCGTGGTCTTTGACTGTGTTTCAGACACAGACTTTTTGGCCCCATCTGAAAGTAAAAGATAATCTTGTACTACCTGTGTGCTGCCACAAGTGTTACTGTGCTCACGGACTGCTATTACAGGGATTATTAGGATTGCACCCCAGGACTTTCCATTGTCGGTCTGACTAGTGTGAACTTGTTGGCTACTCCTGGAGAGGGAATTGGGGAACCGCTATATTAGGCCATTTCTCTTAGCACAGAGAAATGTGAATGCGTCAGCTAAGGCACCAGCGAGCACTTGAGGGGACGGATTTTACTTGAGTAAGTCCACCCTGGAGTATTAGGGGCACACATGGTGCCTCAGCTGCCCGAATTTTATTTTGTGGCTCTTCTGCTATTGCTTCTCATATGTGGGTATGGTATTAGCGTGGCTTATTCTTGTCTTCCTGATAGCTTATGCTGTAATTATGCCACTATTGGTTACACTATTATAGGTGCAGTTGTGTCAAGCAGTTTCAGGCAGTTAAAAATTACTGTTAATGGGAATGTTGAATCACATGAATGATTTAATACATAGCTTTGAAATAAGATTGGGAAAATGTTAGCTGCTTTATATGCATTAGAGATGAAAAATAACAGGCTTACATGCTTCCAGCAGTGATGTAGGGAGAGTGGGTTGAACTGAAGGCTTTAACTGTTCTCCTTGTGTTCAGTAATGTTTCATGCCATTTAGCATCTTACTCCAGGTTTTAACTATGCCTATCTTGTCTGTGGTGATGGCAAAATATTTTAGTTTTTCTTTCCTGAATCTACCTTTTACTTAGAACTAATGTTACCTTGCTCTTTTTCTGCTTCCCGCTTGTCAGGATTTGGTGGGCTTGAAACTACAAACTCCACTGCCAGTGGGTTTAATTTTGGGGGTTTCGGATTAGCTGCTAATCCTGCAGTGAATTTTAATATTGGGAATTTCGGTGTTTCCACTACCTCAACTCCACCATTCAATTTTGGTAACAGTCTGGCAAGTGCAGGTAGATAATACATAAATACTTGTCCTGTAATAAATGTTAATAGCAGGGGTCCAAGAATTACATTCCGATCTGGGAATCTGTATTTAATACTAATCTTTATATCCAGTGGAGACTCGAGTTAAATCTGTGAAAGCAGAATGAGTTTGATAATCACAGGTGTGTAGGGAGGGTTGGCTATTCAATTCTCAAGAAATAGCCATTGTGGAAAAATAACCACGTACCAAATACTCAGTCTCTGAAATGGAAATGAACTGTGGCAATGTGCCAGTCTGACCCAGTCTGACATGGAGCCTTGATTACCTCCCAAAACGGCAGTGTCAATTCTCTGCTCAGATCCAGGCACTGATGGACAATTGCAGAGCTGGTCCCCAGTGCCATGTTTCCTTGTATGAGATTCTTGGACTACTGCAGTCATGTTTATCATCTTCCCGCGTGTCTCCTCATTGGCCTTCCGTTGGCTGTCATGAATCCACTACACCTCAGTAGTTTCTGTGGAGAAACCAATTGTATACGATCAGCACTCAATGAACAGCCCTCACCGTGATCTGTTTCCCAAACGCCATTGGGCACCCTGAAGTAGCACACATCCCAGGCCCTTGCTAAGGGGTTCTCTGCACGGGTCTTCTGTGTGCTGTGTGCTCTGGGTATTGATTAAGAAAATTGTTCACAGTCCCATGTTGAGCCATCAGTTCAGAACAATCTGCTGATAGAATGTCGAGTTAAATCTTCACATTTTCCTGTGAAAATACTCAACTGTATGTATTTCTAATGCTTTCACTCATATAGAATTAGCCTGTGGGGTCTTGTTGCCGCTGCTCGTATAGGAATTATCTTCATTCCACTGTGTCATTGCTTCCTGTGTTAGTGTACTCTTACCTGTTCTCTGCACTCAGGAGATCTGATTTTGTTTTCATTTGCTATGAATGCTATTGCACTGTATTTCTTGAGCTGAATTTGAACTGCTCCAGAAGAGAATTTGGAGATATATATTCATTAAGTAGTTTTCACTCTTAGATCCTTTTTCAAAAAAGGACAAGTAAATGGCTGTGAGTACAAAACTACCTAAAGCTTGTGTCATCTGATGGTGCTCCTGCTGAGGTTTCTGACTCGCTGGTAGGACTGCAACTGGGAAAAACTTCTTATATCCACTCCCATTAAGATGTTTGCTGAATGGAAATAAAATGTCAGCTTTGGTTTAAGCTTTTTATGTTGTGCGTATACTAGAGGACAGTAGTGTAGCAGGTCTAAAGAAATAGTTTTTACCTGTTGACATGTGAGTTAGCAGTGGCAGCATCTTTCTGACAAATCCTTTGTAGCAGACTGTCTGTCTTGATTTGAATGCATATAAAACCAGTTTGAAGTGAGGAGAAATGAGCACTGGAACTGGCTGCCCAGAGAGGTTGTGGAGTCTCCCTCTCTGGAGACTCAAAACTCGTCTGGATGTTCCTGGGTAACATGCCCTAGGTGAACCTGCTTGGGAGGGGGCTTGGACTAGATGATCTCTAGAGGTCCCTCCAACCTTTATGATTCTGTGAAATGGAAAGACTTGGTCCTTGAGGGCTACTCAGATGTCCCCAGGCTCCACCTTGGACAGTGGTGCATTGGCACCAGTGTAACAAACAGATGGTGTGGTGGCATCCAGCACCTGTGCAGCCTCATGCGCTGAGAGGCTGTCCGGGCTGGCAGCGCCTCCCTTGGCACAGCTGCTCTGTGCCAGGGCACCTCTTCTAAGGGCAAAAATACAAAGATGTGTTTCATGGGGCTTTCTCTGGAATGGTGCAGCGCAGGCCTCCACCCGCTAACCAGTGGCTGTTTTTCCAGAAAATCTATGGAAGGATGATTGCTTTTACACGTGTCTTCCTCTGAGAGTGGTTCAACTGCAAAATCAGATTTAGCGGGGAGAACGATAGGGTAACGAAGCTTTAAAAAAATTCCCAAACCTTTTAGAATTTCACCTGTGTGTAGAAAGAAATCATTGCTGTGACAGCATTCCCATGTAGGTACAGCTGTTATGTGCACCCCAGTCTCAGGGTTTGCTTGATTAGTTTCTATTTTAGCTTTAGAGATGTTAGGAATGTTGAAAAAGCTTACAAAACATCAGATTGTTTATCATTGATCAGAAGTATTCCTGAGACTGAATCTAAGAAGTACTTTTATTAGTTGTGTCTGTCACTAAGGAAAGCACATCCTGCTGGCAAAGGAGAACAGGATGTTAGGATGTTTCTTGATGGTTTTTTATTTGCTTTCTTGACACACCGTAGATGTATTGGCTTTCTGGTTCATGTTTTCTTCCCCATTTCCTCGGACAGTGAACTCAATACCCATGATCCTTGTGAACTACATGCTTGTAACATCATATATCCATCTGTCAACATCTCATAACACCTGTTGAAGCGTGCAGTTTATTGTCACATTACATACAGCTGCCACTTGCAATGTACCCTTTGCCTTACTTGCAAACTTTGTTTGTTAGGTGCATTTGGAGGATTTGGGACAACTACCACAACTGCTGCACCAGCATTTAGTTTTTCTGCTCCCACCAATACAGGAACCAGTGGTAAGAGCACACGAGTCTGAAAGTACTTTACTATGAGCAGTAGGGCATCAGCCCTTAGTAGTAATGTTCTGCATTTTACAGGTACTACTCTTTTTTTTTTTTTCTCAATAAATCTTTTCTTATTTCCCCAGGACTCTTTGGTGCTACCCAGAATAAAGGCTTTGGATTTGGTACTAGTTTTGGCACAGGAACTGGAACTGGCTTGGGTAGTGGGTTGGGAACCGGGCTAGGCTTTGGAGGCTTTGGTACGCAGCAGCAACAAACCAGTAAGTATGCCCGCATCTTGATTTTCCCTGCCCTGGCGTTGCCTGGGATGGAGTTCATTTTCTTTCAAGTAGCTGGTATAGTGCTGGGTTTTGGGCTGTCCTGTCCAGCCTGCTCTAGGTGATCCTATGATTTAGACTAGGTGATCCTGCTCTGGCAGGGGGGTTGGACCAGGTGATCTTTCGAGGTCCCTTCCAACTCCTAATGTTCTGTCGTTCTGTGTAATCCTGCTCTGGCAGGGCGGGTTGGACTAGGTGATCTCCAGAGGTTCCTTCCAACCCCTGTCATTCTGTGATTTAGTATGGAAATAATGTCGATAACACACAAATGCTTAGTTGCTACTAAGTAGGGTTTACAAGTCAAGGACTTTCCAGCTTCCCTGGCCCTGCCAGAGAGGAGTCATAAGCCTTCTACAAGAGGTGCTCAAGAAGCTGGGATTGGGCACAGCCAGGACAGCTGACCCCAACTGGGCAAAGACATACTCCATACCATAAGAAGTTATGCTCAGTATATAAGCTGGCAAGGGCTGCAGCTCGGGAACTACCTGGGAATCAGTCAGGGGTTGGTGAACAATTGTGCTGCACATAACTTGGTTTTATACATTATTTTTATCATTGTTCTTGTTATTGTTTTCTGCCCTATTAAACTGTTCTGCTCTCAACCCACAAGTTTTCCTTTTTTTCCCAATTGTCTCTGCCATCGCATTCCACTGGCTGTGTGTTTGTCTGTCTGTCTGCCCATTTCAACCAGGACAACCCCTTCCACAGCAATGAAAGCATAAGGTTGCAACGGCTGCACAAGTAGTGGGACAGAAGGCTGTGATAAAAGGAGGCTGTTACTCTTAATGTCTTGATGATGTGACTTCTCAGAAATTTGGCTTTTGAAATGCTACACTTGCAATCCTTGTCTTTTCCTTAAACTAAAGTTCAGACAAGTTTCTGAGCTTCACCTGTGAGTTTCCAACAAAAACATTCACCTCTAGTTTGGCAGTGGTAGAAAGAGTAGTTAGGGAGTTATGTTGGCAGTCGTAGCATTACTACAAACGTGAGGAAAGTAGCATTGAGTTGAGTTTAAGGATGAGTTGGATAATGACCAGCTGCAGGCTCTGAATCCACTGAATCAGTAATGACAAACTTGCCCTACAGATACAGATATTGAAGGTACTGGGTGATGTCATGGATCAATATAGATATCTCATTTGAAGAAACTCTCATTTGAACTTAGTGTTCAGGAGCTTGTGTTGCTGATGCAGATAGGGTGTGAAAAGGCCCTTTTAAAAAAAATCATCTAATTTTGATTTACTTATGTATTCTGTATTTAGCTTGCTTCTCCAAATGTGAAAAGAAGTGATACCAGTGATAAACAGATGGTAAGTGTAAGCAAGCAAGCCTATCTTGGTTAAGGAACTCATTTGTTTTTCTTCATCCAACACAGCATTAGGAAGTGGCTTGTTCAGCCAACCGGCTCAGACACCTGCCCAATCAAACCAGCTCATCAACACAGCCAGTGCCCTCTCAGCTCCAACACTCCTAGGAGATGAGAGAGATGCTATTTTGGCAAAATGGAACCAGCTTCAGGCCTTCTGGGGAACAGGCAAAGGGTACTTCAACAATAATATCGCTCCAGTGGAGTTCACCCAGGAAAACCCCTTTTGCAGGTTTAAGGTATGGAATTGTTCAGGTGCCCACAAACAGTTCTGAAGCAGTTTCTCTACTTGCTGAGTGTTCGAGTGTCTTGTGAGTGTCATATCAAATTTTGTTGCTGTTAAGAGTATTCTGAAACTGTATTTTTCCAGGTAATGTGTATGCTAATTGAAAGGTTTAAAGATGTGTAGATGCTGGAAATCAGCGTGTTGTTGAGGTACTAGATGATGGCTGCATATATGGATTGTGAAATTAACCTTTTTCTATTATAGTATTCAGATTAGCACCTGTCTCTGGAAATTAATATTAATGTGTATTTGTTTAGGTTAAAATATTAGAGAAACTATTTAAAATAACATCTTCTTTCAGATGTGAAAGTTAACACCTGGAATAAGAACTTTAGGGTCTGTCTTTATTGCTTGCCTACGTTGGAAAAACCCTCTATGAACCTGACCTGTGCATATACCATTTTAAATACTCCAGCCTTCAGTTTTCCTCTGCCTTGACCCTTGCCAGTGCTAAAGCTGACTCCGTGTATGATACCGTCAGCAGTTCCAGATCTTGCTTCTCATGGCAATGAAGAATATGTAGCTCTTCATCCTCCACAAATCTCACTCTTGCTGGCTTTTTTGCTAAGCTCCAGGTTTGAAAGTGGATTTGGGTCAGGCACGGTGATACTCTCCGTTCCCAAGCTGATACCTTGAAGTGCAAACTTTCTTACCTGAATGTAGGTTAATACCTAATTAAGACTCGTTTTGATTATGCACATCGTGACACTTCTATAAAATCTGCTAGCAAAGGCAGATGCCTAAGAAAAATAGCAGAGAAGTTTTCAGGTTTCAGAACAAAGTGTCATAAACTGGTTTGGTTTATTGCTTCTGTAAGCATCAGGCATCTGATAAGAGTGAAGTATTACCTGAAGGGTTTCACAGGTGTTCAGAGAATCCACTCGTACACAATTCCGGCTCTAGAAAAAATGACAAACATTCAGAACTAAGAAAACCATGGTTTTAGGGAATGTCAAGTAAACAGAGTAAAGAACCTGCTATGGTTTGAAATTACTTAATTTCATGAAGATACTCTGAATAGGTTTTTTTGTCGTTGTTTGGTGGTGGTTTTTAAACACAAATACCAGAAGAGTCATGTATTTGTGGTCTTAATACTATTTCGCATGTAATCAGATTTAGTCTTTGGTGTACTGGCATGTCCTTTCCCCACTGCATGGGCCTCTTTCAGAACTATAAAAGTGAAGGGCATGTACTGAAAATTTAAGAACAGGTGGTGGTTGTTTGGAGGTTGGTTGGTTTGGGGTATTTTTCAGGTGCGTTTTTCTTTTGAGGCCTCAGAAAGAATAGGTAGCTTAAATCAGGGACAGGTGTAATACCAGTAACTGGAAGTCACTTTCCTTAAAAAGATGGGGTTTCTCTCAGATGATGTCCTCACAGAACCAAACTCTTCCTTAGCTGTCACTGTTGTTGTGCTTCATGACAGAGTGGCCTTACAGAAGACGACTGAATCTGTGAGGCTTACAGTCACAGGAAACTACTCTCTGCTGAGAAAAGTCTGCATTGTTTCAAAAGCTCCTCTTGGTGGCCTTGTGAAAGAACATTTTAAAAGCAAAGCAATTTTACTTTTCTGCATCTCTGAATATGTTGTAACTTAAATTTTGAAACAGTTGCTCTAAAAAACGGAGGGGTTTAGCTTCTCAGCTTCATGCCACATAGATATACTTTTGCTCAGTAATATATTCCCTGGTTTTGTTTGTTCATTTGCAGGCTGTGGGTTACAGTTTAATGCCCAACAACAAAGATGAAGATGGCCTTGTGGTCTTGGTCTTTAACAGAAAAGAAACAGACATTCGAAGCCAGCAGCAGCAGCTTGTAGAATCACTACACAAAATTCTGGGAGGAAACCAGACCCTTACTGTCAATGTAGAAGGTGTTAAAACGATGCCTGATGACCAGTATGTGAACTTTCTGCAAATTTACCTTTTTTATCTGGTATTGCATGTTATGAAGGGTTAGTGCTTAGTCTACTCTGCCCCCTTCTTGATTTTCAGATCTGCTCATCCTGAGTTTGATTTCATGTCTCTTATTCCTACATGTTGCTTTTTCTGAAGGGCTTAAGTCCACTACCTTTCCTGTGTATGTTACTTGCTTTTGCTGGAATACATAGCAGAGAACCACAGCTCAGGTGGGGAAATAGGCTCCTCCAGACCTTGCTCATCAGCAGAAAATTGGAGATGAGGGTACGAACCATGAGGGTGGAAGAAATAGCTAATGTTTCCTGAGCTATGAGAGATTCTTCATGGGTCACATGTAAGGTGGAAGGGCATTGGGGTGGATGGTAATAGGGTCTTCACAGTGTTTTGTATCACAAATGTTTGTTTCAGTGGGAAGGCTGTTGCAGAGCTAGTTGAGCTGGTTCATTCCCTGTGTGTTATGTCAGAGTGCTGTCTGCTTTGACTTGTCTGGGGGCTTCCAGCTAGTCTGCCTGAAGTACTTCAGCACACTGACACTTCTGCTTCCTGCTTTCCCACAGTTTGCTCACTCTTTCTTAAAAAAACAAGGGGTTTAGGTTATTCTTCATGTAGTATTAGTATCACTATGTGATCTGCTTGGTAAAACTGTGGGGGGGAGAATGTAATTTTGTAGTGTTATTTACAGGTTTCCTCATTCTGCTTTGCTGTGTTAAATCCTCCATTTACTGGTGCTTTATATGTGCTTGTTCTTAGTTTCTGTACGCTGCTGACCTTTTTCTGACAGTACACGTTCTGTCTTGCTCAGGACAGAAGTGATCATTTACGTCGTGGAGCGCTCACCCAACGGCACTTCAAGGAGAGTTCCCGCAACGACCCTCTATGCCCACTTTGAACAAGCCAACATAAAATCCTCCCTGCAGCAGCTGGGGGTCACCCTCTCCATGGCCAGAACAGAGCTTTCCCCAGCACAAGTCAAACAGCTTCTGCAGAACCCTCCTGCTGGTATGTGGTCTGGGGGTGTGCAGGGGCACAATTGGGCCTCCCCTCCTGGGACTTTTTGGGTCTCTGGGGCAAAATGCAGTCATCAGCCCACTGGAAGACACCTTTTAAAACTACAAGAGTTTCCAAAGCTCTGGCATACTGAGGTAGTGGTTTTCATTACAGCTGGTTTTCCCAGTGAAGTGCAGTGTAGTCCACTGAGGCAGTTATGATTTACCAGTAATCCACCACATAAAACCATAATACATGATTTAGCCACCATGAATCAACTTGTCTAAATAAAAAAGAAAGCTAAATATCAGAATAATCATGTCCTATATTAATTTCTTACTTTCCAGGGCAAAAATTCAGTCGCTTAGCCTGAATTTGTGGCTACAGATAAGCACCTATACAGCTTTGTTTTAGGGTAGTTAAGTGCTGTTCATGCCATTTCATAGGCTAATTGTAGCTTATTCTCTAGACATGTGGTACTTGTGGTGACCTCCCTGCAGGTGGCTTGGGGAAGGTAGGCTGCAGTTTCCAGCAGATGATCTGTAGCATGTTCAATAAGAACATTGTGTTTGAAAACACAGCAAAGGTTCTATCTGGATTGTGAAAGAGCTTGGCATGTTCTTACAGAAAAAGCAGAGACAAGCAACGGGTGTCTTCCAGCTGCTGCAGTGTCAGGGAGAAATAGTTGCTCCGCTCACTAACAAGTTGGCTTTCTTTAACACTGGAAGTGTATTGTAAAGCCTGTGTAACAACAGTTGGGCGCAGCGTGTTAGTCCATAACCAAGAAGGAAGCTGAACTTGTAGGCTGGCTGATTTAATCAAGCAGCAAGATGTATAAGAAGAGGTGCTACCACTGAGCTCTAGAGAAGCAGCCACACCTCAAGAGATGAGTTGAGGTATAAAGATAGTATGTTTTATGAGGAGTGACCTGGAGTGTTGTGCAGTGGAGAATCTTAGGGTAGCTGACTGTTCTGGTCTCCTCTTTGAGCCTGTCTGAAACTGTTAGATTATCAGTGGTTTAGTTTGGGGTTGGGTTTTTTTTCTTTTTTTGCATGTGTGTCTCTGATCAGAAAGTCAGTGGCTTCCCTATCAGTGTTGTCTTGTTCTCCTAGCATATGTAGTAAGTATGCAGTACTTGTATGGTACTGCTACAGACTCATCTGATTAGCACTGAGGTTTGGAGAATGTAACTTGCATCATGATGTTGATGTACGTGAACAGTTAGGCTGCTTTTATTTTACATATTTGCTGATGAAGCAGCTCATGTAACAAGCAACTGTTCTGTCAACAGAAAAATCCTTAGACAAATGTGGTTAGGAACCATTATAATTCCTACTGGTATTATTTTGCCAACTGGTTTCGTACTTTGATCACTTAATTTTTTTTCTTTTTTTTTAAATACAATAAGTAACCTTGATGAGGAAAGCTAACCCAAGTGTAGCATACAGTGGAAATGAGAGGAATTTTTCCCCTTGAAGTATGGATTGTCTGATTTGATTACCTGTGGGTTGTTCCTTTCCCATGCTTTGAAACCTGTAGAAGTTTATGGCAGCCTTTTGGACTGAACATTCTGCCACAGCCCAAGACCAAGAGTTCTAAGGACTATACCCTAATTTGTGTAACAGCCATTCAGGTTAGCATAGTTCATAGGGTTTGTGTATTTCCTAGTATTTTTCCTGCTTAACAGCTGTAAGATGTGATGTCTTTCAGATTGATCTATACTTAAAAACTTGTTTGGTTGTTTTTTTGAAGGTGTTGATCCTATTATATGGGAACAAGCCAAAGTTGATAATCCTGATCCTGACAAGTAAGTCTAACAGTCTGTCTGAGTATTACATAAAGACTTGGAATGGGGAGAAATACGTAATAATGTGTAGTACCCTTCAGGTAACTTGTAAGAAACTTACTAGAGAATAACTTTGTCAAGTGCTGATCTCATGTGAAGCAGTGAGGATTACTAGAAACGCCTGTCTAATCTCTTTACCTCTTTAGGTGCTTAAGGGTTGTCAGGATAAAGAGCCTTACTTGCATTACTTAAAGTTGCAGTGTCCTCCATTATATGGACTAGTTACTGTGGGGCTTTGGGGTTTTTTGTTTTGTTTTGTTTTTCTTTTGCTCTTTATTCCTGGAGCCAAAAGTGGTGTACCCTTGTACCCTCCAGTGGTTACAGATAGATTAAGCTGATGTCCTTACAAAAAAGGAACAGTGAGGACTGTAGAACTTAACAAGATATGTTTATGTATTATTTTAATTTATAGTAGGTCAAGATCACCTGTAACTTTATATTAATAATTATTAATCCATACCCCATGTCTAATACAAAAATGAGTTTTAAGAAATACTTGTATTCTTGTAGGCTTATTCCTGTGCCAATGGTGGGTTTCAAGGAGCTGTTGAGAAGACTAAAAGTTCAAGATCAGATGACCAAACAGCATCAAACACGATTAGATGTAAGGTTTCTCACCTTATCGTGACTGCTTGCTGTTTACAAAAGGATGTGACTCCCCCTGCCATGCCCCCTGTGTATTGAAAACTGGAACCATGTGCATGGGCCTGTGCCTCTTTATTTTATATTTCTTAATATATTTTTAAATCATGTCTTTTGGCCAAAACCGGAGCAGCGCGTTTTACCTTGCATTTTATTTTCAGGTTCAAGCCTGCTGTGTTGTTACAGGCTAATGCAAACCAGCTGAATAAAGTTGTATTGGCACAGACTAATTTGGGCACACAGTTTGCTGATGCCTTTTGGAAATCACAGACAAATATGAAAATAAATAAAACCCAGAATAGTAGAGGTTTAGCAAAAAGCTTTCTGAAAGCATCTTTGGCAAGGGCACTAGTTGCTGGACTGAGTACTGTTCTGAAGCTCCCAGTTTCAAATCAGGACTAGTATGTTCTGCCATATTGGAAACTCTTAGGATTTCCAACTGACTCTATCTCCTCTGCAGATAATATCAGAAGATATCAGTGAGCTGCAGAAAAACCAAACGACCACTATGGCAAAAATTGCACAGTACAAAAGGAAACTGATGGCGCTTTCTCACAGAACGCTACAGGTAACATGCATAGTCTATATAACTTGTTCTGACACACAGTCTAGTGGCAGGATGCAAACTGAGAGGGGTCAGGGTGACCTGTGCAGTTTCATGCGTGGCTAGTGTTGAAAGTTAATTTTGGCTTCATCTGAATGGTATTAGTTGAAGTAATAGGCAGAGCTGTCAAGCAAAGCTTCTGAGTGCAGCATGTCTTTGCTTTGGCAACCTTCTCTCACTTAGAAGCCATGGGACTGCCCTTAGGTCTCAGAGCAACAGACTAGGACAGAATCAATCTGATGAGACATGTTCAGGAGGAAGGGCAAAAAGGCACACAGATGTGTGAGTGGGAAAAGAGGTGGGCAAAGTCTTCTCTAATAAACCTCAACGGCTCTTTTTGTAGGTGTTAATAAAGCAAGAGATCCAAAGGAAAAGCGGTTATGCCATTCAAGCAGACGAAGAGCAGCTTCGTGTACAGTTAGATACAATTCAGTGTGAACTTAATGCACCTACACAGTTCAAGGTGAGTAGTTAATAGAACTTTACCAATATCTCTGGTTTTTCTTCATGAAAGAATATAAGTTTTCCAAGCCATGCATATATATTTGTTGAGGAAAGCTTTCCAAAGAGAAGTGCAGTGTTATGAAGATGTAGCTTCATACTCTTTGCTGCATGACTCATAGATATTTAAGCATATTTGAGCTCTTAGAAGTATTGGAGTTGCTTTTCCTTTGCATATTAAAAAAGAAAAAAAGAAACAGAAGAAAACCCTAACAAAAATAAACTTAAAAATTGAATGAGCGGCAGTGCTTCTTGCCCTGGTCACTCGATGAGTGGTACATGCTGGAGCTCTGACAGATGTAAATGAGTTGTCTTTGATTTAAGCCTGTGTCTTTTTCCAGGGCAGACTGAATGAGCTCATGTCCCAGATCAGGATGCAAAACCACTTTGGAGCAGTGCGGGCTGAGGAGCGCTATTACATAGATGCAGACCTCTTAAGGGAAATCAAGCAAGTAAGTATGACTGGATGGAATCCTGGGATTCTCTTTGAACTCCATAATTTAAATCATCTATGCACTAACTTGGGAGATATGCCTAGAATGTCAGGTTTTTTTAATTGAGGACAAAGCCCTTCTCTTCAGTGACAAGCTGTTGTACAAAGCCTATCTCTATGCAGACAGGCTTTTAGTGCAGAAAATGCTGGGTTTCCTTATTCCAGAGAAAGTACACCAGGCTTTTCCATGTGCCCATGGCACCTTTGAGAACTACTACTTAAAATCTGTGAAGTTGAACTGTGCTCATGCTGTTTTTTAAACTCTGCAGCACCTCAAGCAACAGCAAGAAGGCCTGAGTCACCTAATTAGCATTATAAAGGATGACTTGGAGGACATCAAGCTTGTAGAACATGGCCTGAATGAGAGCATTCCCATCAGAGGAGGAGTCTTCAGTTGACATGGTGGATGGTGCTGGGCTTACACAGAACATGTTAGTCAAGTTCATGGTTCACCTTCCAAGGCTAAAACTGTTGAGGTAAAATAAACCTTCTAGGAGCAATGGTATTCTGGCTGTTACCTTTAGAATTAGCAAAGCCTCTTCTAAGCTTTTGACCTTGACCTTTGGAAGGTTTATATTTTATAAAGCTGTATATGCTTTAATAAAAGAAGGAAAACTGAATCTGTTCAGATACTGTTTTACTACTATAAAATTATATGTACTATTGTACATTTCTTTTTCCTTTTTTTACAACAGCATTGTCCTAGAAATCCCATGCCAAGGGAATTGTTCCACTTGTGACTTGATTTGTGGAAAGCTTAGCCCGCTTCCATGTTTTTGTCAGAACAATCAAGTAACATCTTTATGTAAACAGCGAATTTAAATCATTACAGATGTGTATGTTGCTGTAACTGTGTTGGTCTCTGCAATACCAGCCTCTGCAATACCAGCAGTTTACTGGGGTGAGCTGCAGGAGGCTGATTTTCCAGTTTCATTCCTTCCTTTAGACTGCAAGGATCTGAAGGTTATGTTTATATTACTTTTCATATGTGAATTATACAAAGCCTTGCTCAAATAACAACAGAATGTCTAGATGTTGTCTTCGGGGGTTTTTTTAATTGCTGGAAAGTAATAAATTCAGTCTGACTTTGTAATAACTTGTGCATGGTGTTGGCTCTTTCTCAGCTACATCAGCAAAGCAGTGAAACTAGTAACCATGCCAGGTTAACACACTTCACTATCTCCCAGGTCTGCAGGTAACAGGCTATCAAACCCTATGCCACAGCATTGCTGTGCAGCCTCAGTTCCCAAACTAAAGTAAAAGGTCACATCCTTAGATCCTACCTAGTACCAGGCACTGCCAAGCCAGTGGCTGCTATGTGCCCTGGAGAGACAGATTTATTTTTTTCCCCCCAAGCTGACTTTTTTCCTCATGACAAAAGTCACTGAAAATAGCTGAAACTAAAATGCATTATTCTCTGCAGTAGAAGGTTGTATAGCAAAAACACCTCAAACACAGAAGAGAGAATAATTTTGTTGACTGGCCACCAAAAAAAAAATTCCATTCATAAAATCTGATAGAAAAACAGAATATACAGCCTCAGCATGCAAGAGCCTGTATTGTGCATTAGTTTTTTTACAGGTGAAAAATGTGTACGTGGAACTGTACCTACAGGGGAAAAGGATGAGTTTATTTTTGGATGCATGGCTCCAATTCATAAAGTATCTGAGATGTGCAATGCAGGCTCCAGCAGGGGCTCTGCTGAGAAATGAGGCAAAGCCAGAATTCTGTTACTCAGGGGCTAGGGGAGCAGGTCTAAGCCAAGTCATCTACCAGCAGCCCCCTGCTTGAGTGGCTATGCTGCTGGTTTGAGATAAACAGGTGGGCTTTTTCTGTGCAAGCACTTGACACCACACACATACCTTCTTAAGCTACCATTGTACCATGCTTTGAAAATACCTTGAACATGCACCATAGGTACTTTAGCAGGGAGCTACTTGGTCTACAACCCTGGCCTCTGAAAAACAACTGGGCTTGGTAGATTGCTTAAACAAGCCCCCCTGCTAGAGACAGTTTTGCATGCTTGAGAGTGTGTTTTTTCCAAGTGTCACTCTGCTGCACATACTTAGTAGCTTCAAACTTAGAGAACTTATCATAGTGAAGGAACAATAGAGAGAAAGTAGGTATTATCACTGCAACAGCACTGCTGCTAGCAGAGTTGGCAAATTAGAGAACACAGGAACACCCCAGAAATCTATAAAAAGATGTTTATTAGAAGGAAAGCTGTGCTCTAGCAGATGCTACCTGGTTAAAACACTCTTACATGGAATACCTTTACTTCCATTTTACTACGCAGGAATAGACCTGTGATGTTTCATTGCATGTATTGACAAAGTCTCATTTTCCCTTTGAGCAGGAATTTCTTGTTAAAACACAGCTTCCTGTAAAAAATGGTCAGAACTGAAGTGCAGCTTTAACTATTTTACTTGTTACCTTCTCCAAAGGGACCACAGCTGTTGGCTGTGGCTGTATTCATCCAGTAAGTGCTACAGGTACCTGCCTTCCCTTTCCCTGCTGCGCAGCTGCAGGCATGCTCTGCCATTGGGTAGGAACCAGTCCCTCTGGCTTCCCAGACAGTCAAGGCATTGGACGTGGCAACCCGCACCAGGTTCTCGCTACTGTGACTGTTTGACAAGGCGGAAGGCTTCAAGGAACTCATTGAAGTCAATGTTTCCATCCTTATTGAAATCAATGCTGCGAACTAAGTCATTGATCCCATCATCTGTGAGTTCAATGTTCATGTGGGAGCTGAACAGCTTCCAGGTTTGGTGGAATTCCTCAAATGAGATGAGGCCTGTGGAGAAAAAATGCAGAGTCACCTTAGCACAAGGTCACCGTGGGCACTGCTGCCAGTTACAGACCCTGCTCGCATTTGATGTCTCATCCCACCCCTGCTGCCAGCATGATCTAGAGGAAGGAAAAAAATAATCTAAATTTTGCGTGTGTTACACTGGCTAAAATACAGCTTCCAGCAGAAAAGAGATGCGTTACAACTTGGGAGAACAGAAGAATGCAGAGACTTGTATTTTCTCTGTCCCACAGTAATTTGGTGGGGAAGACTCCTTGCAGTCAGGTAACACTCAAGATCTAGAATACACTGTGTTACTGTCATTGCTGTCATCAGAATTTTGTTCTGCATGCAGTCCTTCAAAACACGTGTTTGCAGAAACTTGCAATGACATTTCAGAAGCTCTGGAGGCAATAACCCCAGCTGAGGGAGGAGAACGATCCAAAATTTAAGCCATTAAATAAAAATGCCTCCATATGTATTGAAGGGAGCCCCGAAGTAGAATGGAATACAGCACAGTGACTGACACCCCCTGCGCAGCTGCTTACCTGAATGATCTCGGTCTATGATCCTGAATATGGTCTCCAAATTTGATCTGTTTCGATAAATAACTTCCAGCAAACTGGACTGGATGTGCTGAAAAACAACATGATCACACTCCTTTTACCCATCCTGAAGGCTTGCCTTACTGCAGACCTTCCCCTAATAAATGAAAATGCTTACTGCTCTCAAGAGTTTGCTAACAATGCTCTTTGCATCAGGTGTGACTTTTCAAACAGGTCTGTGATGACTGGACCCTCTCCACCCGTCTGCCCTGTTGCTTCCAAACAGAGCTTTTCCAGACTAACAGATACAATGGGTACTTGAGCTATGTTTTTTTAACCATTGCAGCATTGGCTTTGCTGGGTGTAATTAGGAAACTGAGACTCAGAGAATGGAATATAGTTTTTCTACTTAAAAGTTGCATCCAAAACTACCTCTAGGTTTTGACTGCACGTGCATCATCTATTTTTACAAGGGACTGAATGCCCCTGGACCACCTGAATTCATGCAAGCTTTTCCATTGACTTGGGTGTGATTTTGAATTAAACAGGAACCAGAATCATGCCCTCTCCTTTGGTTACAACTGCTGGAGATCTTGTGAGTTGCTTTATATCATGTGTTGATGGAAGGGGGCGAGTCCTTACCTCTTGACTCCGCTGCTCCATAGCCAAGTCATCGAGCCAGGACTTGTACTCCAGCATGCCATCCGCCGTGCTGCGCACCAGCTGCGGTCTCAGCATTCGCCAGGGCAATCCCAGGTGCAGCACTGACTCCACTGCTGTCGCCCAGTTGCTCAGCGTGATCCTTCCTGTAAGGAAAACGGAGAGTCTCTGAGAGAGGAGCAGCAGAAAGCTCGAGAGAGCAATGTAAAAAGCTTGGAGCAATACGCAGTCTACCATGCTGCTGACAGCAACAGTGTCCTTTCTCCATGGCACACATGAGCATTTTGGTACAGGAAAAAACCCTGCATGGCTGCTGCGCAGGCTCACTGTGCCCCCCAGCCTCAGCAAGCTTTTGGTCACTGCAAGAAAACAGAGCCATGAGGCTGCAAACATCAGAACAAAGGGAAGATAGGACCTTTGGGTATTTTATTATAAATTTGTAGCCTACAGCTGGGGTTACCCTGCAGGTCATGGCCTCCAGGACAGCACCGGTACTTCTCCAGTGACCCAGAAACATGGAAAAGACCCTAGTTTGCCAGGTGCTCCAACAGGTGAACAGGACTTTTGTGAACAATTTTGCTGCCAGAGAAGAAAGCAAGAAACAAGTTCTGCCAACTGCTGCATCTCTTTTCTTCCCTGCCCCACGAATGGACAGATCTCAGCAACACATCTTGGTCCCTGCGCCAGCAGAGGATTCCTGGCAGCCAGAGTATTACCAACTCTCAGCTCCTTCCTTAAGGCTCTGACAGAGGCATCTGTCACTTTCCTCTTCCCAGTGACTTTTGACTCCAGGGATGAAGGGGCTCTAGAGACCACCTAGCCCTTCCCAAGTAACATGATAGATGTGTTCCAGGTCATCTTTTCTAATGCTTCCTCAATAGTCCCGCTCCAAAGGGTTCTCCTAGTACCAAGCCTAAATTGCTACGCATGAGACTAAACACCTCTTGCTTCTCTGACACCCCCTCATTATAATGCCACTCTGAGGCATTAACAGGCTCCCAACAGGGACAATGAATAGCAGCAAAAGAGAACAACGCTCTGGCAAGGTGTGACGCAGCCTCCCCTGTGACAGCTCTGAGTGAGAAGTCTCCTGACCAGCCACACACCAAGTTGCTTCAACTCTGCCCTACCCAGGCATTATCCTGAGTGTCTCTCAGCTCAGAGTTACCTGTATTGTCCTTATCATAGGCCTTGAAGGCGCTGATGAGGGCTGAAGTGTGAGCAAAGAGCTTTTCCCTCAAGGCTCGAAAGGCTGACTCCTCCACTCTGCTGATTCTGGGGGATGCAGAAAAGAGAGAAGCACATTAAGGACTCACCCCAAAGTGCAAGAGAAGCTGCACCTTCCCAGTCCTCTGGCCTGTCCATGGATTGCCCAGACCCTCACACAACTCCTCTGCACAGCTATGGCTGCATCGCAATGCTCATGATGAGGCACTGCACGCCTGGAGCACAGTTCCCTGCAGCTGATGCAGTGAATCCCTGCATCAATTCGTGAAGCAACAAAGCAGAAGGGAACCTCAGCAAGGGCCAAAATTTAAAATTGACATTGAAAAGAGAAGCTGGAAAATCAACTCCCCTTCAGTACTCCTTCTGATCTTGTAATGCTCCCTGCTCAACCCTTGAGCTTCCCTCAGTCATTTCTGCAGAAAGCTTGAAGCCTCCTCTAGCATTATTATTTAGTAAATGAAGCTTTTGAAGTCTAGCTCTGGAATCACACTTTCTCAAACTCCCAGTTTTTCCTTTTGGAATTTTGACTAGGTGAATACAGAGTGACTGAAAAGCCTTGCCTTTGGGTCATAGTGAGAGTATGGGCTGTCTTGTTTGCTTGGTACTGAACAATATGGGGGACAAGGTCTGGTCCCAGCTTCACATAGGCTCCCCTGTTGCTGCCAATCTCATAGTAGTTTGAGGCCGAAAATATGGTCAGCACCTAAACCCCCAAAAAAGAGAAGCATTTACAGACAATACATACATCCTCTACTGTATACACGTGTATCAGTGAAAACAACACAACCAATCCCATCTGGAGTCAACAGACTGTGAAAGCAACATGTCTTATGTGGAAAAGGAAGAGCAAGGTGGCAGCTGGCATGAGTTCCTTGAGGGGAGCACTGGTCTCATGCAGATCCGGCCACACACTGGGCTTCTGCGATTTCACTGTACTCTCCTGACAGACTTCCACTCTCCACGGCGGTGAGTGGAGCCAGAGTGCCCCTGCTGAAGTCCCTGAAATGACCCTGAACCTTCTGAGAGCAAAACTTCACTGCAGTAACACCTGTTTGGATGTCATCTTCAGAAACAACTGCGTTAAGCGGGGCTATGGCATCATGAATTCAGGCCTTTTCTCAGCTACTATGCTCAAGGATGTGCTTTGCCTGCACAACAGATTCCCCCAACAGAATAGGTGGCTCCAAGCTGACCTGACCTATGTCCTCAGCTGGGAACACACTTTGGTGTCTTCCAATAAAGCTGTTGAAGGATTTTTAAGTACTTGACAAAGCCCCGTGGAAGGAAATGGAGAGCTGAGAGAAGCCACCACAGAAACCCCACCCTGGCAGGATGGAAGCCCAAGTGTCCTTCACACCATCCCCCTTACAGACCTTCCGGCCGTGACAGAACTCGTAGCCCTCTTGCTTGCACTCGTGGGAGCGGATGAGGAACTGCAAGTTATACTTCTCAAGGATCTTCCCTGTCACGTCAGGCCCAAAGTAGCAACCACCACCTCGCACCGTGTTTACTCTGCAGCCCTCCTGAGGCATGGGGTCACTCCAGAGAATGTCTAGTATCTGAAAGGATTGGAAAAGTTCACTGAATAGAGTGTACTCAGCAGATACCACCTACTAACTTCAGCTGTCTCTCTGAATCCCTCCCGGGACTGCTGCTATTACCGCAGTGCATGGACTAGAGATGTTACCTGCATCCCAGCTGAAGCACCACACCACTCCACAGGGCTGTCACAGACTTGGAGCTACAGGCACCCCCAAAGTGCCCAGGGAAAGAGGGGTGTCTATAAATCAGAGTTTGCCTTTGCTGCCTCTAAGATTGCAAAGAGCTTTGCCTGTCCTCCATCCCAAGGCACAGGTCGTGGGGCAAGAACACCCAGCAGATCCTGAGGCCATGAGCAGGCTTAGTATTAAAGTCCTTTGCTGTCTAGCCAGGACATTCCACAGCCTCCAGAAATGTAAGTAAGTGCTGACTCAGTAACCACTGTTCGGATTAAAGTTTAATCTCTTTAACCCTGACCTCAATATATAGCTTTATGCTGATAAGGTGTGCAATGCCGGGATGTCATCTGTAACGTGAAGTGACTGTTTCAGAGCGTGTAGATGGGGTTTACAGACAGACTGGTCTAACACAAACAGGAAACTAAGTTCCCAGGCTCTGACTGACAGTCACCTCTCACTGAAACCCAGCTACAACCATAACTTCAGTCTGCTCTTGGTACTCAAGACTGCGACTCACTCATCAGCCAATGACATTCTCATTTCTTACCTACAGTGCTGACTTCAGATATGTCACATACACAGTAAGCAGTATAACCACTGGCCTCTACAATCTGTCTTGCCTATTATTTCTCTCCCCTGCAGTGAATGAAGAAAACCTGTTGCACCACTCTATGCCCAAGCAGCAGTTTTATTTATACAACAACGGATGATTGCCGTGCCAGGGGTAAACACTGGACAGAGCCTTTAGCACAGAAAGCTGAAAGCCTGGTGAAGAGGCTTACTCGCACAAAGAGAAGAAAGGCACCATCAGAACAGCAGCTAGCACCAGTCTTCACACAGCCTGTTTGACTCTTGTGCACAGCTCTTTAATTTCCAGGGAACCATGCCACAGGATTGGCTGGATGTAGCACTGGTATTGAATGAAACATCCCCAAGCAGCAGGAATCATGTACTCAAAGTACAGTCTTTCCTGATCACTTAACATTGAATGATCAGCGCTGGGCTGTCTAGGCATATGGAGCAGTAGGCACCAAACAGCACAAAGCCTATTCGCCTGCCTCTTGGCACTTGGACACCAAAGTGCTCCTTAACTCCACTATACAAAGCAGCAAAAGCCTCCGCAGAGAGCTCTGTGCCCTGCCCCACACATTTTGCACTGAGATTCCTCTTAACAAAGAACAAACCTGCAGGGGCACGCACAGCCCAGTGAGCTCAGGACCCCACAGACTCCTCACCTGCTTCCACTCCTCCTGGCGAGTCCAGCACGGCCCATCCAAATCTGTCAAGGAGACCACACTGGAATAGGTGAGCTCCTCCTCCTCCGACTCGCTGATGTCCACCAGCCGGCGACACCACTCAATTTGCTCCTGCACCGTCTGCCGGACCCACCTGGAGAACTCCAGCCTGTTGGCCGTGCTGGGAGCTGGGACTGGCCGGGGCTGCAGAGATAAACTGGGGGCTGCCTCGTTGCCTGCCGGGTCAGCCTCTACTTTGCCCTCCCCATTTATTTCCTGTATTTCCACATTTCTATTCGACTCCTTCCTTTTCTTTCCTCGTAATACAGAAATAAACTGAAAGAGGTAAGGGAGAAAGGAGAGATGGTCACACCGCTTGACAACCTACATTTCCAGCTCTAACATCATCCAGTGGCAGACCATCAAGTGACCCAGACCTCTGAGCATCAGTCCCCTTTGCTGTCATCAAACACTGATTAATTGTGGGAGATTACTAGTGCTGCCCTCTCCAATGTGCCATTCTTGGTTTACAGCTTGGACCCACATCCATCCTGACTACAGAGCTCTCTTCTTGACTGACTTCATGCTGTCCAGACATTTCACAGAAGGTAGAGTACATGGATTTAATTTGCAATAGGAACTTGGCAGCAGAATGAGAGAAGCACTAATGACTAATGCAAGTGCTTGTCATTGCATTTTGAGAAAGGAAATGGTATTTCTCAACTAGATAGTGAGGCAGAGACAAGTTAAATGACTTATCAAAACCCTTCTGCAAATCTAGGGGGGAAACAGTTCAAGTAACTGTGGGACTATGTCTCATCATTACCATGTTTTTACAGTCGGCACAAGCATGCCTATTTATCCATCCCACCACCCACCACTTCCCTGGCTACGATCCTTACATCTTCCAGAAGCACCCCCTGCACACACACTATTAAACCAAAGTGATCCACTCCAAGCCTGCAACTAAACACAGTTTGTCCAGGAAGACCACCCTTTAGATTTGTCTCACTAATGAGCAAGTTGACATGTAGAAATAAACTGCCCACCACAAATTGGCAGCACTGTTGTCTTGTAATATCTAGGAAATGAAACCTACTTTGTTCCTTTGAATTTTCTCAAGCATGTCCAGGTCAGTGGTGTCAGAGATGCCCCCATGAATGATGAGGACTTTCTGATCAATTAAGGTGGCTAGGGGCAGCCAGCAGAAGACGTTCTGAATCATCTTCAAGATTTTTCTTCCATGCACCTAGGAGGACAGGTCAAAGAAAAAGCTCAAACATCAAGCCTTCACAGTCCATGTCTCATGCAGTAAAGGAGACACAAGCACATGCCTACCTTGTATTTCTGCATTACTTCCTTGGCAAAACCGTAGCTAAAGGAGGAAGAGGAGAAAGGAAGTTCAGTGGGGTTTCAGAGCGACAGTCGACACTGTGGTCAGCCCCGCATAGAACCCTTACCGCAAGTTGACCATGTGGTCCTCGTGGTTCCCGCGATTGAGGTGAACCTCCTTTGGATAGATCAAGAGGAAGGTAAAGAGGACAATGAGGATCTCAAGGGACTGTTTGCCTCTGTCCACGAAGTCCCCATTGAACACATAGGACTTGGAAGGGGAAGGAAGGCCATTCTGTAAAAGTGAGGAATGGGCCAATGTTACAAGAGAGACCTCTTCATCATCAACACATACATCGCCCTGCAGCTGTACATTCTCTCATTCCTGTCCCAGGTTGCCTGATGCAATAGATCCTGACTCTTATCCTGTAGGTTTCCAGTGGCAAATGTACCGAGAAGCGAAAGCTGGCAGTCAAGAAGGGTTGCCATTGGTGTCAGCACTTATTTACAAACATGTCCATTGACACTTCCCAAACATGTATCTACCAGATTTCAAAGTCAGCAAGAGAATAAGCTGCTGCTTCACAAAACCATTTAAAACCAATCAAATTGACCTGGAGAATCGCATGTGAAAGGGCCCAATTTTGCAAACGCGTCAGCACGACCCATGTGATACCTCTCACAACACCAGGCCAGTCTCCCTCTCCAAATACAGCGCTTACCTTATAAAATATGAGGAACAAGTCATCCAGCTGGCCATGCAGGTCTCCTAACAGGCACAAAAAGACAAGTCACAGTATGTTTACCTTTAATTTAAAAAGACACCAATAAATAACTTCCTATGAAGTATCTCCTCCATAAATGAATGACCACTAAAATATTTTGGGAAGTTCAAGGTACAAGTTTCCTCACACTGAGGCAATGTGCCTGAAGGAAAAGGACATGATGGAAAAGCTTGAAGTCTGAGAAGGACAGCAAAAAAACTACACTGGCTTCTGAAGACACTGATTCAGGTTTGTTCATTTACCTCTTGATGGCAAAATGTGGCACAAGAAAGTGACTTTCATCATTACATGGGACAAAGTTTTGCATATAGAATAATAATCAAACTAAGTTGTCATTTAATATTACATTGGAGAAAGGTTTGTTTCCCAGAAGCTGATTGCATGTGAAAGTCTGTACTAAGTACAGATCTTTCAGAAATATCTCAAAGTTTAAGCATCAGTCCTAGAATAGGAAAATAATGGTGAAAAGCTTTGTCTCTTTCAATTTTACTTGGTAAGACACAAAGATGTGTTAGTTTCTGGATCTGAATGTGTACACTGCTGTTAATGAACACAGCAAAAATAGCTCCAGGACTTTGTTGTTTAAATAATCCCAGGCCATAGAAAATAATCCCAGGACAGAAAATGAGTGAGTTTTGAAGCCAGTCCTTGACTAAGTGCAGTTTCTGTGGTTTAGTGAAAGGACCCTAGGGAAGTTTAGGGTGACAGAACAGAGAGAAATGTGAATGCAGCTGAAAATTTCTTTAAGTCTTTGCTATAAAGTATAAGAACTTTAAGAGCCACAGGTCATAATTATCACCATGTTCCCTTAGACAAATGTACCCTTATCCTTTCCTTTCATATCTCCTCCTCTCCCTGCATTTTTATCATCACCATGACAGCACCACTCCTACAGCAGGCTATGCAAAGCTGAATGCTACCATCTAGGGGCATGCTTTGCTAATGCTATATCCCACAATCTCTCATGGAAGCCAAACACAGACTACACACAGAAAAACCACCTTCCCTTCCAGACATACCGCACACGGTGACCTCCTCACTATAGCAGGTGGAGACGTGACTGATGTTTGGCAACTGTTTGAGGTGCTTCCTGGTCTCATGTAGAAGGTTTAAGACATAGCGAGCATGGAGCTGCTACTAGGAGAAAGCGAAGGGATTAAAGCAGGAAATCAGTGACCTCTGAGCCGCAATGCAGCTCTGTCTGCAAAGGCCCCATGGACCCACCATGGTAGTCTGGATGGCAGGAACTTACTAGTGCAACACTCGGTGCTGACCTACGGGCTTACAAACAAGATGAGGCAAACAGCAGAATGGAAGAAACTCACTCAAAGCAGCCCAGCCTCTGCACTGGCAGGGCTGGCAAGAGAACCCAAAAACCCTAGCACCCAGGCGCTATCTGCTAGGCAACACCACCTCCTACAGCAGCAGAAATTCCAGCCCAGTATCACAGATAAGATGCTGCTCCTCTAGATCTTCCTTAGCTTTTTCTACACTAAACCAGGCTGTGAGCTGCCGTGCAGCCCCAGAAATATGTTTACTCAAAGCCAGGCTGTAGGCATGCATTATTAGTGAAGATGCTAGAGACCTTTGGTTTAGAAGTAGTTTGCTTGAAGGGGTTTTGGTCTGTTTTGCAGTTCAGCACTTTGACTGAAGGATGGCAGTAGAACACTGCAATTATACAAGGACTTGTTAGTGCTGCTGAGTTGGTACCAGACTTCCTCTCAAAAAAGTCACATTTTACATTTTAAATGAGTCAAAGTGGCATGGCATAAACAAACAAACAAAAAGTGACAGAATGTTTTAACAGACTGTCATGGGGTTTTTTTCCCTTTTAAAATGAAATTCTCTTTAACATGGACACACAGCTATGAAAAGTTTTTACTGCATTTTCAGGAAGGAAAAAAGTTCCTGTGACAGGGAAAAATACCACATCATTTTCATCCCCCTTTGCTTAACGTCCTGCCAGCTTATTATACTCCAAACAGCTTAGTTTATTGGGAAGGCTAAAACCAAATTATCTACCCTGCACCCTGGCACAGAGAGGGGGAAAGCGGGGTTCTTTTTGGGATCCTTACTTGTTTCTGTTTGAAAGCTTCCAGCAAGGCAGTTGCATGGTCAGGAAGGAGTGGGAAAGAGAGATGGGGTCCAGTGTAGGAGTCTGGCACCTCCATGGATTCATAGTCACAGTATTTTTCCAGCTCTGCCTCTTTGAAGCTTTCACCACTTACAAACATGCGACTGATAAAGTCTCCTGGATTGCAGATCGGTTTGATTGATGTGTGGGGTTTTTGAAAGAGAAAGAGACAAGGAAAAGTTAAGTTGGCTCAATACACCATTCTAGTAATTCACTAAAGAAAAGCTGTTTGATTAGGCTAGAGCTTGTGAGCACTGGCAATGGCAGAGGCAAGCTCCTAGTTTGACACTGCTACAGAATTTGCCGTGGGGAAAAGGCTGCAGGGACAAGTTTCCTTGTGCTATGTGTCAGGCAGTGCTGGCAGCTAGGCAAGTTCCTGCAAAACTCTGGTAGAGCCAGATGGACATCGGTTACCACGGCTAATTGAAATCTTGGACTTTCTCGCTTCAGAAATGAACTCTGCAAAGCCCTGGTTACCAGGGATCACTGAAAAAAAAAGGCTGATTTTAATACTGCTTTCAGAAAACATATTGAGCTTTTATTCCCCCTTTTAGTTCCTAAGGAGCTGGAATTGCCCCACATCCCTTGCACAGCTCTGACAGTCTTTGGACAATTCACTCCCTATCTGAATTCCTGGTGCCATCATTCATTAGACTCTCTTGCCTCCCTTTGCCATCCTGAGGGGCCAGCTCTGGGCAATAAATCAATACAGGGTGCAAGCTTCTGAGCTGCTGGTGCTACATCTACAAATGGCATACAGAAACTTACTCTCTTTACTGCTGCTTGGAGTGAAGTGGTCCATGAGATAACTGAAGAAGTTGTGAAGCTGCAAAAAGAGAGAGCACCCATTATCATTCACCCTGGAATGAAATTCAGCAGAGTAGTAACTTAACATGATCTTCTTCCTGGAAATACTATGTATGCACTTCTCGCAGTCTCTAGTATGTACAACAGATCTCACTATTCCAATTCTAGCTTTTAGTGTCTTGTTATGCAGTTTAAAAAGTAGCTTCACCTTCAGCCACACAGACAGAAGTACACCTACGTGCCCTTCCTCTCCCTGCCTGACTGGAAGACAACCATGTAAAAGAACTTTAATCAGAGTTAAACAAACCAGAAGGGCTTGCCTATTGTGTTCAGGCTCAGGGAAAACAATGTTAAATAACTCTTACAGCTTTCTTTCAATACTTACTACTTAAAGTTTCACCAGACGTAAGCAGGCAAGAAAGCAGTAGGCTAAAAATGGTCAGAAAACCCAGTCCTTGGCCCACTGAAGCACTTACAGGGTTACCAGCCAGTAGCCAGAAGCAAGTGAGCCTGTGGCACCAAATCCACCCTCCTACGTATTGTCCTACATCCTCTTTTCCTTGGCACCTTACCTTGATCTGATCCTGCTCACAGGCGTACTCAATGGATTGAAAGATTCTCCAGGTGCAACGTCGGCGCATTTCCAGCCGAGCAACATGGCGCCGATACCAGCGTTGGATCAGGACGGCTGCCTTGAAAGCTAGCAGGCCAAAAGAGAACCAACCCGATGAGCTGCAGTGGCCGCAGCTGAGGTACCCTAATACCACTCCTTTCCTCACCCTGAAAATTTGAGAGGCCCCTTTCTTTTTCAGGAGCAAGTTTAACAAAACACCAACTTCTTTTCATCATATTGCAAGAGGTTGACCTGACCTTGCCTGACAAAAGACCTCTGAAGCAATTCTAACTAGCACTGCTGGCTCCTCAGCACCGGGGTTAACTTATTAGGACCTAAAGATCCAAATAACGTTCTTCAGTATTAAAGGACAATTTCCTCCTATCTGCCTTGTTTTCACATCCATCTTACGGTCTAGGTACCAGGGCTTTAGGAAACCAGAGTTTTGATTAAGGCCACACAGGGAGTTGTACTCCTCCAGAGCCTTATAAATACGGGGTTTGTCTACCTTCCTTTAAGCCAAATAAATATCTCAGTTTTTGCAGCTTTAGACACACTTCAGAAGAGATCTATTCTAGCATAAATGTTAACATACCATTACATTGGAATAAAGACAAAATTAACATCCACAGTGAAAAGTAGGAGACAGATTTTTGGCCACTTAATGACACAGGAGGAAGGAAATTCCAGGAATTTTCAGGTGAAATGGAAGGAACTGCCAGATGCTTGGCTGTGGTTCATCCATAGCCAGAACCCAGTACCAGACTTATTTCAGATGGTGTTTGTGCATATTTAAAGAAAAGTACATTGGTGCAGTTTCCCATTTCCTTTTTCAAGTTCTGCCACAGAAATTTATGTACCTTTAGAAACAGTTCCATCCTTTTTAGCTGGTCTTGACCCCATTTGGACTGCCTGTTTACTTTACAGCAGCTTCGCCACACAGCCCTGCTCTTTCATCTCTCTTGATTATGCTGTGTCCCTTCCTGTTCATCTCTGGAGCCCTGTGTTTAAAACATTTCTAATAATGCTTCTCTGTGTCATCCTCAGTCGAGGGAGGGATGACTGCCCTATCTCCAGGCTGGCAGCCAAATCAAATGGAGATGACAGAGTTACAGAGTTAGCCCTGCTGCAGAACCTTGTATTCCCTTGGCATGTGGCTTGTGGCTGTGCACCAAAGCAGGGAGAGCAATGGGGGGTGTGGGGTGGAAAAGCTTTATGAAAAGAAGGAAATTCCCCACCCCAGCCCCAAAGGCTGCTAAGTGTTGGCAAGAGCCAAAGAGATCACATTAATTAAATTAGCTTGTATTAATTATATAACATAAAACACCCTTCACGCACTTCAGCAGGAAACACTGACCTTTACCTCAATAACATATACTGTTGGTTTATGTATTGAAAATACTAATCCTTCTAATTAATGTTATTGTTGCAGCACTTGGAGTGGCAGAGCTCAAAAAGGGAAGAGCTATTGCTGTTGCGCAGCTGGGGAACTGAGTCATGGCAAAGCTGTGGGCAAGAAGGTAAGACTTGGCTAACCTTAGTTCAAGAATAACTTCTGCATTCTTTGTCTGAGCCTTGTATCATGTTGAGAAAATTATTATGGACCTACCAGGCTACGAAAAGACAAAAAGGCTGACATTTTTTCCTGCAGTTTGGTGCTCCTGATGCTAGAGCCTCCTCTGTAACAGACTCAACACTACCTGCCTTACTCCTTGTATTTTGTCTGGCATGTAACCAAAATCAATCCCAATCCCTCTCTAAAACAAGCAACTTCTAGATATCTTGCATTCCCCTGGTCCCCTATGCACAGTGGATAAATGTCCAATTACTGCAGTTGGAGTCAGATGTATTTCAACTGAATCCCAAGCAGAAATTCACAGTTATGGCTCCAAACATACCAATGAACACTAGATCCTTGAAACATTAAAAATCAAATCTATAAAAGACTCATTATTAAGCATACAGTGAGCCACCATCCACAGCATTTTAAGCTCCAGATGGACAAGGCACTGTTTTTTAAGCTACTTTTACAGAGACTGACTCTGCAACTGAAAAAGCTGGGCATTCTAATTTACTAGCCCACCTGGGTGAGTTTCATCTGGTAGTGTACGTCATCATATAAGCTACTGAAAGCCTGCCAAAAGGACAGCACTCAAACTAAAAGATGTGAAGGATTTTGAGAACCAGATGCAAGAAATTCAGAGAGGTTTTTCTGCCATGGGAAACTGTTGGCGAGGTACCAGCTCTAATGCAGAGTTTCAAGTAAGTTTTACATTACACTGTGTTTGTTATAGACAAGCCACAATCATAAATTAGTTCTGAACTTGCTGGTAAAGTCCATGGCTCCCTGGTGCTATAGGCCACAGACAAGTCTAATTTCCTTTAATAAAAGGTGGAGTTTATCACCAAAGAACAATTACAGGCAGAAAAGACTGAGTCACAATGGTATCCTGCTTTCTTGATTTCTAAAGACAATCCTATTTTTCTTTTCAGAGCACTCACAAGCAGTTTATACCACACTGCTTTTCTGGCAGTGCTGATGACTGATTGATTCTAACAGCAAAGTAATTTGTTTACTTTTTTCCACTTCCTTATGTGTAAAGTCTCACTCATAAATTCCCTTTGTTCCAGAGCAGACCTAAGCACACTCTGAGAAAACTGATACTATCATGCAGAGGGTTTCATAAATCATTACAGCTTCGAGAGCCATAAACAATTCTAGATTATCAGCATTTAGCTGATGTAATTACACAAAAGCAGGCTTCTTGCTTTTCTTAGCCACACCATCATATCTTCTTTAGAACCAGATTATTTTGACTTTGTTAATGCTTCTGCTTCATGAGTCGTGCACCACTAACACTTCAAAAATGGAGCTCACCAGTAACAGCAAGGCGATACCATCTAGCTCACTGTCAACACATGACCACATCCACATTAGCCAGCAACTGATTATGTTAGTTCTAACAGCCAAATTTAATTTTCTCAAGCCTGTTGGTCTTTTGCCTGACAGCTGAGACTCCTTGTCACAGGATACTGAAAGACATAACCTCAACTTGATACTATCAAGAAAACCAAGAATTTCAGAAACAAAACACTTCCACTGCACCCTCTCAATAGCACGTGCAGGAGCAGACAGGAAAAGATTACTTCTAAAAGAATCACTCACCATTTTCAGACTTCTGCAGGGAGTACTTGTAGTTGGCATTTACAGAACTACCAGATCCCATGTTCTCCAACCAGTGCCTCTAGAACGTTGCAGACTGGCCCAGTATCACCAAAACCACGCAAGAGACGCAGGAACGACCGTTCGGTCAGAATCAAAACTGTTGCAACATTTCCCACAGTGCTGAAAATCTATAATTAAATATATTAACACTTATTAACATCAATGAGCAGATGGCCTGTCTTGTGCCCAAGTATGTATTCCAGTACCAGGTTTTTCCAGCCACTTTGTTGGCCTCTAGACAATCTGAGATGAGGATTTCTGCCTCACTGCTTCAAATTTCGAGTCAGCGAAATGCAGGTAGCATTTCAGCACCTTTCCTAATTGCATAAAACCAGCAGAGATTGCCTATCTTACTGTAATTGTACGGTATATGTATAAATCAGGCATTCAGGTCCCCTCCCAATGCCTCTCATGCCTAACTTTAAGCTCCTGAATGGAGCAATATGGCAGTCTTCAATCTGAACCTTCATTTCAGATGCTACAATAAAATACTCAATTGAGCTCTGAGAACGGACTACATCTTCAAATCATCATGCTACCTTGCCCCCCTTCCATGTGCACAGCTGAAGCACTGGGATGAAGGTGCTAAAATATGACACACAACTGCCTGTGGGAGACATTCATACATTGTACAAGAAAAAAAAGTTGTTAAATACTGATCAAGAACAATAAGTTATTAAGGTGATTCATTAACAGTCAGTATACACAAACATTTAGCATATAGGCATCTGTGAAGGATAACTCTCATTATGAGGGATGAACACACAGATGGTATTTAAATCTATTTGCGGTACCACAGCTAGAGGGGAGATAAGTCTGAAATAACAATTAGCTATCATAAGAAATAATCAGCTTTGTTAAACACTGCTTTCCTTCACCTCGTGGATCTGCTTGAGTGTGGCAGCATATTATACCATCACTTGCTCAGATCCTGGCCAGCACAGAAGGGCAGGACAGCCAGACTTTCATAACCTCACTGCTGCAGGAAGCTCTGGCCAAACCAAACAGGCCCTATTTCAAGATTAGGACAAATTCTGAAAACTCTCACTTTAAGAACAACCAGAATGTCGTTCAGAGTAAGACATGTTTCATCTGGGAAAAAACAAAAACATCAGGACCACCAAAGTGGTCCCAGGCTGTATCACACAAGAATTATACAGATTTTTATTCTGACCCAGAAATGAGGGGGAGAAGGCTGAGAAAGAGAGGGAAGGAAATAAACAGCTGTACAAATACAAAACCCTGGTGCTGTCAGGAGACCACAGCTTAAAGGATTTTGAAGGGTCAGGGCAGTGTGACCACAGAGGCGTTTCTCCTCAGCAGAGGGAAAAGTCGTCCTTCGCTCACTTCTTGCAATCCTTTTGCCTCCTTCAATCTCTTTCCACCTAACCCACGTCTTTCCTCTCAAAATAGCCACAGATCTGCACCAACGCTAATTGGAGGAACACGCCCGGTGTTGTATAAGGTGCATGTGTGCAGTGTTTGCTCAGGAAGTGAGCCATGGTCAGCAACACTTCAGCATGGAAAGTTTCTGAGGCAGATGAAATGCTGAATTTCTCTACCTTGTCCAGGATGCCACATTGCACAATGGCTTCTTCACAATAATCAGGTGATGCCATGGGGAGGATACATAGCAATAGATCACTCTAGTTTTATTTTAACATTATTTCATACCAGTGTCAAAAATGGCATTAAATCACTGCTGAATTATGCCCAGTTATGTCTGGTGCTTAACTAATGCAGGTGCTGGAAACCTTTCTAGATTAACTCCTCAAAGGGACAATTGCACACAAAAGTCAGAAAAAGAGCATTTAAGGCTCTTATTTGGAACAGGAAAAACAAACTTTCAAAGTGAGAATTTCTCAGTGTAGAGTAACTCCCGCCTGGTTATCCAAACAAAAACTTATCTTCAGAGACACAGATCTGAAGATTTCAGCAAGCATTAAGCTATACAGAGAAGCAACAATACCAATGATTCACTCTGTATCAGGAGCTTGCTTTAGAAAGTCATTCCCACGCACCTCCAGTTACTTGATTCTGGTATAACTGGCAGGGCACATGGAAACAGCACGACCCAGGTTCCTTTCAGGTGAAATAACACCAACGGCACACTCCAGCCACTAACGGGAGGTGACTGGATTCCAGCCAGTCCCAAGAAAAAAAACCTTGAAAGGGGGTTAGTGTAGGCAACTGCTCCTCCACACTGGAGGAAAACACAGCCTGCATGCCTACATGCGTATTTTCAGTGCTGCTTAGGAACACAACAATACCAACTTCAAAGAAAGATGGGTGCTTCAGCTCTTTGGAAGAGGTGATTGCATTTAAAAATACCATTAAAGGTGCAAACCTGAGGAAAAAAAATCATCTGTCCATCCAAACTCCTTTTTCAGGAACTAAACCACTTCCAGATAATTTTTTTAAAACAATACACATTTGAAGCAAGTACAGAGTCGGGTACTTTGCTTGCTTAGGATGCATTGAGGGGTACTGCCTGCTTATCTCTTTTGATAAAAGATGCCCTTGGATTTGAGAGCACCTGTGGAGACAAAGATTGGAGCTTTTCCTCATTACCTCCCTTCCCCGCAAAACAAACTTTGTTACTTGGGCAGCCCTACTTACAACATGAATTTTGGCCATCCGTACCAAGGGATGGTCTACTATTAGTGTGCTTGAGAAGCACCTGCAGAGAGCAAGCACGGGCAACAGCACCTACCTATTCGTCTTATTGTGACTAGTCCTGCCAACAGCTCTCTCCCAAGCAATTCCTGGAGCTGCGGGCTTGTTCACTTTGCTACCCTCAGATTTTGCCTGAGGGGTAGGGGCAGCCTGAGGAAAGGAGCACACAGCAGTAAAACAAAGACTGCCACAGAATCAAAACTGTTTCGAGAGCAGGAGTGAGGAAGAAATAGAGCCAGCCCAACTGCTCAGCACCTTGTTCCCTCCTCATCCACCAACACACACCCCTCCCCTTCCTAAAAAACTGTACCCAAGAAAAAGAAGAGGAACAAGGGCTTATAAAGACACAGCCTAGGAGACTTGATGAACCACAGCATCATCTCAAATACAGGCTGTATAAAACAACCAGGTGAGACAAAATGATGCTCCTACAGACTGCTCCATTCTCATCTTGATCTTGGCTATTATTCCCCTTCCTACAGAGCCATTTACGTTTGCTCTGGTGCAGCCAGGCAGCCTCTAAAGTAGGCTCTCCACATGCCTTCTGAGATGCTGCAAAACATTCCTGTGAGGCTTTCCCCTGGCATGCACCATGCTGCTGCTTAGAGCATCTGCTAGCAAATATGCATGCCACGTAAAGCAAGGTGGTAAAACCCACTGTTTGCACTTACACCAGGGCAGAACTAAACCACCACCAAAATAAGCATGGCCTTGAGCCACATGTGGACAGACGACTAACAGACCGATCCAGTTCAGCACCTCAGTGGATGGCCATGGGCAGGTAGACGAGATGCACGTTCCGTGTTCACTTGAGTTAACGTTCCACAGGCAGGAGAAACACAGTAACAGCCACGCTCCACATACACCTCCCAAGCCAATGGATAACGGGCTGATTTTTGCCATGCTTAAAACACAAGCTGCTGATTGTTGAACACTACCTTACAATACTACATGAAAGTCATTAAAGGAAAACTTGTACAAATCCAAATGTGTCGGCTCCCCCAAAACAGGAACAAAGCCCTAGGTTAATTTCCTGGCTTACCGCAAATATTATTTTAGCCACTTCAAAACCAAAGCAAGTGACAGCATTTTGAGTTAAGTCCTACAGGCTTGTCCCCATTACAGATCTGTGCAGAATTTGGTGCTCCACCCATGTGAATCAAAGGTTTCCTGCAAAGAACACAGATGTGAACGTGATGCTAACTCCCAAACCCCAGGGCTCCTAGAGAAGATGACACATTTCATGCATCCCGTGCACAACTGAATCCCCACAAATTTGACAATTTTATAGATATTTGAAAAAAGCAAAGGAAGAGATGAGCAGAATCTGTAAAGCAATGAGACAATACAACAGACTTACTGAAAGTTTACTTGGAAAAAATCCTCAGAGAGATGTTAGAGGGCAACAGAAATTTTAAGTTCAGCTAAAAGAAAAACAGAAACAGCTTGTTTAATAACTACAGATGAATTGAAAAAAATATATGTTCAAATACTTCTGCCAAGAATAAAAATGCTAGCTTGCACTGGGGAAAGTGATGATCCTGCCTTGCCCTTCCAGACTAAATACCTATGTATGTCCCACCTGTCCATCAGACTCAGCACATCTCATAACTGGAAACAAGATGGTGAAGCTTGTTTTATTCTCCACATGCACTGACCTCTGCACCTGCATTGTTACCACAGTGCCAAAACCAGTAATTTCAGATAGAAAACTCCTAATTGGTTTTATACAGCTTGACATATCAAAAAGATATTTCATCTCAAACTATGGATGCCAAGTAACTATTTCTGAACACAAAACATTGTTACAACGAAATAAAAAGAAAAATGCAACTTACCTTGCCACCAATTTCTAACCTATGGACTATTAATATAAGTACAACAGAAGCTCTCCACTTAATTTTTTGTTTCTATTCAGTAGCCAAAGAAATCAGTAATCTCTGAGGTGATTTGCTTGATCAGAGATTCTGAAACTCCTCTTCAGAACCTAAATAATCAAATAAGCTGCTCCCTGGGGCACGGAGCAGAAAGCGCCATGTCTTTTGGCACCTGAAGCATAGAAGGTGCATGCTGTTCTGCAACAAGCGCAGACCCTTCGATTTATTTACTGCAGTTGTTCTGAGCAGCCTTAAGAATCCTCTCCCATGTGATGCTTAAGAAAGGCTACAGATCTGAAATGGATTAGGATTACCAAAGAGGATTATGAATGAGAAATACAGTACATTGGTCTCTCATCTTAAGAGTCAGCTCTTACACACTTTCTAGTTGCCTTTTGCTAAATGCAAAGTTCTGGAGGAGAAAGAATTTAAGGTTTCACCCACTACCTATGTTGGGATGAAAAGCCTTTCAGGCTTTGTAGCTAGGGAATCTGTACTGCCGAAAAGAAAGGGTGGACAAAGCTAGGATAATGTATTTAACTTAGTTCTATTTAATTACTTAACAATTCTAAGTCATGAATCTGACTAGGCTTGAGAAAGCAGAACAGATATTTTATTTCCCAGTCCATAAAAAGCAGGCAAAATCTCAAACAGGACAACCAGCAAGCAATTCAAACTACAAAGCACGATTCTGCTTTTTTATAAAGCAGACAAGATTCCACAAAACACTCAAAACTCTCCAAAACCAATCAGTGCTACATTATGTTTCCAGCATTAAGATGGTTTTATATAAAATAGTAACGATCCTGTCTCTGTACTTTTGTCAAATTTCAGTTCTTATGTAAAAGCAGCTCAACACATTTTACAGATTAAATCACCTAGTTTGTAAGATGTGTCATTTCCCAGTTTCTCGGGGTTTATATATTTGAAGCATATCATTAAAATAAGACAAGAAAGTTATGTTAGCTAGAAAGGAAGAATTCAAATTGGCATATTGACTTTATTTTCTTGGCAAATGGGATGTCTGAACAGTTGTAAACAGATGAATTACAAGGCTCTTTGAAGAAAATAAGAGGACAAAAGCAAAATAAAATTAGACTTCTGCTTCATCTTTTGTTTGAAACTCAAAACCTCACACATTTCAATAGTCTTCTCCATGGAAAGTTCTGAACAGTCAACAGGACACAAAACAGGACAGGAGCAGACAATTGTTAGCTGAATATTCACAGACACCAAATATGCACTCTGGGTCTGTTTGTACACATTGAAATGAACACCTTGCATTACATTTATGTACTACTGAGAATCTGGGCACTCCACTGCCAGAAGATAATCAGCCTAACGCTGCTGAGATCAAGAAGAGTGTGCAAAATTACACCCACTTGTGGGTGGCTGTAACAAAGAAAACCTGCTGGGATCAGGGGCCAGTGCCTGCTCTGTGAATGAATGCAATGTCCTTCTGAAATCTCACAAGATACCACGACCACTGTTATTTACATCTTCCTCCCTGTTGTTCCTCCATTTACCATTCTGGCGTGTGCCTGCTAACATCATTGTACAAATGGGTCACAGCAAAGCTTGCAGCTCGTTGATCCAGGCAAAAGTAGAGCATGCAGGTAAGTAGGTTATGACACTTTGCCAGACTCAGCACAAGGAGATAAAGGGCCCACATCTCCATAAAGCTCTCTTGGTAAGTTTGCATAACTGGTGCACAAATGCCACAGGCAACATTGCACACAGCTGGAAACGGTGGTCTGACCTAACACTCCCACTGTACCTTCTTCTCCCACCTAAAATTCTCCCGGGCATTGGCAGGAATTTTGTCTGGTAAAGAATGGGACCTCTAAGCTTTATGTGAAGGTCTTAACTCTTCAAATGCTTCTGTATTTCTGGGGTGCTCCTAAGAAGTGCCTGAATTGCATTGCAGTCACAGCATAACCTGACAAACAAAAAAACCCCACCGCCCCAAAACAACCCTCTGTGCTATAGAAAAGAGTTGTGAACTTTCTAGTGAAGGCAAATTTCACATCTATAAAAGAAAACCAGACTTCTATCCCCATCACAAGCTTCTCCCATCCATTAGGGGGAAAAGCCTGCATTATCATACTGCCTAGAAGAGCTCCTGCTTTCTGATTAATAAAGCACCAGTCTACAGCTCTGCACCCTGAGACAGGCTTCCTGGAGAGGCAGTCCATGCCCCATGCCTGGCAGCGTTTAAGGTATTTGGACAGTGCCCTTAACATGCTGTTAACTTCCAGGCAGCCCTGAAGTGGTCAGACATTTGGACTAGGGGAGCATTGCCAGTCCTTTCCAACTGAAGTGTTCTAATATGCTTGGTCACCTTTCATAAATCCGCTAAATCCAGCTGAAGAGCCTTTGCACTGAAGAACCACCACCCTCAGGGACAGACTGCCTGCAGTGGAACACACACTAGGCAAAGTCACATTTCTTTGCACAGACAAAATAATTTTTCTGTTCAGGAAGATCCCAGAGTGCATCAGCACAGGATGCCCAAACTGATGCCACTCCTTAAACTGTACCAGGGCCTGTGGTGGCCCCGTTCTGCAATTATAATAGGGTTGTGTGGAGCTCTCCTTGGTCTACCTGCTCCCCCAGGCCTGATCTCTCTGGACACAGCACCTGACTCTGTGAGGAATAACACCACACATCTTCATAAATCAAGAAATCAGCTGCCTATTTTTATTTAATTATATTCAGGCCTATATATACACAAAGATTTTATTAGCCAGCACATAAGTACAGTCAAGTTGCCCAACTCTCTCCAAAAACAAACAGTAAAAGCAATTTTTAACCATTGACATCTGCTAAAACATCAGTGTAATTACAATAAAATCAATTGAACTTCCATTACACTTAATTAACATTATCATCTGCAACAAGTCATTATTTCCTGACTGCTTCACATAATTAATAAGCCAAAACAACTGTCTTCCTTTTAAGAGTGATTTTAAAAGCATACGCCGGTCTCGTAAAACTTCAGCTTTTCACTGCTTCTGCCTGTTGAAATAAGACAGATAAATAGATGAGTAAGAGACCACAGGTTTGTACAGAGCTGACCACCTCGACCTTTAGGTCTCAACAACACATTCCCTTTCCCCTTTGATAAAGCACTTGTCCTAAGATAATCTCCAAGGGTTCTGCAAGAAAGTCAATACTTAAATCTCTCTCTAAAACACCACGACAAGGTATTTACCCAAGGTCAGTAAGCAAACCAAGGGGAGAACCAGGAATTCAGACTAGTGCCACTGCAGGGCTTTGTCCCTCAATGACTCTTCAGCTGAAATTCAAGTACAAGTAACTAGGAGTACTGGCAGGCTACTTACAGCACTTCATTTGACAGTTCTGATCCATGTCTGGTACTTATGTGGAAGCGCAGCGCTCATTACCGTGGTATACACTGTGTTACTGTTGGGGAAAGAGGAAAACACTGAGTGACTTTCCAAAGGCAAGAAGATTAACTTACAAAACTAGCAGAGCAGCAGAACAAATTTTAGTGAAAACAAACCTTCTGATTAGGCACAGATGGGTTAGAAAAAGTGGGAAAAAGACTGATAAATAAGAAGGCTGGTGGCAGAAATTTTTTGTATTTTATTCCCCACTTAGTACAGGAAAGGAACTGTACTTCACAACATCCATTGGATCATGGTATTTAAAAAAAATACTGTGAAATCTTAGCAGTCACATGGGCACAATCTTCCCCTGCCTAAATTTCCTCACATTTACAAGACAGAAGTATGCTTGTGTCTTGATCTTCCCTGCCCTGGTGCTGCCTGGAATGGAGTTCATTTTCTTTCAAGTAGCTGGTATAGTGCTGGGTTTTGGGCTGTCCTGTCCAGCCTGCTCTAGGTGATCCTATGATTTAATCTAGGTGATCCTGCTCTGGCAGGGCGGGTTGGACTAGGTGATCTCCAGAGGTCCCTTCCAACCCCTGTCATTCTGTGATTTAGTATGGAAATAATGTTGATAATGTTGAGAGGAAGTTGTGGTACTAACTTTGAAGACATCAGTGCCAAAGCATAATGCAAGAGTGATCCAGAGAATACAGAGCTCCATATAAAACAGAACAGGATAAGCTGCAAAGGTGCAGTTTACGGAACAACTAATGTATGTACTGAAAAAATCTCTCTCAAAAATCCAGTAAATGGTTCCTAAAAGCTATGTCCCCCATTTACTATTGTTTTCCTTGTCACACATCCGAAACTCCAGAGAAAGCCATTCGCAGCCTTAACACAAATCCAAAGGTTCCAAAAATGAAAGGCACAAATGACTCCACAGAAATTCCAGCTGTTCCTCTTAGCAGTTATTTGTTTCACTACTACACAGGAACTTCCCCTTACCAGACTGAGCCTAACAAGGTGTAGTTTGTTGGTTAGAATGGGCAACGAAAGAGGAAGAAAGCTGTGGAAGTGAGAACAGAGTGCCCTGTGCACAATCAGAAATGGAAGCTGGGAACCCGTGAGACATTCAAAGAGGGAAATCCAAAGGAGGTTTGCAACTGACTGAAGTGGCCAAAGCACAGTGGGAAGCACTGATTAACATCTCTGAATCTAATACTTACTTGTTTAAGACTGGCTTCACTGACAACACCTGTACAGAAAATGTCAAGAGTTGTCATTATGATAAACAAAGAGGGAATTGAAAAGCTACTTACAAACAGCAGTAGGATGAAGTTAGGCAAAGGAACGATGCAAAGTCAAGGAGTTCTCTTGCTGATTTTTTGTTTTGGTTTTTTTCAAACATCAATTTTACAATAATATCTTTTAAAAGCCCTCTGAAATATGTAACATTCAAGTTCTCAAAACTAAGACATAAATATCACTCATGTCTAACACTTTATCTGCCTGCTGTAGTATTTATAATTGTGCTCAAAACAAGGGACTGTACAAAGGCAATGGTGATGGGATTCCCCACGTGGATTGCAGACTATTATGAAATGCCTATGTGAGCGAGTTCAGAAATATCTGACTAACTTAATCAGTCTCAAACTCTCCAGACATGGTTGTGCAGTACACCTTTACACCATGCCTTCCTTGCACAGCTTTTAAAACCCTGACAAAATGCAAACACGCTTCTGTTTTGAAAAAGATTTTTAAAGTCATGATGCAGGATTTAAAAGAAATACCTCAAAGAGCGTATCAAAGTTGATGTTATGCTGTCCAGTAGCATTGAGAGCTCTGATGGCTGCAGTTCTGCAGGAAAACAACACCATACCATTAAATGCATTTTAGTGTTCCAAAGGCTACAAAGCACCCATGTGAACAATTCCTCACTAAGTGCCTTTACAGTGAAATGCTTGCTTTGACCTAAAATAATCCAGAGTTCTGGGTGTCTCAATTTATTCTCACATTGCTGAAGCTACCCTATTGCTACACCTTTGAAGAAAGGCCAGTAGGTGATCTGCCACAGCTTTTTGCTTCTTGCAGAAGCCACCCCTGCAGCCCTCCCCTCCTCCACCATGTCAAAACCACAGCAATACTACAAAGCCTAAGGATTGTACCATGTCTGTGAGCACCTTCCTAGTGCCAGTAAATACTTTTTCACTGTGAATCTAAACCTTTAACTTTTACTGAACTTTAATATAGGAAGGAATTTTTGGTCCATGCCTTATCTTTGCCATTTGTCATCTCTTATGCCATTCAATGCCACACAGACTTTCCTCTGGCACACGTGAATATAATTCCTTACTGTACCGGTCCCTTTAGAGTAGCGTTACAGAAACGGAACAAGCTGCCTGCTCAATAAGCTAGCACCTGCTCAGAGAAAACACCCAGTCTCCAAAGTTTTCTAAAATAAAAGCATTATCTCATCACAGAGCTGCAAACTAAGTTTACCTTCGATCATCAGAAGGAGGAGGAGTAGTCCAATGATCATAGTTTGTCTCCACACGAAACCACCTGTAACACAAGACACAAAGGCAGACAAAAGGTGACACAGCAGGTAATTAATAAAGGCAGAGAATCAGTATCTTCGCATTGCCAAAAAACATCCCTCAAAAGCTTCTTTCCTATGTCTCAAATGAGCCCAAGGGATCCTATGTTGATACGACACAGCAGCCTTTGTCATAAAACACTGAACTCAAATGAAAAGGGAGCAACCTCTGAACTGCCAGCATCAGTGACAAAACTGCTACCAACTTCAATAAAAGCAAGATCAGACCTGTACAGAGATGGTCAGAGACAAGGTGGTGGGTATGCAAAGACCGCAGCCTGCAGCCTTTGGGTAGGGAAGTACAGGGAGCCAACAGACCTTCTAGCTGTTGCCACGCTTGTATTTACTGGCTGACTGTAGTCATTAAGTGCCTTTATTCACTGCAGGACAGCTACTTAGGCTCTCCTTCATATATTAAGCTGCTGACTTCACAAAATTGATATGAGCAGTTATTTTTGAGCTTTCAACCTTTCTACCACATTGGGTCAAAAGTATTTTTGGACACACTGAATTGACGGTGCAATCCCTGGCAGACAGACAGGGAAAGCCCTCAAAAGTCTTGTCTCCTTTGGAACCTGGCTAAAAAAAATAAAAATCACATACAGATGCTTTTTCACTCTTAACCCTTTGGACTGCCCCAACCTGACAAAGCATTGCAATTCCTTCTCAAAAAGAAGGGCCTGGGCTTCCTTTCAGAGGCTTTCAAGCTTTCCCTGTCCATCGGTAAGCATTAGTGAGACACGAGCCTGGGTCTCTCAAGAAAGCTGTGTCACTAACCCTGCCTATTACTCCAGAGGGAATATGAAAGAACAAAATAAACCTTTTTTTTCTACTTACGCTCCACCTAAGGGATCAAGAGGCCAGAGATCTGCTGGCCCTCTTCTATTCCTTGTTATGACCATGCCTTCTTTGGGCGATACACCTCCTACAATATAGTAAACTTCAGCAATGATGGGAGTGCTCGCTAGTCTGAGAACAGCTGACTGAAAGTCCTCTGCTCTGCTCAGGGTCTAATACAAAAAGGAGATCACAGTGAGATAAGGATCACAGAGCACGGTCAAGCACAAAAACGAGCACTGGGATATCTTAAAAAGAAAAAAAGTTACAGCTTTTTTTGAAAATAGCAACTGACTGTAAAAGTGATACTTGGTAATACTTCTCTGAAAATAGTTCTTTCTCCAAACTGACATGCATGTGAACATGAAATGCACACGATAGCAAATGAGCTCCTCAATCCTAGCGTTGCCAAATATTCAAAGAGAACAGTGAAGGTGCATACACTTATACAAACACATATATATGTACACATGTATACAGTGCAAAGTATCTGCCATTCAAAAGACAGAGGCGTGTTCATACTCTGCAAATTCAATCCTCAGACAAGTCTTTTGATGTGAACGCTGGGACAGAGGAAAGTGGATCAATGAGGGAAAAATCCACTCCACATCTTTGCCTTATTCACCAACGTTAAACCACTGAAAAGACAGAGGCATTGCTTGAACTGCACAAAGATGTGACTAACTCATGACTAAGAAGCTGCAGATCTGTTTCATCTCAGTAGCACCCTAACACAATAATCATAGAATGTGCTATACAGAATAGCAGTCTCTGACACTCCCCGGGGAGCTCCGCATTTTTAATATGGTAACACATCAAACCTAGTGTAAAACACGCACTGTGTCAGACACTAACCACCAAAGAGTGCAGCTCCCTCAATCTGTTGGATGGCAAATCACAGACACCTGAAATACTCCCCAGGGAGTCTTTGCACAGCTTCTCAAAGACTTTTGGCATTGATTAGAGATTGTCCCCCTGAAGGGCTGGAATTGCCTCTTGTACATTATCGCTGATGATTTGGGAAGAATACCTATCCCCCCCTTACAAAATACTTTTACTTCTCAATTTTCTGTGTAACTGAGAGTTGGAACATCAAATTTACCAGGAGTTTGTAAGTACTAATGACATCATTGTGAAATGTGAGAAAATAACTCAGTGCACTTACGTCTCGGACAAGCCAGCTGACAGGGTAATTCCGATTCAGAAAAGCAGCTATTGCATTTTCCCACCACCTACCACCCTCTGGGAAAAAAAAAAATTGCTAAACATGCACATACTTACACTCTGTGAAATCTATCCTGCCTTCCTTTCTTCTCCATGTCCCATCTCCAGCTCTGCAACCATTCCCTCTATTGCATTACAGAAGAGCGGTGCAATAAATACTTTAATTCCCCAACAATGCTGCTATCACAAACCCATCACATTTAGCCAGCTCATACCAGACTGATAAAGCACACACACCCTGAAAGCAGCCAGAGCCTCTGTACCATCCTGAGCTTATCGACACCATTTAGAACACCGAAGGCCGATAGAGCTCCTTTCCTTCTGTATTATTTCACTGATGTATCTATACATAAAATATGCAGGAAGTGCTTCATAACCAGACTAGCATACCCTGGCAAGCCCTTATTTTACAAAATTTGTTTTCAAATGCTCAGTTTTCTATATCAATATCCCAATCTGACGAAGTACCACAGAAAGCTAAATCCTCAGTGAAACAGTGCAGCTAGGTATCAGCATAAACTGTTCCTCTCAGGAGAGGGAGTAACAAAGAAGCATTACTATCCAAGTGGAACAACAGGTGAAATATAAATAGACAACATAATCCCAACTGAAGTTCAACCAGGGCAGCTGGATTAACACCCCTGCTTTCCAGAAAGCATCTCAGACCTGTAAGGATAGGAACGATCATTATCTTAGCTTTGTGTGTGAAAGGCACAATATACCCATGATTGGTGCCATAAAGTGGTAGGAAGCCTGAGGTACAGTGGAAAACACAGACAGCACGCAGCACGGTACAGAAAATAGAGTCTTTTGCAACTTGCCAGTGCCAGCAATTTCAATCAAAAACCATTGGTTTCCTTTCAGTATGGGTAACTTGCTAGTTCCTCAGTTTTTAAACAGATTTTATTCACAGCTGAATGACAAGCAATGAAGAGTCAAGGTGACTGCAGCAGGGGCTGACACTTGACAACATATATTTCCAAAAGGACTACAGGTCTATTCACTTGATATAATAATCTACATCTGTAAATTCAAATATTGGCATGAATCACCTCATTATTCATCTTACTGCAATATTATGAAACCAGGAAGAATTACAGAGAAATCATGAAACAGCTAAAAAAAGAAGTAGCGATGGCGTTTCTATGCTACTGAAGAAAATTAGGAGAACTAACAAAACAGAAGGGCAAGGTTTATAATTATTCATATGACAAAACTAGAAAAAGCCAGCAGAAACAAGATATTTGTCACTTGATAGACCTTCACCCTAATTTGAAGTCATTCCCCTTTGCAGCTGTAGTTCACATGCTTGTTTGCCTAAATTTTGTTTGGTTGTACAGCAACCGAAAAAGTAGCAAACACTCAGCAACAACAGATTTAAAGGAACCTAGCATGTGGTTTCAGGTTCAGCTTAGATGTTAGGAAAAGATTTTTCACTGAAAGAGTTGTCAGGGCCTGAACAGGCTGCCCAGGGAGGGGGTTGAGTCACCATCTCTGGATGTGCTTAAAAAAAGGGGAGATGAGGTACTCAGGGATATGGTTTAGCATAGGACGGGAACAGTTGGACTCAATCTTAAAGGTCTTTTCCAACCTTCTGATTCTGTATTGCATGGAGTGAATTACTGTTGGGTGTAGTTAACAGTGACTGCAGTCAAGGCATACAGGTGGATGGCAGCACATCAGCTCCTGACCAACAAGGGGGCCCATCCCACACTGAGGCTGGCAGTACTTGATTCCTCTATCAGAATCAAGAGAACAGAAGAGGTTTGTGCACTGACGAAACCACTTCACAGTTCTCACTGAGGATCCTTATACTGAGTGAGGGCTGAAGCACAGTGCTGAGAAACAGCAGGGCAAACAGGACAGCACTGCTTTTCTCCCCACATCGTGCCTGTTCACACATACATGCCTTTGGTCCACAAGACTTTCTAAATGAAGCATTTTACAAAGACTCAATATGCTGAAGACTTTACTTCTAAGCTGATGTTAGTATGAACTAAAAGCAGTTTACTTCACTCAGTATCAGCCCAAGATGCTCCAGGTTGCAAAGGATTAAGTAAGTAACTACACTAGCAACAGAAGCAGGCTCTTAGAGAAGAAAAAAAAAAAGGAGCACAAACTATGGAAAGAATCTAGTGAATGTAACAAGGCAGCATTAACAAAGGAAACCAGAATCAAAAGGTGCATGTGCTAAAAAAAATTTCAAGAACAAAAGACTGCCTAATTAATAGGGAAAAAACCTTACTGCAATCACAAGTGAAATATAAACATTTATTTTAGATGTTGGTTCCAACTCAGATGACACTGTTTGCAGTTACAAAAACCAGGAAAAAAAGGTCTGCTTTTTAAAAAGAAAAGAGGAAAGGGATGGGAGAGGCAAACCTAAGCTATAACAGGGACATAACTGAAGCACCAATGGAAAAGACAGTGACCCTTCCTCTGCCTTCCTGACTGTTCCAAGCCCTTCTATTGTCACATTTTAGTTCTCAGCAGTGACACATCTCAACTTTCCTTTACTACGGCATCTTCTCTCAGCTGCTTTCCCAGTACAAACATGCATTCTCTCAAGCCCTGCTACCTTTCCCCTAGATCTCTCAGTTGTATGCTTCTTTTCCCAACCTCTTTCAAGCTCCTCATGGAGTAATATGAACCAGGAAGGGACAGAGGAAAGCAGCCATTTCTTTGCTATACACAACCACATCTTTTTCTCTCAACTCCTACTCTGCCATCTCCAATTGTACCTCTTTAACAGATTACATTAATTTGTCTTTTAGGGCTTTCCCCAGGGTCCTCTGTCTCTTCTGACACTTTGCAGGCTCAGATGACACTGTGCTGACACACAAATACCTCTCTCCTATGCAGCAGCCAAAAACTGGCAGCACATGTGCTTTCACTCCCTGAGGGCAAGAAAAGTCCTTCAACTTCAACCTTCTTGGCAACCTTAATTGCACTTTTCCCTCTAGGAAATTGTCAGGGAAGGGCCAGAACAGGCACAGTCTACTCAAACAGCATACATGGCATCAAGTGTGTAAGACAGATTCAGTTTACCTCGTTCATCACCGGAGATTGTGAACTTGTGTGGACTTTGTCCGGTCCATAAGCCTACGTAACCAAGAAAGGTGGTGCCTTGATATGCTACCTGAAACCAGGAAACATGTGGCATTACAGGATTCTGAACAGAGCTCTATAGGCAACATTCCAAAGTGGCATCCTGTACTTTCTTCTATGACTTTGCTTGTCTATTAAAACACCTTGCCTTATATTACAGTAAAACTTGCAAAATACATCACACAAAGTGAGTATCTCAGCAAGAAACAAAATATTCTCCTCACACAGCACAGACTAATGAACATTAAGAAAATCACACTAATGAGGACTGCACTAGCATCTAGATCATTTTCAGAAATTTTCATCTAACACACACATATTGGTCACCAAAATTAACAAGGCTTAGAAAAAAAAGCCTTAAAATTGGTCCCTGACAAAACTGATATCTCTTCTATATTCTCTAGCACTTCTTCTTTTTAAATATCTCAACATTTCCTTCTTTCATCATCTCCCTCCAAATAACCATCCTGAGATACTAGATTATGCTGTTCCATCTATTCCAGCTCCTCAACACCGGCTGGATGTCCAGGAAGCAAAGAAAACAACATTAATGCCACGTTCCTGGAGCGATCGTGGCACTTGAATAACCCAGTAGAATTCAGGATGGGAACCACATTCCTGCATTAAACCCCACTGCCTATGCAGTTGTACCCCCTTCCCTCCCAGGACACCCCCAAGCCACCTCAACCCCAGGTCATACCTGCCCGCTTTTGATAAACCGCACATCAATTGTGATCTTGCTTAATATATCAACAAAACCATAATCCAGGTTCCGACCATGGTAGATGTTCCCTTTGTCATCCTGAGCGACAATACTGGTGCAGAACCTTCAAGAAAGAAAAGGAGAAAGAAGGATTTAAATGTTCCAGTCTACTGAAACAGCTCAGCATTTCAGCAGGAGTAACCGAGTGTATCTTCTGCAAAGCATTTTTCTAACACCAGCACCCAAACAGGCATTTGATTGTATCATTAACACACTTCCCAAGCTCAGAGAACAGTCTCATCTTAGACTTTTTGATACAGTTTCTTGCAGGTTTTAATTTCAAACTGGGACCAAAGAAAATGGTTTGACTGAAGCTCTGCACAACTACACAGTACTACAGTTCTGTGGACAGTCTATGATATAGGACACAAAATCCATTTGGGAAAGTCCTTTCCCACAAAGTTTAGCATACAAAACTGTACGATACTTAACTCAGGTGCTCACACCTGGATCAGAAAGTCAAAAGCCACACTACTGTCCGCATCAGGGCAGATACTACAGACCAGGTAGGAAGCAGCATTGCCACTTAAAAAAAAAAATTTTTTAAAAAATAACTTTCTACTTATTTTTAAGTCAAGGTAAAAAGCTGACATCTAAAACATGTACAAAGTGTATCAGTATGAAACTTCCTGGATTTAATTTTGGTGATTGTAGATTATTTCAGTTCATACCATATTTATATTTTTAATCAGAACTAGATTAAAAGTTCAAACAATGTCTTTTCAAACTGAAAACATCAGTTGTTAAAAATGTCAGCCATTTCAGTAACAGACTAACTTCTCTAGAACTTCTCTAGGAAGTGTGCTACAATTAACTTTTAATAACAATTTTTTTTTTGTTGAAACAGGCTTTTTCATGAGGTATATTAACAAGGAATTTTAAAAAAATGTTCTCCAGAATTGAGAGCATCATTCCAGCAATGCACAGATAGAACTGTCTTTCAAAACCATAGGGGTAAAAAATTTTGCTAATACTTGGTACCCAGTTGATGTTTTTTCTTCAGTACTGTTACAGATGAGAAACTTAAAAGTTTTATTGGCTAAGAATGATAGTTGTCCTCTGAAATACTAAGAAAGCTAAGAGTTAAATTACTATCTTATCTTTTTTTTAATAAGGATTAATATAAGAAAATCACTTTAACAGACTACAACACACAAAAATAATAATCAAAATCTGTGTAAGTGACTGCATACACCTGTTTTTTATTAAAACCCAGAGAAACAGGCATTTGTAGTTGTGTACAGACAACACCAAGCGTTTATTATTCTGCACATGCTCTAGGGGGAAAAAAACCCCAAAAAACCAACAAACAACAAAACTGAGTATGTTTTCCGCTGATATTTTGTTTGCTGTCATAAAGATCCTACATCCACTTACCACTGTGCAATAAAGAAAATAGGTTATCCAGCCATTGTGAACATTCATCCAGAAAATGGTTTGAAAGCAACTTAATCTCAGGCAAATGGTTAAAATAATGAAGATGGTGACTAATTCTTCTAGTTTCCTTTTTGGTAAAACACAATTTAAACAAGAGTACATTACAGGATCTTCAAAGATAAATGAACCCAAATACTTTGAATGCATGATGCCTCCTTGTTAGCAGAAATTATTTTCACACTTGTGTACGTCTATACAGACAAACACACAAAAATCATTAAAGCTACACATTACCTTAACTGATAAATAAAAAATGCTGCTCTATGTTTCTTTTTCAATTCAGGATAACAACCTGTCTAATAAGAATGAAACCTTCAGGATGAACTGAGAGAATGGTACACAAACGAACCATGCAAACCATCAGCCATGTGTCTCCACCTGCCCTGTACTTGTGTTCTCCTGCGCTGAACTAAAAATGAAACTCCACATCCCTGTCTGCCAGCTTCCCTAAGTACCAGGTACTTACGCAGTATATTCATAGGCGAAGTTAAGCAGAACCCCATCTCCAAGACTTACTCCCAGTGCTTCGCTCAGTCCCAGAATTTCCCCTGCAAAGGGTTGTGGTATAAAGGACTCCAGTTCTGCTGCTATCGGCCGAATAACTTCGTGGACCCATTTGGGTACACTTTCACTGCAAATACACTCAAGGCATTAGCTGAGAAAGTGACAAAGAGGTTTGCACCTTTCACCTAGCAGTCAGGTACTCAAGGAGTCTCCCGCTGTTCCGATGACGCTGCCCATCCCTTAGCAGCGTTTCTCGTGCTATATCGGACATCTCTGCATCCCGTCCCTTGCCGAATCTCAGCAGCTTCTGCATCTCCCCAAAGCAGCACGCTCAACTCGAGCAAAACATTCAGCACGGGCTTCCTGCTTGTGAGATTGTTTTATTCCAGCCAGCGATCTCCCCAGCTGACTTCTGGCAGGTTCCTAACGTATGCCCGCTGCCCTAGGACAGGGTTAATGCTCAAAAAGAGCCTCAATTTTTGAGTTTGGCAACGTGCAGCATCACTTCGCTCTTCCTTCGGGCCCGACAAGGGCTCCACGGGGCTGGAGGAAAGGGAAACGCGGGCCCTGGCCCGGTCCCGCTCTCGACACGGCCGCGGTAGGACCAGCGGGGAGCGGGGTTGCCCCTCACACCGCTCTCCCCGGAAAAAGGACTGTCTAGCGGACCGGCGGGCACGGACCTGTGCCCCCGGCCCCAGTCGCTTCACATACACCCCCCCGCCGAGCTGCCCTGTCCCACACTCACTCGATGACCCGTGCGACGGCGGCGCGCAGGAAGGCAGGATCGAAATGCCGCAGCACCGGCAGCCAGCGCTCCTCGGCGGGGCTGTCCAGGCTCACGTTACACTGCAGCGGGGCCACCGCCGGAGGAGCCGTGGCCGCCGCTATCTCCCCGCCCAGCAGCACCAGCAGCCTCCACAAGCAGAACTGCCGCCCCGCTGCTGGCTCCATGACGCTGTACCCGGCCGCCAGCGGGCACCCCGGGCTCCGCGCAGAGGCAGGGCCGGCAGCTGCAGACGGGGCCCTCCCCTCTCGCGCGCCCGCCCCGAGGCGTAACGGCCGCCCGCGCGGCCCCTAACGGTCGTCTTCCGTCGCATCGCCTCAGAGAAAGGGACCGGCTACATCCCGGGCGTGCGGCCGCCCTACTCCCGCCCCGAAATGCCGAACGACCGGCGGCGTCGGCCGGCCCCGCTCCCAGTGTGACAGCCGCAGGGCCCGCCCCCAGCCCCGCCCGGCCGGCCCACGCCTCCTTGGCAGCGTAAAGGTAAGACATGCCGGACGGAGACGGGCAGAAACACCAGCAGCCCCCACAACCAGAACGCCCGCGCCTTTGCGGGCCCCGTGGCGGTGTACCCGCCCTTTGGGTAGGGAAAAGGGGGAGAAGCCACGGGTTCAGATGCACGGATGTACCGTTTCTCTGGGGGGTTAAAGAGTTTAGAAGAATCCTTTTTAAGGCACAATGAATACAATTAGCTATTCAACAGAAACATACCTATACCAAATGAATTCTGAGACATAAATATGAACCTGCTATTCCTAGAAGAAAGGAAAAAAATCACCAACTGTTTTTCCAGTGTACTGAGATGTAGCACCCCTTTCTTCCTGTTGTAAACCATCTCAAATGGAATTAGATACAGGGAGGTATAGCTAACTACCTTGAGTGACCATTAAAACAGGTGGCCATGTAAGGTACAGAAAACCTATTAAAGGATTGAGCAGAATTCAAAAGTGAAGCAGGAGTTCAACCTCTGAAGTAAAGAATCCACAGATCTGTTATTCACATGTATTCCTTTAAACAGACACCAGCAAGTCCTGCCACACAATGCCCTCATAGAGGAAAATAACATTCCTTAGTTTTCCTGCATGTGATACTACCTATTTAAATGGCAACATGAAAACTGTCTCAAACTAATTTAATTCTTCATCCACCATAATCAAGCTGTTCTTCTCCCTAACTGTTCACTTAATTCTTGTAGTACAGGGAAGTTCCAGTTTTATTATTAAGCTGGTAAAAACAGCTTAGAACATACAGTCTGGAAAAATCACATCTGTAAGACAGGCACAGAAATTATATGCACACACTTTATGGATAGAGATGGAATGTTCTTTCTCCTTCCAACTGCTTCAAGTAAAATATTTTTACTATATAGTTGTATGCTTTAATACTTACACATACAAAACCAGCTCTAAGTTAGTTATATTCAATAAATGAGTCGCCTTCTTCTCTAGTACGTCGGCAAGCAATCCAAATCCTGTAAGGACTAAAGCCTCCTCTGTCTGTCCTAGAGATGCACTATCCGACAGCTTGCAAGTGTCCCATTTGTAATTATGTGCAGAATAGAAATAAATCCATAAAGCATTTCAGTCTTTTTCCTTTTGGGTAATGATGGGTAGAAGTCAGCAATTCTAGGGACATTTCTTCAAGGATGATGAAGTACTCCTTTACTGGTTTGCTACTTCAGCAGCCGTTTTCTCTTTTTCAGAAGTGCATCTCGAAGAGCCAGCTAAATATGAAACAAAAGCAGAATATTCAGGTAAAGAGAACAACACTATGATACAAACAGCCTTCTCCAATATCTTTGACCTTACCAGCTAAAACTGGGAGCAGTACCTGGCAAACGCTAGCAGCTACAGTGACAAACACACAACAGTTATTAGTGCAACTCAACAATACAATTAAAGAAAGTTTGGCTTAAAAAAGATTTCAGTACGTCATTACCAGATCCTATATAATGAAAAAGATTTAAATTGTGTTATTTTAATTGGGTTTTTTATTACATTGTTATTCCACTGACTCAACTAGAAGAGATAAAGAAAAAAAAAACCTTTGGTCCAGCTGAGACATAAGTAGAATTAAATGTTATTTTTTGGAAGAGTATTACAAAAGCCTGTTTTATGGGGGAGGGCAAGGAGGGAAGAAGGTATGCTAAAACTTTTACAAGTGCCTTAGTATTCTGAAGAGACTCATTTGTGTATTTCAGAAATGGTTTTGTTGGCAAGGAGATTTAGCTCTGGACTACAGAGAACAGTTGATTTTATTCCGCTCCACAAAAGGGCAGCAGAACACAGTATCCTACAGCTTCGGCTCACTTTTAACAAGTATTTCCAATTCGTGGTCAAAAGAACTGATGCTGTGGCCTAATTTTTGTGAAAAGTATGAAAAAATCTTCTTTGTTTAGTTGCTACAATTCAAACTCAGAGATTAATTGTAAGGGCTGAAACCATTCAAGGTGGCTTTTTAGAAACAGGGAGCCAAGGTATCAGAATCACTGTAAACGGCAGTCTCCTACAAGTGCCTGGCTTGTTGTTCGCAATGTTTTTTGTGTGTTTTGAGCTGGGTTAATGTTATCAGTCTTACTTAGGGTGAGGCAGAAAAATACCACCATTACATTTGCTGTATGTTTATTATATTATTTTCTATAATATTTATAGCAAAAAATGACTACAGAGGATATTATCCCAAATCTTTCTGTTTAACAGAAACACTTAGGACATGTTCTCTTATTGAGTCTATAAACAGCTTCAGTCTTGCTGCTCTTAAGGCAGATATATATAAGGCACCATCCTAATGACAGTCCTGGAAATGACTAAAAGGAGGATTTACAAAAGAAGCATCTGCATGCACTCCAGCACAAGACCAAACCTAACAAGCCAACACAAAGATTAACACCACACAGAAACAAGACCCTGCATAATTTGATTATTCCAGAAGTTTTTTCTTGGAACGTATTTAAAGGAGATCAATTTTATAACACCCAGTAAAACCCTAGACTGGCCATCTGCCAGGGTAGATAAAAGGATTTTAAGGCAGATTTTTGTTGTTAGCACCTACTTACCCTGCCAAGGTGAAACACAGCAGGGCAAGGCAATACAATACTCCACCAATTCTTTGACAAGAGCTTCCACAGTTCAGGCCTCAACCCACCCACAGCTAAGTGCACCAAAGGAGCATGCAGGATCCCTGTCCACACTCCATTCTGGCCAGCTTATCTAACCCCAGACACCTGGCGGGGTGGGGAGGGGGGGGAGGTGTCTACATGGGCTCCCTGCCCAATACATACAGGAACAAAGTAATTCCTTGAAGTTTCTGCCTTGCCTTTTAGTTATCCAGCCCTTCACCTGCCTGCAGGAACCCACAGTAACTGGACTGCCAAATAACCATGTGTAGCTTGTATGCCCTTTCACAAGGGCTGTGGCCAAGCTTATACCTGAGGAAGCAGAACCCATGGGCTTCAACACAGAGAGCAGCATATTGTTTAACTACTCTATTATTTTTTTTAACAGTTTAAAATAGGTAACAAATAATATTTACGCATGTGCTTTAAGCAGTATATTTGTGACGAGCTATTAGATAACCTCAAGAGTAGGACAGATGAGTCGACAGTAACAGGAGAAAGGTCAAAGAAAGGACATGGGGAGTAAAGAAACACACTAAAAGCATGTCCTCCTTATCAGGGTAACATTTCTTCTGTTTCAGGATTATAGTCAGAGTTCTCAGGTGACCTGCTTTACTTTAGATAAAGGAAAACAAATTACTTAATCATTGCCTCCATAACCTACACGTGACTTTTCAACAGGGGTTGGTCCTCAGTGCATATTAAAGAGAAACAGACAGAAGCATGCTTCACCTGTGCAGATCTTTGATAGGACCCTCTGGGTAGGATTGAAGGGAAGCCACCCAACCCACAGTCCTTTCCAGAAATTAAACCATCAAATTAAACAGCAACCGCTTTGGGCACATGACAGTCTGCACTTGAACTGTACTGTAACCGCACTGTAAGTGTACTGCTCAGACTGCCCCACCTGTTCTCAACATTAAGTATTACCTGTTTTTCCCTGAAAGAACGCTTATTTTTTGTCCGGACACTATGACTGTATCTCATCATCATGAAGTTCTTGTTCTTTTTCTTTTCTTTGTTGGAAGAGCTGGCAAATGGGTTAATTCTTGTTTTCTTTTTCACAAATTCTTTTCTGTCTGTTTTTCCAGCCTAGAATAGACAGTGCAACATAACAACAGGTGGTCACATTCCCGTTTTCTTTTCCCTACAAGTTAACACCACCTGCTAAGACAACCGGTTATGTGGCAGTAATGACATATCCAGTGTCAGGATGACCTTCTGGGCACACTTACATGCTTTCTTCCATGCTGGATGTATTTCTTAAGTCACAGTAAAAACTGGATGTGTCTGTGTTTGTACTTCCATTGTCACCCATGACCAGCAAGAGGCTGTTCATCTGCTACAGCCCAGATCCAATAGCAAAAAACTACACCAAACATTTCTCAAAATGCAGATGGCAGCTGGGCACCCATCTTACAGATGCAACCCCACCTCCTCCTGCTCCTGAAGGAGACAAAAACACAGACCCTAATCTAGAACTAGGATGATAGTAATTAGCCAAGTTCCTCACCATTGCTGTTGCCAATCTGGTCTCCTTGTCCGATTTAGGTTTCTTATGCAGATGTTCGATATCTCTGAGTGAAAGCAGCTCTCCCCTATACACAAAAAATCCAACAGAAAGCCACACACAAAGCTTCATCAAGCAAGAAAAACAAGCTGCCCTCGTAGCCCTTTGTCCCTCACCCATCTATTGCACCCTTGTCTTCCTATAAACTTTCCCACAGCCACCTCTTCTTTGTCTCAGGCTAAGCCTTACACTGGAGACAAGCCTACAGAAGTTTCCTATTACTGATCTTCAAGTTCTGCTTGAACCACAGTTGTTTAAGTCTGGACATACAACCATGCAAATACATGCCTATTGTTCTGAGCAAGCAAAACAGTTTGAGCTCCTGCTGGCCCTCATGTCTTTTGTCACAGGCATAAATAAATTCCCCAGGTCAGGAGCCCTTCTAGGCTGTGTGGCTCTTTGCCACCTGTCACCAGCAGATACTGACCAACAGCAGAGCACTGTACTCTTCTGCAACTATGAGCTGTACCAGCAGGTTCTAAAGAAGAGAGAGCACTCATCGGTATTTCATATCCTACCTGCCCTCTTCCTCTTCATCATCTATTTCTATCATTTTCCTCTTGGCAGCTTTGCCAGGTGCAGAATTAACTTCTTTGGAGAGCTGTGCCAAGCGTATTTTGTGGAAGTCTTCTTGGGTTAGCAGCCTGCTTGTACTGACCGCTGCAGCTTTGGCTTTTCGTTCCTCTATGGGCATGTTTTTCACCTTCTCTGCCTTTTGAAAAAAATGCAAAAGAATCATCATCCAGAGCTTTGCAAACCATTTCTGTGCTCTAATCCATGACCCTTGCCTCCCAAATAACAACGAAGGGGCAATACTGTTGGGAAATACTATAACCAGCTGTTAGGATTCTTCATAATCTTATATTCAACATGTATTATTAGGAGACAGAAGTACTTCCACTCCCTCATATTTCACCATGAATGAAAGCACTGAGATAAATATCACAGCACTGAAGGAATTCAGCACTGGGACAGAATTCCCCTGTCTCTCCCCAACACACCAAGAACACACATGCTTCAGCACAAGTGCTGAATAGTACTTCAATTCTGGTGAAGGTACTTTGCAGCCCTGTATAATTAATTATGAGCAGTCACTTGAAGATAGCATCGGAACTTGGTCTGCTATTAACTAGACATATTTGAGGAAGACAGACCCTTAAAACTCACTACTTGTTGCTGCTCCTCATCTGATGAGTGATGCACATCAATCCATTCTCCATCTTCATTATCTTCCTCACTCAAACTAGCGCTTTCCCATCCATCTGCTCAGGGTAAGAAGCACAACAGTATTGTTAATACAGGTTCGGTTTAACCACCTGAGTCAAAATAATTTCAGATTGGATCACAAGCTCTCACCACCTACGATTACCTATCAGCTAACTGCATTTATGCCCAGGAACATGCTTACCAAACAAGCTGTTGGGTCTCCACATCCTAGACTTAAGACAACACAGCGATTGAAGATATTAACACATCTGATCACTATTTGTTAGTCATTTTTAGAAGACATCCACACTTGAACAGACCAGAGGCTCCCATGCTTCCCACTGGCAAGTTCAGCTACCGAACTCGTTTCCAACTGATTCAGAGCTGAGCAAAAACCCTCAGCTTGGATTTCTTAGTGCACCCGCATGACGTGCACATTCCACTATGAACACAGATTTTTTCCAGTGATAACTGCATATAACAGCACACCCTCTAACAGACTGCTTAAAACAGCTGGTGTATTTTCTCATTACTGTGAGCTGCAGTCACCTTAATATATTTATAATGAGCTTACAAACCCTGGAACTTTACAGGGAACACCTTTATATACCCCCATTCACTCAAAACCAAGCCAACCACAGAACATACCCAAAGCAACTTACAACAAGTCTGCATCACGACAAGCCATACCACAACGCTACACTTCACAAAGCTTAACTGTCATACAAAGTCATAAAAAGATCCTCAAAACAAAGCACACTTGGGACAGTCTCTGAAGAAACACAGCAGTCTGTAGATGCTTTATTACACTGTTCAGTAACAGTGTTTCCCACTCCCTGCCATCTAAACCAAGGAGGGAAGCAATGTGATTTACAGCTATGAGCTTGCTATGGTAGACACATTGCTGGTCTTCACTGCTGTTCACAATGTGCAAAAGTTACTAGCTTCAGAAACCCAGCCCAAGAACACTGTTATACTAATTGCTGCATTGACATACATGAGGAACATGACATTTTGGGAGTATATTTCTCCAGTATACCTCCACTACAGTATCTCCAACAGCCTCAGGCTTCATTTGCCTAACTCTCCTGCCTTAGTTTTCATGTCACTCCCCATCTTTTGTTTTAGGTCCAAATAAAATCTTAGTGCCAGTAACGCTCAAAATACAAATGGTAAAGAAAAAAGGCCAACCTTCCTCTTGGGTTCCTCCCTTTTCCTTTTGACTCTCAACATCCAGTACTTCTGCTCCTGGAATATAATCTTTGGCATCCAGCTCTCCATACTCATGAATCCTGGCTTCCACCGATGCCTCGGTGGGCTTACCCTATAAAAGAAGAGGTGTTTTAAGCAGGCTGCCATTTTAATGCTCACAAATCCATGAAAAATGGTGGAGAGGAGAAGGGCACCAGAGGAAGTGAGAAATTCTGCCTGATGAAACAATTAAAAATCCTGAATTACTAAAAAGTTGAACAAACCCATGGCATATAGTCAAGCTTCTGTAGCACAATCCTTCTGTCAATAAGTTTGATAAATTTCAACTGTATGTCAAAATGCAGGTAAGGAGCAGGCACACGTGATTCCCCCTCATTCTCAAGAGGCTACGAGATCAGTTCTTACTAACATTTTCGAGCACGTGAGCTTACGGTGAAGGCAGTGCAGACAAAACAACCCTTACCCTGAATTTCTTCTGCAGCATCTCTGGATTCAGAGAACGGAAAAGGTGTATCAGAGTTCTTGCAGACATCATCACATCTACCCAGAAATAGAGAGACAGGAATAAGTACATAAGATCAGAACTCTGAAATTGAAAGCCCACTCAGATAATCACTATTTAGAGCCTGCCTATGCCTTTCTGAAGTTACAACTCCCTCTGACTTCTCCAGTACAGCATCCAGCTCTTCCTTAGGGCTGAATCTTTATTAGCAAGCAGTTTTGGCAGTTAATTCCCCTGCCATAACTACACTTGACCGTTTTGTCTTCTACATGTAATACACTCAAAATACAGAATAATGCAATAGACATATTTAAGAGCATACACAAAAAAACCAATGAAGACATCACTGTTAAGAAGGCTGTAATAATGGAGGAACATATGGTATAGAAGGAAAAAAAGATCTGCAAGTCATATCCATGCAATACACTTACTTTTATTTTTATGAGTCTTGTACTGAACGAGATCTTGGAGCAGATCTTCGGTCATGGCTAATGGACATCTCGCAGTGATTTCTTTTATTGCATTGATTCTACAAAATTAGAAGTGAATTATTTTCCAATACAACAGTTGGGAGAAGCACTCCCACCAGCACAGTAATAGACTGAATTATCTGGAACTTGAAGAACCTTATACAGCATTTATACAACACTTAGAATAACAGAGAACATATCAAGAGGAGCAATCTGTGCCAAAGTTTTCTAAAACCTTCCATCTTTTGTCCCACACTCTATCCACCAGCTAGGCCTCAGAGCTCCCCAAGAGAAATCAGAGTCCAGGCAGATAGAACAGTCGGTCATCAGGCCAAAAAAGAAAAAAGGGAAAATAAAATCAAGAAACATTTCTGGAGCCAACCACAGGCAGGTTAAGAGCAGTATAACAGAAGTCTGTGGGCTCACTCAAGTTCACTTTGAAACCATCTTCATGCACAAGCTGAGGGTGCATGTTTTTCTTCAGGCCAAGAAGAAAAGGAATAGCTCACAAAATATTAAGTGCTCCATCTTTAAGGACAGTTCAACCTCTGATCATTCTCTACTCCCCTTAGACTAGAGCTTTCACAAATACCTCTCCTGACTGGTCAAAGAAAGCACATTACAGTTTCACTGACAGCAACATTTTAACTAATTGTCAGTTCCAACATCTCACTGAAAAAACAAAGTTCAGATGCTAGCCACTCACTAAGTATATACAAATATATTAATTCACAGACAAAAGGTCTGTCTTCAAAGTAACAATAAGAAGTAACAATACCCAAGAAAGAAAAACAAAAGACCAAAATAACAGAGGGAAAAAAGCACCATCACAAAATCCAGAAGAGTTATGGCACAGCACTAAGCACAAAACCCCATCAACCTGGGGAATTTAACACTGCCAACAAAAATAAGTTTCTGCTGAGATACTGTCCTACCTTGCTTTTATTCAAGCAGGTTCTTGAAAGCACAGTATGAATGACAAGAATAAGTTGGAGGTGGCTTAAAGGAAATATTCAGAAAGATATTTATAGTTTTTGTAAGATTCTGTACACACCCTACGGTCATGACCTCCCCAGAATTCTTGTCTGTGACAAAGTTGTTGGCAATGGTCATTAATACCGATTGGATAATCTGAAAATAATAAAAAAGATTACACAAATTTAATGCATAGAGTATGTAATCATTTTCATTATTAACAGAAAAAGCCTTTCTCACCTTCAGAAAGCTCAGGACTTGTCACTATAGTCCTATATAGGCTTTTTTCACTTTACACAAAGTCCCCTGGAACTTGCAGAAGTAACCAAAATCATCATAAGCTTTTCAAGATGAGAGATCTGTCCATATTCCCTTTCCCCCAACCCACAAACACACTCAGTCCCATTTCCACGCTGGCCTGCTGTCCATTTTTAACATCACCCAAGACATGAAGTACTGACCTCAGGTGGTACTAGCTGATGTGAAGCCTGTGCCGCAAACAGAAGAATCTTTGTCACTTCTGGAAGAAAAATGGGAAGAATATGCCAAAGTATGTTGCTGCAGCTTAGTCTGGCCAACAGACACATCCACCAAAAGAGCTAACTCTACAAGCCACTTAGGCTAAGGCTGAAAGCCATTTCAGTTTGATGTTACTTGGGACAACCATGTCTCCTCTCTCACCAAGCACTAGGAATTCATCTGGCCTCCACCCCAGCAGCACCACACCTAATAATTGGTTGCTAATATCCAGCTAAGATGAAAAGAAATGCTCTAGAATTAGAGTGAAACATCTGTAAAAGCAGCAAAAGACAGTCATGCGTTGCTCAGCTTGTCATGCTTTGCCAGGAACTAGATTTGTTTTGTTCTATTGTGAGGGTTTGACAAATGTTCAGGTTGGGAGCATTGAGCACACACAGCTTCCACAACAGTCACAACCACTCTGCACTTGTGGCAGTCAGGGCCTTTAACTTTCCTCATCCACACTCTTTGGAGCACTCTACTCCCCAAGATACTGCTACCTATTCAGTTAGAGTACCACTTCTGAGAACTGACTGTACATGTGGTATGTTGGACCAGCAGTGTTACCTGCTGGTAGTTACGTACCTCTCTGATGGGGCTGTAGGAATCTCTGAACAAAGGGGTAGAAATTAAAAAGAAAGAGCTGCAGGAAAGAAAGAAATTGTAACAGATCAGTTTGTCTTAACTTGATTTCACCTTCATATGCTAATACCTTGTAAAAAAGTCATTTCTACAAAGCTTGCTCTCCAAATGCCTTGGATTTCACTGCATGACAATTCTCCTGTCATAAGCTTGACATACATGGACTTGTACAAAGGAAATAAGGCTCAGTCCCAAGATCAAGTGAAATCCAGAGAATCCTTTTCTGCTAGTCTGCACAGAACTCTGTCAAGGTACTCTGCTGCACAATCCTACAATGTCCTGCTTCCCTTTGCCCTGTCCCCTTCAGGGACACAGTCTTCTCTCCCAAAAAAGAAAGACTCCAGTAATTTTCATCACACTTTGACTGTAACTTACAATGCACAAGCAATTGCTGGACTCATTTGAAAAGTCTTTCTCCTTTGCAGAGCCTCCCAGGAGCACTAGATCTTGAAAAAAAGTATGTTCTCTTCTATTTGTTAGAGACAGCTCAGCTGTTAGAGACCAGCAGATTGCTTTGGCAGAGCCCATTTAGTACCACGCAAGTGTAGGCCATTGCACCATACCATGAGGCCCAGTGGCAGCTCCCTGGCCTTTTCAACATACAGAAAAGTTAAACCTCATTCTCCAGAAGCATGAAGCCACAGCATGTCACCACGCAAACCAGGCCAGCTATTATCAGATAGTTATAACATTATCAGAGTACGTACCTCATGTATTCCAACCAGCCTAGATATTAGGTCCATGAGCATCATCTTGACTTCAAAGCGTTCCTTACAGTTCTCAAGCTGCTTCAGCAGTTTCTCTGCAAAGTCTAAAAGAAGCAGTATAGATTTGTGGTAGACTTAAAGAGCACACCGCATAACTCCACTGGGATTAAAGAAGGCAGTCAGTTTGGTTTGGGGCTTTTAAGCCCCAGTGCCCTTGCACAGAATAAATTTAAGGTGGCCAGAGCACTTATCCCAAAGGGTTTTCTTCTCACATGCCTAGATGGTCTAAAGCTGTGTGCAGGTTCAGCAGAGGCACAAACTAGCAGAAGCTCTACAAAATCATAAGCACAGGGTCAGTATTTAAAGCTAGATGTTCTTAGATAGATACTGGGTTCATCTTAAAAACAAAATCCCCAGAGGTTCATTAGATCATACTAAAACCAAGCCAAGCATCAGTAGACAAACACCAGACTAGTAATTGAAACATTTTTGAAAGGGGCAAGCCAAAGAAGCTCTAGTAGAAAAACTACTCCCTGTTCACACAAATTATGGCCTTCACATATATAAGAAAGGGGTAGGTAGCCACATCCTGATCTGTAGCAACCTGAAGCAGAAGATGTAATCTTGCTCCTTCCTTGCCTATCTACAAGCATTCCACTACAACAAATAGAACAGGACTGATGTCACTTTTTTGAAGTGCTATGATACTCTAGGATAAAGCACACTAGCAGTATCACATTGCCACATTTGTAGCTACTTATCACTTTCACCATGCAGAATTGTGTCTAAGCTTCAGTGCCTGGGATCAACGTTTAACTCGAAGAAGATAAAGTACGACACATACTTACCTTGGGGATCATGAATCAAGTGAATAGCAGAGAAGTTGAACACCTCTGGCTTGTTTTTCTTCTTCTGCTTCTGCATGGCAAGAAGAGTAAAAGCAACTTTTTTAGTTTCCATGAAAAAGCTACAAGTGCTTCAGGTTCAGGTTGCTGTCAGAAGCTGCTATTTACCATTTTTCTCTTCCAAAATAGGCACTTTAACAAGGTGTCCTGGTTTCAGCTAGGATAGTAGATTTTCTGTCTAGCAGCTGGTGCAGTGCTGTGTTTGGGAGTTAGGATGGAGCAGTGCTGATAACACACTGATGGTTTTAGCTGTTGCCAAGCAGTCAAGGACTTTTCAGTTGTTCATATTGTACTGCTAACAAGGCAGCGGGGTGGGGGCAGAATCCAGGAAGCTGGGAGGGGACACAGCCAGAACAGGTGACCCAAATTGGCCAAAGAGGGTATTCCATGCCGATTACATCATGCTCAGCATAAAGATGGGCTGGTGGCAGAGAGCACACAGCTCCAGGACACACAGTTTTAGGAACAATCCAGTTTCAGGACAGCTCTGAACTGTACAGTCTGAGTTGTAGAGTTCAGTGAGAAACTGCATTGTGTGTCATCAGTTTCGTATACTGTTCTCTCTCTGCTGTCCCAGTAAACTCTCCGTATCCCAACCCACAAGGCTTGCTTTTTTATTTTCTTTTCCCTCCCCTACCCCACTCCAATTGCCCCCCTCACCCTCAGAGAGAGCAACTGTGTGGTGTTCAGCTCCCTGTTGGGGTGAAACCATGACACAAATCATTGCTCTTTTCAACTGCAGAAGGTTTTCTGCCACCTGACCTAAGAGACAACAGGAGCTGCATTTTAAAGTCCCTTATCAAGACACCATATACTCTTTACAGACCACACAAAGGGCACCAGAGCAAAACTAATCCACAACTTAGACTCCAAGTCTGGTTTGTAACAGCTCTCTTCCAGGCAAACGTGGCACATGCCTGACCAACAGATGCTAGAAGACTTGAGCTTTACCTAGAAGAGGTGACAGAAGGTAACTAAGATGGCAGGAACAACAGTAGTGTGTGAAGGATTAAGCTAACTGCTGGCAAGTCAGGTCCTGCTCTCCTCACCTTGAGGACCTTCATTGCTTTTTCCAGTTTCTTCTTGCGCTTGGTGGTTTTCTTGTTGGTGGCATACCGCATCATCAGATCTCTGGCCGTGGGAGCATCATCCTTGAGGAAGTACGCAAGGAAAACAAGACTCAGGTGACATCAGGTTTCCAGTGCCAATCAAAAGAACAGAAAGTACCAATATTTTTCAGGTACTACATTTGAAAACTCTTCCTCTTCATAAATTTCATCATACATCAATACTAGCATTTAAAATCCTGCGTCCATAAAACTACCCACCTAGCTCCATGCAAGAGAGATCAACACTACTTAGAGTACATCAGCAGTCCTTTTTACAGCTGGTTAACCAGTCAGTCAGTCACAATATCCTCTATTAGGAGGATATAGACTTAGTTCGAGGTAACTAAATTATAAACAAACAGCCAGTGGGGTACAAGAGGGAAAAGTGAGGACAAAACAGAGAGCTAAAAAATTAAACCAGCTTCCAATAGAGCAGGTGGAAGCCTTCTCACAAAACTCTGTGTTACACATCCAACAATCTATCTTACAAACCAGACTGATCAGCCCTTACTTAGACCTAAGTGAACTGCTTCCTTCTGAAAGAGGAAAGGGAAGCAAAGGAGCTCTTAACACTGGACAGACAGTAAGGGTCCTGCGATCAGCTGCAGCCAACTGTCAAAACCTCAACTTTTGTGAAGCACAGAAACATCTGAGGAAACAAGATGGAAAAGTACACAGAAGCAGGCAGACTGGCTGAGCCAGGGTCACTATGATGACAGACCTATTACAGTGTGAGAAAGAAGATTTGTTCACAACACTCACATCAGATTCTGAGTCACTGTCTTGTTTCTCATCTTCATCTCTCCCAAGAAAGAACTTCAAAGCAGCAACAAGTACCTGAAAAGCCAAGTAAATTGATGTAGGACAAGACAAACTGACAACAGCCCTACAGCAGTTTAGGTGAAGACTCTCCCAATTTTTTATAGGCATTGATATGAACAGAAAGCAAAACAAATTGCAGACTGAAAGCCACAAGCGTTTTACAGATACAGTCATTTTTGTTGCCTCAAAATCCAGTGTCACACAAAGAATCAAAAAGCAACTGAGCTTCCCCAATGCCTAGAGCAAGTTTAAAGATCAAAATTCTCTTCCTATTATTCTGTTAAGCCATTTCAATTTAATTGTTCCACATCAACACCTTCAGGAACTCCTGCACAGCTGATACCTGAGACAGTGCTCAGAACTCCAAACTTACTAGCTTTTATGGGTTTGTTGCTGGGGTTGTTAGTTTTGGCTGGTACCTTTTACTGAAGGGAACAGCTTCTGGACCTTCACAGTGGAAAAACTTGTCTCAGACCATAATACAAGTTTTAAAATCCCCAGCACTGCAGAACTGACACAGAGGTAGAACACTTAAGATTCACTCAAGCCCCAAACAGGACAGCAGCTCTCTTCACATCTAAGAAATTAAAGCCTTGCTGCTCTAATTACGAGGCAGGGATATTCTGACCATCTCTTCTGAGCAGCTATGGAAAACACATGTACCCTCCTTGCACCACCCTGCACTTGTTCCAAGACAAGCTTCTGGTTCTACTGCTCTGTACATCAGAACCAAATGCTGCCTCCTCCCATCCACAAGAGGCATTTTGAAAATCAAACAAGCAGAAGACAAGCAATCAGTGGAGCTTGTTAGCAATTACAGCACCCAAATAGAAAGTTACATCCGCAGGAGAAACGTAGATTTGGTAACAAGTGGTTTCTGTTCTCACCTTTGTCACTTTGGAAAAGCAGGCAGTTGTGATGACATTTACTGTTTTGGCATCATTCCTGGAATAAAGCAAAGCATTTCCTTTTGACTTGAAATTGCCAAACTCAAAGCATTCTTAGAAAATTAAGTCTCACAAAATGTGACACTTAATCAGGAAGCTTTATTAGAATCAATTCTCTCCATGTTCCAAGCTTATTAGCAAAGGAGTTAATCTGCTGCCATTTTCTTTTATTCTTCTAATATAGCAGTAGCATCATCTGAATAGATTCACTTGTGTTCCATCTAGTTCATCCTGTGACTGAAGGGGCAGAAAGAACTATTTCCAGTAAAATAAGAAAACAAACTGCCTGAAAAAAAAAATCAGCTGGATTCTAACTTACTAGCAGGTCAGCTGAACAGTTAGATAAACTATGCTCTAAAATAGATTTATGAGAACTAAGCTGCAGGAATTGAATTATACCAAGTCTCACATACTTACAAACCTACTTACTATAATTGTGGAAGTCTTCGCTTTTCATCAACACTATTTCTCAGCAGTCCCTGTTTTCTCTCCCTTTTAATAATCTGTTCTACTCTATTTTGGACTTACATAAGCAGAAAACACCGCTCACCAGTGCTATTACTAGCTGCATTTTTATCTCTGTACAGTTCACTTCTGTGTAAGAACAAACAACAAAGGAGTTACAAGCTGAACAGCTTAAGTCTGTAACACGTTCTTACAGTTAAGAAGCAAGCAAAGTGAACAGACTATTATCTTCCCATGCAAGTTACTGCTGGGAAACATCTGCTCTGCCATTTGGTGACACAACAGAAATTCAGCAGCATACCAGGTACAAGACAGAAATTGACAGTACTCAGCATGCCTTTACTGCTTTCAATACTTATCTAGGCAACAATCTGCCAGGCTGCTACCTAAGTGTAGGAGCTATCTCAGTTTCACAAGCACCAAAGATTCAAAGTTAACTCAGACTTCATGCAAGACAGTGTTTCTTCCCAGTTAAAGTGCATTTCACAGGATACAGCCGCACAGGAACACAATGATGGTAAATATATTTAAGCCATAGTCCCTCACCTCAGCATTACATTTTGCACAACACACCAGAAGAGGTGGCAGGACAGCTGCCCGACAACAAATATGGAAAGGGTCGGAGCCTGCCAGACCTACCAAATATTCCTTTTGTAAAGCTCAATCATCACATCCAGAGATATCTTCGCAGCCGTGGGATTGCTGTCTCTCAACATAGTGTACATGAAGTTCTGCAGTGTCTGAGGAAGAAGTTGGGAAACATTTGAGGCCCCCACAGTGTCAAGAGGTTAAATGGAAGCATGTCTGAAAGTCAAAATACTTACTGTGTTTACTTTATTGTTTTTGTGTTTCGCATTGACATTCTTGATGTCCGACACGATGTGAGTATACAAAGTCTGTAAATGGAGAGATCACAGGGAGTAACCTACACAAGTCACACGGAGAACAATGCCAGTATGCCGCTATTCCCCCAGGCTCCAAGTACTACAACAACAGACCAAACTCACCACCACTGAGAGTACCTTTTAAGTTGACAGTTGGAAAAACCAAGAATTTATCCTGTAAAGTCTCATGTATGCTTAGTTTTTATCTGAAAAGCATACTTAAAGGGTACAAACACCAAGGTAAGCAAACGAAAGGCATGAAGTAGGATTGAAAACCACCCCACCCTGTTTTATTCAGGGACATGGCCAAAATCAAGTATTTTCACTGCTATGGCAGAAATCTTCCAATATGGCTTGAACTAGCAGCCAGTTTGGTTTTGGTTGTTTCCCTCAGAAGTTCTCACAAAGAAATGTCAAGGCCTGCTCTGACAACACACAAGTTTATGGTTTTAATCTGCAGCCATCCCCAGGCTACTCAATTCCAAACGTAAGCCAGGCCCAGAGCCTACAATAACGTGGTAAAGACTGAATGTATAGATCGAGCCTTGCCTCTGGCACTGTCAGTTCCTGAAAAAGCAGAACTATTTTAAACTTTATTTTGTTACCAAGGAAAGAAAAGGTGCTTGCCAGTGCTGCATTATTTCTGGCACCTTTGTCAAAACCCATTGGAAATCAAGACTGTTTTTTGTAAGCACAGCTTACTTTTCGGAGGAGCTTGTCGTGACACCGCAACAGCTGAAAGAAGAGCTCCAGCAAACTTGTTGGATTTATTAGATTCTTGTTTCTTAACAACATCAAAGCCTTACAAAACGTCTGTAAGAGAGAAACAGGGACTCAGAAACAAAATCTCATAATACCCCCCCACACACACTTGCCATTGTATTAAAAATTCAAAAGCAAACCGTGAGCTCTAATGTCACATGTTAAAAGTTACTTTAACCACAGGACATGGGCTGCCCACAACACCCTGCAGTGTGGGCCTTACCATGCGCAGGTCTGCATCCAGGACTGTATGGTGGTAGGAGAGCAGCTCCTTCAGTTGCTGGGGAAAGTTGGCCATGTGCTCTGGGTAGCAGTGGGCAACCTGGGTACAGACAGAGCCAGCTGAAACCTCCACTCAAAACCACAGGGCACCACAGTGCCCTGGGAAGGTCTGAGATATTGTAAGCAACCGACAAGCATACAGCTGTTCATATAATAAGTGTACCACATGCAGTGAAAAGTAGCTTCTTATCAATGTTCAGATGTAAGAAGTATGGTGCCAGTAAGAAAGCTTTTTAAAAAGTTGTACCAAACCCTCACAAGGAAAAGTTGTGTTCCTGGAAAGGGACAACACTGCTGCGGTCATCGTGGTCCATGCGCAGTTCTACAGCACGTGTCATGGCCACACCAGCAAAACCAGCCAAAACACCATCTGCCAGAAGCATTATGCTCAGGGCAAAGCCACTGTGGCTGGTGACGGGCTCTAGGCGCCAGTCACCCCTCGAAGGGCTGCAGCTTACCTGTGCCAGGAACATCACCAGCTCGGCCAGTTCCTTGCTGGGCTTGTCCGGCTGGAAGGTGAAAATCTCCACATGGGACTGGTAGTGGTGGTACTGCTGGAGGAACTGAGCACACGCAGAGGCTGAGCAGCGGCACAGGTAATATCCGCCCACCCCTCCTCCGCCCGGCTTCCCTCAGCGTTCCCCACCCGGTGCGACCCCCTCCTGCCGCCCCGTCCGGGCACCCCACTCCCCCCTGCCGCTCGGGGAGCCCGGCTCGGGCCGCTCGGCTTCGTACCTCTTCCGTGTAGGAGGTCGGGTCCCGCTTGATGAGGTTCTGGAGCTGGGGGAGGTTGCTGGGCAACTTGTTTCCCTGGCGGCCCGACATGGTACCGCCGGATCCGGTACCACCGCACGCGGCACACCGGCACCAGCCCCACCGAACGTCCGCCTCCCCCGGCCGGAACACGTGAGTTCCCAGCTGGGCACCGCCATCTTGGCCCGCCTCCCCGACCGATGCCGCTAAGGGACAAACTTGTGCGAGCAGCTGGTCCTCTGCACAGTTGCTGTGGCTGTTCCCCTGCTACCGCGCGGGGCAAGCGGCTCCTGGCTGGCACCCCTTCCTTGTGTCGCGAAGGCCGGAGCAGCCGGGCGAACTCTAGCACGATGCAAAACAAATTTAGTCAGCTCAGCTTCTGCTCTGCAGGTTGTTCGGGGTTTTTTTCCACCCCATCACCTCACTCTAGGGCAGCAACCTTGCACTCACCCTGGCTATGTCATATAATTTAATTTGGTTGAAAAGTTAACTTTTAAGCACTAAGTACGACCACCAGTGCAGCAATGCTGCTAAGGAATCAGACCTGGCTTTAAACAGTTGAGTTGCTATTGACAGGCTGCCAAGACCCAAGCACACAAGGCCACCAGCAGCACTGGTTCCCCACTCCAGCACTTGCAAGAGTGCAGCATTTTCACTCAGAGCCATGAGCTGCACACACAAGGACCACAAAGCATAGGCTATCCACTGCACCCAGTGCTACATTCACAGCCTGTGTGGGTTTGTGCTCACACTGGGATCTTCAACTGGAGTGCCCAGGGCTCAGGGTACATAAAGACAATGCAAACTCTTCAAGTGAGCCCAAAATTAATAACAGAATAAAGAAAGACAACTTACCTGTTTATGAAGGAAGCCTTCACTAGGGCTTTTACCTGCCTAAGAAGTTGGTGTATCTTCTCTTCCCTGTTCACTTGATTGTTGCAAAGGTGATCAAACCAAAGAAAATAAATTCTATCTGGGTATTGGCAGGCCATATAAAGCTTATTGATGATTTGATAGGGAGCCTTGGGGCTTCAACACTAAGAAGTTCCTTGACTAAAGAATAACTAATGACAAAGCATGAAGTCCTGTAATGTTTTATCTGTTCTAACAGCTAAATCCCAAACCTCTGAGGCTTCCCTTATGCAATTAGTGCAATTGAAAATGTAATATCAGTACTCCCACCATCAATACATTCATGGGTAGTGCTGCTGTAAACAGGTAAATGTTTTATATCTAGTCAGAACTTTTCCAGACACAGAGGCAGTCTTCCCTGGAAATACCAGAGACCCCATATTGTTCCAGGGAACAGAGGCAGTTCAAAAAGCATGCCTTGCTCCTCGTTCATGGCTGATGAAGCAAATGCCCTGCCTTCTCATCAGGTGCCTGGATGCATGCAGGAAATTACAAATACAATACTTTTACAAAACATTTTATGCTTTAAAATTATAGCTCATTTGTCAGACTAGGGTTGTTTGGTTTTTTTTAAATCTCACCCAGTCATCAGCTCTGCATTGCTACTCCTATCAGGAGCAACTGCTTCTATTAACACTCACAGAGCAGCCAAGCAATCAGGTAGTAGGTGGGGGGGGACTGCCAACAGCCAACACAGGGGTGAGATGGTAAGCACCTCATTCACCTCATTTCTTGCCCTAGGAGTTGTTGCATGAAACCACACCTTTAGACCCAGTAGTGAAATGTTGATTCTTCATTTATGCTTCTCTCTCTAACCAACGTTTACAGGTCCATAAAGCACTTGAAGTACAAATCAGCATTGATCAGTGCTACAAATACATTACTCTCCTCTTACCTTGAATCACATTAAAAAAAATCACAAGCACAAAGCAAAGTACAAGTCTTTTATTTATGATGACCAGATTAAAAGTTTTTCTGTAACTTTCACACCTCCCAAAGCAGGAAAACACACTTATGGAGTAGTTCCCAGCATATATTTCTACTCTCAACTTACTGGTCTGGGGTAGTGACCCACCAGCCAAACAGAGCAGGGACTTCATACTCTAAGAAGAAATCCTAGTAGCCAGCTGACCTCATAGATTCCCTTTTCAAACAAGTTGCTCACTTGTCATTACAGAGCAGATGCTGAAGCTTCACCTCCACAGCGCTTCAGCGGGGATCGGTTTATACATTGCCTACTCAGGCAGCAAGCAGAGCTGTACAGAGGGACTAAGGGAAGAAATGAGCTGCAAGGCAATACTCCAGGCAAATTCCCAAATCACTGCCAGAGGAAAAGGAAACATCTTATTAGAAATACCTCTTCCATAGGTTTGAGTGCTTTTATCTGTTGATATATAGTGAAGATTAAGAATCAAAGCAAGTTTAAGTACTGAGCTTGTATACACACAGTCCATACCTGCTGCTAACAATTCACCTATGATTTAAAACACCAAGAGGAGCACACTCAGCAGCAAGTCTCTTTGCAGATCAGGGAGTGCTTTGTGTATGGTGAAACTACCTTCCCAAGGCTGCCAGGGAAAAGATTTACCCTGTCTTCTCTTGACACAATGGCCTAATAAAACTGGTATGGGGTTGCTATCTCTAAAAAAGGGATACACTTACTCTGCTTTATTTGCAATAGGCTAAAATAAAATTGTAAATGCATCCTGTGCCTGCCAGGAATACAAATAAGAGACTACCTGACAGTATAGCATTACCATTCCTGCTCCTGAGTAACTGGTCACTGCTCAAGAGAAGGCTTCTTGATACTGCTAAAACTTATCCTGTTTATCACAGAAAAGTTGCTTTTGATATAAAATACTTTGCATCAAGCTCTAATAAGCTACCTAAGCACACTCCCATTTGAAGGCGGTGAGCAGTTGTACCGACCATATATCAGAGGTGCACCTACTAACCCTTCCACAAGAGGAATGCTACCATGAGGCCCTTTATAGGAAAAAACTGGACAGAGGATGCTAACAGGTCAGTGCTGCACAGCCTCCACAAGACAGTGATGGATTTAGCTTGTTGCAGAAAACCACCACGAAACTTGCTTGCTCATTAACCTTTCTAGCAGGTGGAGTTAAACCTCATTAGCCTGGTACACTGCTGAGGGTGTTGACAAACCCAGTTGTATGGACAGTCTGAAGCAGTAGGTAAAGTAACTCAAGTCTTGTCATTGAAGACAAGCATCCTTGCTTTCCCACCTCAAGGCTAGACAGAGAGCAGGAGCTGAAAGTAGACACTTTAGTAAAGTGTTTGGCAGAAGCATGCAGCAGCACACAAGATCAGGATGTTTCTCCACAGTGTTTTCCCTGGAAAAGATAGAAGAATTTGGGTAAGGGGCTAACACGTGGGGCCAGCACCAACAGACTAGATGCAAGTTAAGTCAGTCCCAGTACAAACTGAGAAAGGATTACTATTCCTCTGCAAAGTACTCAACCACCACTGGGGCCCAGGACAACTACATCCCAAACTAAGTTGTAGCTCTTCTTTCCCCTATTGCTTTGATTAAATTAATTTGTGTCACCAAGTGCTATTTATCCCCTGTAGAGCTTGTTTTCCCTCCTCATCTGCCTGACCCTAACAGACAGGCAACCCCACACTCAGCCACCCTTGCTCTGACAAAGGGATCAGTTAAGCAACAACAGCTCACACTCTCCCACCCACCCCTCCCAGCTGTTCACCACCTGACAGCTGCAGGCTCTTTTTCCCAGGCCCTTACATTGCTGGGTAAGGGAGGACAGATTCTGAAGCCCCTTAGAAGTGATACTCCCTGCCATTCCTGCTTTCAGAAAAGTGATTTCACAATACATCAAGTGATGAAGCTACAGAACAGGTGAGCATTAACTGAAGCTTCCACAAGGGCAGCAAAACTTTTTAGTTTCTTTTATTGGTTACCTTTAAAACAAGGCAATAAAATCCTTAGCTCATAAATTGTATAGCTTATTTTAGGTAACTGCTTATTTACACTGCAGAACAAAGACAAGGTTATTTAATATAGTGTACTTAAAAGTTAATAACATAGCAAATAATTACTCTCATACAGATAGTATAAAAATAAAATTAAGGCTGAAATATGGCATTGTTAGAGGTTCAAAATTATTACTATTACTTCTCATTTCAAGTGAGCCAAGACCTCCCTCACTGAAAAGCTTTTCATTGTGATGGCAGTAAGATCAGAGCCAGCTGTGACTACCTAAGTATTTATTTACCAACAGCTTCTCAGTGGCAATATGAAGCTACTCATTCAGGTTAGTTCTGGCTCTCCTGAAACCCGAAGGAGTTTCTGTGAAGGAGGGTTTCTGTGAAGGAGGTCCATCCATGTACAGTCCAAGACACGCTCTGGCCTTTCAGCACCACTGATGTTGCAGGGACCAGGGCAGTCTTGGTACTGAAAATAAAATATAGGCTCAGCATTTGGTCAGAAAGCTGAGGGGGAAATATGTGCTTGCCTGTTCCTGGGAGGAACATTGAAGACCTGGTCTAACATCTCTTCTGGTCACTCAGAGCCCTAGTGCAAAAGTTACATAACAAATGCCTTTTTCAGGGTCCATTTCCTGGAGAATTCACACATTTCCACTTCCATCAGGCACAGACACTTGCTAGAGCACAGCCTAAGCCTGAAGGGCTGGATGCTGCCAGTGGCAGCAGTCAACAAGAGCTTAACTATCCAGCTGCCAGCAAGCCCTCCACGAACACCTTCCTTCCCATCACTGCTTACTGCTGCTGCATGCAGAGGTCTCCACCTGGCAACATCAAGAACCTGAGGATTAAGGAGCTCAATCCTCTAAAGAATAAGAGAAAATAGCCACTTTTTTGTCACCCACTCTTCTTGGTAAACATTTTCATGGAGCCCATTTAAACCAGGGCAATTTAAACCATGCGTTACCCTAAATATGCCAATTAGAGGTTAAACAATATAGGATATCTCACATGCTTGCACAACTACTAAGAAATTGTGTTTTTCCTTAATTTAAGTCTGAAAGTCTGGAGGAGCAGAACCTTATGTGGGCTGTTATCAACTGACTAGAGCAAGACAAAGCTCTCTGTCAAAAACTATTTTACATTTTAATCTTAGTTGTGAATTACTGAAATTAGCATCTTAGCATGCTTAGCTTCTGTGTTCAGGTACTTTTCTCTATTGAAAGCTACAGCATAGCACTGCTGTGAACAGCTCAAGTAGCTCCCTGACGCTGCACTTTTACTAGTAAGTCCTTGTCTCTGCAGCCTTAACATGTAACTCACACTGCATCTAGTTTCCAGAAGAGAAAAGCAGAGCTACATAGCTGCTCTTTCAACTGATAAAAAGACTAACAAGCTGTAACAGAGAAACATATAGTTAATTTATAAGAATCTAGTACTTTCAGTAAGAGGAACCTTTTTTTAGAATGAATATGCAAAAAATAGTTTTATACAACACATGCACAAAGTTTTTTTTCAACATCCCTAAAAAAGCAGCAGTATAGGGTTGGGTTTTGTTGTTGTTTTTTTTTTTTTTTACACAAAGGCAATGGTTCCTGGAAAACACTAAGAATACCTGATTTCTTTTAGATTAAAATAGATATATAAACTTATGCAACTATTAAACAAACAGTTTAAGTTATTGATGCCTCAAATGCTTGCTGTGTTAATAAGCCTTAATACTTAATAAATGGCTAGCACTAAATAGACTTACCAGTTGCAGCAACCTTAATGAAAGACGTGGCTTGTATTCATTACATAGAAATTCTTGTTCTTGACCCTTTTGTAGCAGTCTTTGCTTTTTATATAAGCACAAAAGTGAAACTACTATGGAAATGGGCGGTTTGTACCTTTTCAAATATTGCTGGTCTAACAGAAGAGGAAAAACATATATTACACGCATTTAAATTGACTTCCAATCAGGATAAAAACAGAATACATAATCACAATTTTAAAAAAGCCCCAAATCCACACAGAAAAACATGAAACCTGCTTTTGTGAAAAAAACCCAGAAACTTCCTTCATATCTCCTTATTTTCTCAATAGGGAAAACACCCAAAACAAGCATTAATGTAGTGCTCCCTGTGAGCTTTTATATCATCAGGTCTTTCCCTCCTGTGCATTCATTGGTCTGATTTCTACATGCTAATCAAACCAGAATTGCTTAAATTCAAGAGGAAAACACCTGTTTCTTCTTGGTTTTTTGGTGGGTGTTTTTTGTTAGTGGTCCTAGTTGCTTCTTTTAAAGGAAAAAGTGCTAGTGTTATGTTTTGTGAGGTGCTTATGGAATATATTATGCTTCTTGTAAGTAGGATTGCTTGGTAAATGCTTTTTGTTAGTGTTTTTGTTAGCTGTAATTTAAATCTCATAAATATATGTGTTGTTTAGGTTGTAGATAACAAGCTTGGAGGCTTATATTCTCTTTAACTAGTTTTAAAAATAGGAAAAAATGAGAAGGCTTCCTGTAAAAAGACTCTTAATAATGAACTTTTGAGCTTTTGTTGTTGCTGTTGAGCATTGATGGTGTGTGGGTTAGGTATACCTTATAAAAAGCTCACACCAAGCTGCAGCTTCAAATGGTATTTTCTGGTTTTACGACAAATCCAAAAACTAGGTTGTATTAAAAACAAAAGCCAAGAAAAAAAATATTCTATCTAGGCCACTGTTAGGGTGCTATGATGTTTTGCTGCAGATTACTTTCTGTTAATTACCTTAATAAATTAAGTGGCAGCAGGAGGTGCAGTGTTTGATGGAGTTGAATTTCATAATATGGGGATTTGGAGATAAGCAGCTATAGGTTCTGTTTTTTAGATTTTTCTATGTCTTACCAGGTTACCTAGGGCAGCTGTTACACATAATAAATGCTTGCTGTGGTTCTTCAGCTTCAAACAAGCTCTTAAGCTGTATGCCACCTCCTCCAAGGAGCAAAGCCTCTGAGCCTGGAGATAGATTTGAGAAAAGCACTTATATACTGGACTGTGGTAACTGGGAAAGTAGAAAAACACAGCTTACCTTATTGCCATCAGCCCCCAGCTTTTTTATCCCATCAAGAGTTGTAGAGGTTGAGTAGAATTTTTAAAATGTCTTGGAGGCTTTATGTGCATTCATATATTGTGCTTGATGGTTCAGATTTCATTTAAATTCTAGGCAAGCTCATTGCTTTCAGTTGTTGCAAGGAATTTGTTTCCCTGGACTTAATTCCTGCTCGTTTTTTTGAATTGAGAATGTCAGTGCTCTTTTCCTTTAAGAAAAAGAAACAAGTCTCAAAGCCCAAGACAAATATTTACTTCTGCAATATGTTACAAGCTCATAAATTATTTGCAAGCTGAGACATTGTAACTGTGTCTTGTTGTTCAACAAAGTAGGGTGATGTTAGTCATAGCCTGACAAATGCTCAATCATTTGCAGCTCTCTTGGGGGAATAACAATCCCAGTTGATTCTGCTGATGTAAAGCAATTTATATGGCACTAGAGGAAGGTCAGCCTTAGTTTGGCATACAGTGGCTTTCCTTTGCTTGGAGCAAACGTATCACTGCATTGAATCACTTGAAGGGAATAAGTCCTTTGCAAATCAGTTTTTGAAGGACAAAACCAGCCTGTCCTGAATAGTTACACTAAACAGCAGAGACCTGTTTGAAATGACACACTGTTACTTAAAAACAACCAAAGTGCTGTCTCTGAACCTTTTAATGCCTGGTGAGGAATATAGAGTAGAAGCAGAAAACTAACTCTGTCTTTTCAGACTGTACTTTGTATCTGAGTTTTAAGTCTTGATTTACAGAAACTAGCCAGTGGCAATGTAAATAGTGCTGAATTTACTCTTTTCACAGTTGTAGTTAAACAACTCCTTTCTGTTTGCAATGGTTTCCACACCTCTCATGCCTTTGTGACATAAAAGTAAGAGCTGTAAGGAAAGTACATTCAGCGTTGCAGCAAGGGTTGGGCAAGCTTGCTAAGCCTGTGTGCTGGGTCTGGTAATGCCTCAAGAAATTTTGTTCAGTCTGAGATCAGTAGTGTTAATTTAGGTTCTTTAATTGCTGAAACAGTAGAACAGATAGTCTATTAGGTTTCTGTTCCATTGCAGCCAAAGCTTGCCCCCAAATATGGGAAAAGATTTTTCCATATGTGCTTTCTGGAGAGGAGAAATGGTCACCAGATATCAAAGCTGTTTTATGCAAGTCCAATGCCAACAGTTTTTTCTGCAAGGTGGCCATTGATTATGGACTTGTTCTGTTTAGTTGAAGCAACATTAGCAGGGTGGTGAGAGCATAGAGGAGCCATTGTAAACTGCCCCCCAGTTAAATGAGCTGCTCCTTTTAATGAGTTTGCTTGGTGCGAGCAGCATTGTGTATGGTAAAAGCCACAGACTCTGTGAGTGGCAAGCTGGTCATGCAGGCTAGCATCTGAGATGTATTTGTGGTTTTGGTTTTTTCTTATTTTAAAAAAAAATGCTTTTAAAGACCAGGAGTGAGAGCTGTCTTAAACCTGTGTTGTATATTATTCCTAAACTCTGTTATCAGCTTGATTGATAAGAGAGTGCCCAGGCATCTCTTGTCTAATGGAAGCCGCTTTAGTGTGCCTCTTTGTATTGTTCTCCCTGTTTACTGAGCCTAGATACTGGATTACTAATCTACCTTCTTGTCTGGCTGATGTTGACAAGAGTGATAACACTTCAGTAGGAAAAGAATCTATTACTGAACTCTATATAATGTGAGCATCACTTGTTAGAGTGAGGGGTAGCGAGAGCATGTGTTGTAATTCAAACACAGGATGAGAAATGGGCTCGTATTTTTCAGTTGTCTGTAGAGACAGGACAAGGGGCAATGGCCTCAAGTTAAGAGTATGGGAAGTTCCACACCAATATGTGGAAGAACTTTTTCACAGTGAGGGTGACAGAGACCTAGGAGAGGCTGCCCAGGGAGGTTGTGGAGTCTCCATCTCTGGAGATATTCAAGACCAATCTGGAGGTCTGCCTGTGCAATATGTCCTAGGGAACCTGCTTTGGCAGGGGGGTTGGACACAATCTCTCGAGGTCCCTTCCAACCTCTACAATTCTGTGATTTACCATTAGACTGAGTTTTCAGGTTTTGAGGTGGACTTTGGATTGAATTATTTATATTTGAACCTCGTGCATTTAGGCCCTACATTTACTTAATGAAAACAACATCTTGTTGTGTAGAATTGTCTTGTTTCTAGATCCAGATGTCAGGGTTTTGAGCTTTCGGTACACTCATGGGTGTCTTAACAGTTACAAGGACCTGGAGTATCTGAGAAGCAAGCAAGCAATGATTTTTTTTAACCTTGAGTTTACAACCCTGTCAAGTTGTATTGCATACTTGCCTCTTTTTCTTGTAAAACCATGGAAGGAATTCTTGTTACCTATCTCTGTAGTACCCAAGTCATCTTTAGATTTGTTGTTCAGGCATCTTTTCCAGAATTTTCAGTGGTTATGCTGTCAGAAGAAAACAGAAGTAAAAGTCTTGGCTCTGTTAGGAGCAAGACATGACCTGATAGTTTGATTTGACTGCATTTTATTCCTTGTCTGTAAATTTCAAGCTTACTATTAAGTGTGGGATTGATAATTAACATGCCAGTTGATATGCAAGAGCAGCATCCTTTAGGGAAAGGCTGACATCATGCTTGCGGCTGGCGCAAATCTGTGCCAGTGTTGCCACCCTGTGGCAGGTATTGACACCCCTGGTAGGGTGTTTCATCAAAAGCTTTCACCTTTCTGGCTTTTTTTATTAAGATAAAAGAGGATTTATGAGGCATTTCCTTGTATTTCTGTGCTCTGTAGAAATGAAGGACTTGAAAGATAGGCAGAGAAATTACAAGAAGGAAAATGAGGTTATGTTCCTTTGAGGGGAAGGGAAGCACACATTAAATTAATGTATACTTTCAGGCATTATGTCTGGGTGGTTTGCTTTGATACAGCCTTCCTCTTACTAGTTTCAGCTTGACAGAGATATTGTAGGAGTGTGGTTTTTAGAGTTTTGAGGCATCTGTTCTGATGTGACAGTCCCTGGAAATACATGGATCAGACTTCAAGACGAGCACTGCAAATCTGAGCTGTAGGTGACAGAAGTCAAGGAAACAACCTGGCTGTCTTTTAAAAATAACTTTTAAATATCCACCTTCAGACCCTTTGCTTTCCACCAGTACTTTGACAGGCCTCACTGCCTTAATGAAGGAAGTAATGCTTTATAGCAAGGGGTTTTCTAGGCAGATCCCCGCTCCCTGTGAGGCCCTTGCACATCTGGAACAGCTTCCCTGGGAGTAGCAGCAGTAACCTGGCTTTTGGTAACCATTTTCTGGATGAAAACCCAGAGAATCCTTGTAGGATTGTGGATCTGTTCTCACCTGTTTTTGTTGGGCCAGACCATAAACCAGCTCTGAGAGTAGGCTTGGTGCTACTAGCCCTGATGCTCATTGGGGGTTTTTTGGCTGCTTTCAAGACTGAGATTTGTCATGTTCTTATCTCTGTAAACTTCCCATAAAGCACAAATTTTCTGTCCTGAATCTGGAAAGAAGTGGTAGGGCAGGAGCTGAAAGTTGGGGCTTAATTGTTAGACCAGTTTGGGTATCTCTGTGCCTCCCATGGGGCTTACAGCAGCTAGGGCAGGGTGGCACAGATTTCTCCTGATTATGTGTCTGCTGGCTCTGAAGCATCTTTGTGAGCATTAGATTGCTGTGCTTGGGTAAATGAAGGGAAGGAGACTCCAGTCTGCATGACATGGGGTTCTGGTATATTTGAAGGAAATTCTCCTCCTGTCTCTGCCAGGGTAACTGTCCTGCTCTGTGTGAAATAATCCAGTACTGAGTAGGCAAGAGAAATATTTAAGTATATCTAACTATGTATATATAGCTACACATAAGTATATGGAATGCTGGTGTGCTGGGGCTTCACTACTGAGAACTGAGTTACTGTTTCTCTCACCCACTTGGTAAGTATGTATATTAACCCTAACCGTGTGTGTGCACATAATGAAACAAACAATCTCAGCTTTGTTTATCTAGTCTATTTCTTCTGGTGTGTTTTCTTGAGGCCAGGCAAACTGATCAGTTGACTATCTCAGTGTTAACCATTCACTCCTTCTCACAGACTTGCTTTTTAGAGCTGTGTCTCTTCCCTTCACCTTTGCAACTTAGGGGAAATGTCATTTGGGTTATGCTCAGGCTTTGCCTTCCCTGGGTTCCAGCCAAGACAGAGGTACCCTGCTGTGCTGCTACAGGCTAGCAAAATATTCCACTTCAGCTGTTAGTGTTTCAGTACCCGAGGGGCAGATCAGAGCTCATCTTAAAGCAGACTGCCTTGAAATCACCCCTGTCCTCCAGGAGAGAGAAGGCTGCCTTTTCTTTTAAACACTGAATGTATAATCAAAGGCCATATATGGTTGAGGGTGAAACTAGAGAGGGGTTTAGGGGAAATATCTGATGGATGATTTTAGGCTAGAGGTTGAAGTTGGACCGGTTCTGGCTTAACTGAAAGTTTGCTTTTCTCCAACCCTTAGTTAGATTTGTTTTCATGTTCAGAAATTCAATTTGGCGACAAATATTCAGCTTCTGGCTCTCAAAATGTGAACTTAACAGACTTCCTTCCTGGGTTCTCCACAAAACAGTTTAAAAAAAAAAAAAAAGACTATGAGATGACTTAAGGGTAGGGATTCCCACAAGCAACTTTTAATTCTGTTTGCTGTTGCAAGGAAGAAGGAATAAAAAATTCATAGTCAGAGCTTATCAGCCATCACCTTCACACTGTGTAATTGTGGGGTGCAAGACCCTCCTGGCACAGGCTGCCCAGAGAAGCTGTGGATGCCCCTGGATCCCTTGGCACAGTGTTCAAAGCCAGGTTGGTTGGGTCTTTGAGCAACCTGGGATAGTGGAGGGTGTCCATGCCCATGGCAGGGGGTGGGAATGGGTGGTCTTTGAGGTCCCTTCCCATCCAAGCTAGTCTGGGATTCTATGGTAGACCCTTCAGAAGTGCTATTCAGATTCTGGGACAGTGTCTGTGCTGCCTATGGCATAAGGCACAAATCCCAAAGTGATGAAAGAATACTGGAACAGTTTGGGGTTTTTTTGCAGGTCCCTTGCCAATCAAAATGGGATAAGATTGGGTATGGAGAGTGGTATCTTGATTCCAAAATGTGGAAAAAACAGAAAGCAAATGAGCCATTAAAAGCACCAGGTGCAACAACTGAAAGCCTTGGGAATGTAAAGAACTGGTCTGAAAAGGTAATGTGAATGTAAAAGTGCTATTGTTTCATTGTGACATAGCTATGAGAGCTACTATATTATGAGGAGAATGGTTCTGTATTGTGCCTGATGGTCACAAATAGATGTGGTCTGGGCCATGTTATCCTAGCTGAGATAACCATACTCAACAGGTTCATTCACTTGGATGACACTGTGACTTGATGGCACCTATGAGCAGACAATAGGCAAGTAACCACTAATCAAAGTTTAGTTGAAGCAGTTGTTGTAAACCTAGTTCTTTGAATGCTCTTGGCATCATATGTGGCCAAAAGTATTCACTTGCAGCAAGCATTTCAAAATGCTTTAGGGTGGTTTTATTTTACTTAAATGACCACCTTGACAAAGGTGCTGGTTTCAGTTGTGCCACAAGGTGTTATTAGAAGGAGTTTCAAGTGCAGGTAGGTAATTTTTCCACTACTGGGTTTATTTGGGAGTAGGTTTGTTTTCCCTATGATAAAAAAATCATCTTCCTACTTATACATAGACAAAAGGGAAGACTTAGTCTGTGCTCTAGAGGGCAATCCTTCCAAAGGTAAAACGGTGGAGTTGCATCGGACTTAAATCATGCTCGTGCAGTGGGTGGATGGCGTGAATGAGAAGTGTCACTCCTGTTTTATGAGGAAATGCTCTCTGTAGAACAAAGGAGTAAGGTTTGAGAAGATGTCTGAGAACAGCTGAGGTCGGAAGAACACAAAGACCAAGGTTAAGGTTTCATAAATGCTGCCTAAAAGTAAAGGCAAAGTTTACAGTTGAAGGATAATCCATCTTGTCCAGCTCCTGATGGGAACAGACCACGGATTATGGAGTGTAGGTGTGCTTATGTGGATAGCGGAGCGTAACTCCTCCTGCCTTCCGTACCAAAGATGCTGGGGGGAAATGATTTTACGTAGCACAAGACATCAAATTACAGGACTGTAGGTTATAATTTGAGAGTAATGACTTGACATTCACAAAGTAACTCTGTTGGAAAAGAAAAAATCAAATCTGAATTAGAGCTGTGACCTCCAAGGTAGAAAGCAGTACAGTTCTGCAGAAAGATCCCACTGTGGACAAGCCTTGCACTGACAAAAGCAGACAATATAGCAAGGCCACTAAAATAATATTTTATCTAATCATGTTGCCTGTGCTTTTGCTTTTGTTACAACAAAAATAGTAAAGAGGCAGCTGAAGCCTTTACAGCACAGGAACTTGTCTGTTCCAAACACCTTGGGCCTACTTATGAGTTAAACTGTGGCTTTGCCTTGTTGGTTATTGTCATAAGCTGCTTTCTTTGCTGAATTCTCTACTGTAAAACAATGTATTTGAGCTCAAGGATTTGTTTTGCTCAGTTTTGAGGTGTGCTGTAGTTTATGCTGCTAATTAATCTTTTTGGTCAAGCTAGAAATGGGATTATGAGGGTAAGTGTCCACACTTTAAAAAGGAATTGTAAAAAAAAAAAAAGCAAGAAATCTCTCTAACTCAACTTTGCATAAGCAACAGAACAGTATTTAGACAGACCTGGGGGGAATAAGTCTTAGAAGCAGTCTGTGAGGAGATAAATAGAAAGGTATTTCTACAAGTCTGAGACAAAATGAATTTAGTGTAAACGCACTATGACAACTATTTAAGAAACATTAACTGAAACTAAAGAACCAAGCTGACTAGTGGCATTTGCATCTTGCATTTCTTAGAGTTGGCCCCTTTTTTTTTTTTTTGCATGAAAGAGGGAAAAATAAAAATTTTTTTTTAGTTAATTTTCCGTAACTCTGATGTAATGTTAGAATAACTTCTGTCCTGTTTATTCTTTTCGCTCTCAAAATTAGGTTATTGCAAGACTTTTTCTTTGGGACAGACACATTGCATGTGAATGACTTGGTCTCTGACACACCAGCCTTAAAAGCAGTTTTTCAGAGGCAAGGTAAAATTCTGATCTGTGGATTACAATTTCAAGAGGGATTGAGGTGATGTTTGGATTTTTAAACTAATGCTGCGCTGACTTGGGGCCTGGAAGAAGCTTGGTGATGCAGAGTTGATCCTAAAATCATAAACCAGTTCAGCCTCAATTTGTCACAGTTTCTGCAAGTGCATCATAATGTTTCTATTTCAGTACTTCAGGATGCTTTGCCTGTCAGTGTAAGCAGTTATTTAGGGAGAGCTCCTTACCTCACTGGGAAGGAGGAAAGAATATGATTATAGATTTGGCTTTTTCTAATGAGTTCCCATTGAACTAGAATATAACACAGAGTGCTGCAGAAAAAAATTTATTTAAATTTTTACTAACAAAGCTACAATTATGGGAATAAGGTTGTTGCTGTTATATTATTCTGATTACGTGTGTAGCCAGATAGTCTTTTCAGAACACCTTGAGGCTTTACAGTCAGCTCCTGACAACAGCAAGAAACATATCAGCCACCTCCAGTGTAATGCTGGATGCCTTGTGCTCGTATACATGATGTGTCTGCTGGCAATACTGTGTGTAATGCATTGAAATGTAAGGTGCAATATGGAACCAGCTGCTTTATTTGGTGGGGTTGGATGAAGAAAAAAGACTACTGGTGTGAAAGAAGGAAAGAATCCATAGAGTCCTGCTCCAGCAATTGAGTTGCCTTTGTAAGATTTCTTGGAGCTTTAAACACAAAATGAAGAAAAGAAATTTGAGTCAATTAGGGCTTCTTTCCATCAATTGAACTGGGAGCAATATCGGTAAGTATGCATGAAAAGTGAAATATCTAACATGTCCTAGAAGAATTTAGTATTCTTGGCACATCCAAAGTCCTTGTAACTTAACAAAACACTTCAGGGCAGTGGCATGTTTTGATATTCTCCAAATGTACATGAAAACTATAGGCTGGCAATTGTCAAACTGCTAGAACAGTCTAGAATGTCCAATTGTAAAGTAAATTTGAAATATGAGCTCTCAGTCTCATCCCTCATATTTTCTCTCAAATTTGATTGCACAACAGCCCTCTAATAATGGCACAAATTTGGTTAATGTAATCAAAGGGTCTTGTTTAAAGGTTGCATGGAGGTTTGCTTTAGGCTGCTCAGGGAAGGGCATGCACAGACATTCCTGCTGATGTCCATGGCAGCCTTGCTCAGATGAAGACCGATGGTAGACTGTCAAAAAGACAGGCTCCTCCCCCGTGTTTTAAATCAATGTAGTTCCCCTGACTTGAGAATTACTGCTTTACCTCTGCTGAGGATCTGGTCTATATGGTGGTAATGTCTGAGACCCATAATGGCATTGCAGCTGTGTGCAGGGGATATGAGAACAGAGTCTGACAGCCAGTAGTTGCTCTGAGCTGAAGAGGCAAGTTGGCATTACTCTGGGAGCTGATAGTGTGGACGCTGTTGTCCAGGTACTACGTGCTATACATGTACTTTTGACAGGAACGCTGAGTGCAACAAGGCCTTAGTGCAGCGGTGGATCGAGCTAATCTGCATAGCAGGATTCCGGTGTCAAAACTGCTTGAACGTTTTTCATCTCCCCGTGGTAGAGGAATGGGAAGGTTGTGGTGTAGCACTTGTCCCTGTTGTAGGTGTAGCAGGTTTCAGGTTCGTTGCAGGAGTTGCTCTGCTGGGCCTTGTATGTTTCACCGCCCAGCTCAATTTCTACAGGATTGCATTTTTGGCAGCTGGAAGAGATGGAGAACAGAAGAAGTGTTAAGAGCTATGATGAAAAGATGCCCCCCGTAAAACCCAAATCTTCTTTGCTGATCTGTGGGTGTGGCTAGGAGAGTACTGTGGCCTTTCTAGGTTTTAGACAGACATTCTCAGCCAGATGCTTTTATTGTTGTCAAGCTGCTATTGGCAAGACTGGTCCCTAAATGGGAGGGTTAAACAGGCGATGTGTCATTTGCTGATACCCAAGACATTAGAGATGAACAGGGTCAGAATGAAACATTCCCCGTGAATGTGAACTAATCATAGAGGTGACAATTTATTAGCTTGCAACAAAATATGAAAGCTAGATGTTGTGGGGAAAGCTCTTCTCTGTGACCCTGCCTCACCTTTGTTGCTGGCCTTCAAGCACATTTTTGAGCTGCTGTGGGCAATGCTGCAGGGAAGGTTACATTTCAGGAAATTAATTTAGTAAAGAAATATACTTACAGTTCGGTCATGCGGTAGACAAAAGTGGTTCTGAGTGGGGACATGGGGTCAGAGATGTTCTCTCGAGCCTTCAGGGGGACTCTGCAAAGGAGGGAAGAGAATTGATCTCATGAAAACTGCTCATTAAACAGGTGACTACTCTGCCATGAGCTATTCTTGGTTCTCATGTTGCTCTTCAGGTTATTTCCATTCTGATCCTCCTCCACTGCAAAGCACAGGAGCAGCAGATCCTGGCCATTCTGTGTCCTCCCCCTGACAGGACTGCAGCAATTTCTGAAAGTGCAGTTTTCAAGGTGACAGTGCTGATAATACTTTTTTTAAATTTAGCTGTCAGATGCCTGAAAGTTGCAGGAAGTAGAGATGTAATTAGTGTTTCTCCTGTTGTCAGTTCTACTGTAACTCCTGCAGCTCTTGAGCCTGAACTTGGTCTATGTTTGAGACACACACTTCTGTAAGTTTTGTGGGAATAAAGAGGATAAAACCCTACTCTTGAACTGAGATCTGCCTCACACGATTTGCCTTTTCTTATAATGTAGCATCAGCTCATTTTCCCAGCTTGCAAAATAGCAGGTTTGTGGGCAGATCAGCAAATGAGTCCAGTGTTGGGCCAAATTTGGTTTCAGATTAGATCAACTGCAGAAATGTTATCCTCTACTCCCCCCAGCCTATTTTGTAATGTTACTACTGGGCTGCTTAAAACATGGAAATGTTTTTTGTGTCTGAAGGGATGAACACCAGATAGCTTTGTGTGAGTTAGAAAAACATGAAGCAAAAGGAAATATTCCAGGACACTGTAGAAAGCCCATAGAGAAAATATATTCACTTCATTAATGCCAGGACATGCAGACCAATGCAAAGAAAAGGGAACTCCTGTAACACTTCATCTCCTCTACAACATCTCCATATAATACTGCTCTGCCACTTACATGATACGTATGTTTCTCTGCAGGATTTCTTCATCAGGATTTTCTTCGGAGGGGACAAACTTTGAGGTCGCTGTTACACACTGACACTTGTTGTTGACCAGCACATACTCCTGGTCCTCAGGGTCCCGTGGAAAACCTGCAAGCACAGGACAGGTCAAGCAGAAAAACCCTGAAACCTGCTCTAACAGAAAGCTAGTGATGAGGATAGTGGAAATGAACCATTATGACATCTGGATTGATCAAAGTCCAGGTTGCAACAGGTACAAATGAGCCCCTTGGCAAAAAGTTCAGCTGTCTGTCCTGCCCTGTCTACAGTATGCGTCTGTCTGTGGAGGTGGTGGGACTGGGAAAATGAACCCAGCCTCTGGCAGGTGACATGTAAACATGCAGGGGCTTCTTGTGAAATGGGAAGTCAGTCCCCTTGCAAGCCTTGGGCTACATCTGGCAGCTGAAGTGCTGCTTTTTGCCCTAACAGGAGGTTACCCAATTTCTCTACTGCACACCATGATTGCTCTAGCAGTCCAAACCTTTGTTTGTGTCTGGCTTCTAAATATATGTTCCCAATCTTGACAGTGTGGCTGATGTATTGCTTTTCTGGGAGTGCTATGTTGTCCTTTGGGGCCTGGAGGGAACAGATGCCAAAAGCCACCGCAGGAAGGCAGCCTGCTGACATGGTCGTGGAAGGCTAGTTGCCCTTATGGTGCTTGTGGTTTGCAGGTAAAACTCCAGTCCTGAATTTCTTACTCAAATAGAGAAGAACCAGCATGAGACTGTCTCCCATACTTTTAGCATGTTGTTCAATATGAAACTTGTTCAAAACAGGGTAAAACATTCCATCTGTCACCCAGAGACTTTCTGAATGCATTCTTAGTGATCAAGTAGGTGGATTTTAAGTAGTTTGTTCTTTGCTGGTTGGTTTTCCCAAACCCAGAGAGCCTTTGGTCTCTTCACCCACAAGCCAGTCTTGTTTTTATATGCACACACAGTCATACCCTTCTTAAGTGGTTGGTTTTACAGCCCCCTATTTCTAAATGCTGCTCAAATCAAGTTCACAGCCATCACTTTGCCACATTGCTCTTCCAATAGCACCTTTTCCCTGCTTATTAGAAGTAGCAAAAGCAGTGACTTTTGTGAGTTGGGGATAGTTACAGATATTTGGCTCTGATCTACTTTATTTCTGGGGACTCACCTATTCTGGTTTAACCCCACAGAAAGAAGAAACAGGCTGAAAACATCTGTGTTCATAATGCCTATGGAGCATTTCAGAGTTACTTTGACTTAAACGCTTTGGTCCTAATGGCAGGATTTCTTTACGTTATCAAAGCATGGATCAGTAGAGAAGCAAATACTGCATAAGCTTGTGTCTGGTTTTTTTCTTTATCTCCATGTCCACAGCTGTCAGGTTTTATGGAGAGCAGATCTTGTTGCTATAGGGTGAAAGGGATAGCTCTCAAAGCCTGTGCGAGCAAAGGCGGAGCTGGGATCCAGAAGCAACAAATGGAGTTTTCTGACCATTAGCTGCTAATGGCAGCAGCTTAACTGTCAAATGAAGCTGTCTGCAAGACCAAACAAGGACAGGATTGATTTAGAGTCCCCAGGTATCTAGTCCATACAATGCAAGTAAAATAACATTCCAGAGCCTCACAATATGCAGGTCTCATCTGCTTCCATTCCACTGGGTTATTTTCAGAGATCTTTACAGGTCTTGTAAAAAATGTCACAAAAACTGTGTAAAATATTGCCTCAGAATGACCCTACACTTCACCTGCTGGTTACAAATGCTGTTTCTGTGACAAATGGCAGCAGACTTTGACAGGTTCACTGTGGAATTTATGGATCAGGAAGGAAATTACTTCACTCCCTTGCTTTGGGCAGTGGAGCAAGCCACTACAGGTGTGTGGGAAACACTGCACATTCTACTGCTCTGTCTTCTTTCCCTGTACAGCATGTTCCACTACCACATGTGCCCATCAAGCCCTTTAGAGCAAGGGCTGGCTTTTAGCATTTCTCCATCTAGCATCCAGCATGACTGGACAGCTGTACAAATGCTACTGCAAAGATGTCCATCAAATGCAAGCCCAGTTGTGCTTCTGGTTGTAGTGTGCCCCACTGCAGCAGGAAAACGTGGTGGTATCTGACAGGCAGAGATGGTCATTATTCAGAGCTTTATGGTACTTGCCTCTCTACATCTTATTCCAATCTCTTGCTCTGCCTGCTTTCTCTCTGCCAACTCATTCCGCATGAGCATTTCCCCCGATGCAGAAGCTTACTGGAAAAGCCTCTTTACACTGTCTCCTTTTTTCTCATAGAAAGTCATAGAAAGCTTCTTGTCCTTCGCGTAGCTTCCTCTGATGTCTGTCACTATTTAATGTTGTGTGCAATTCTCTCAAAGGTCTTAACCCAAAGCCAGTATTCAAGTTGGATCCTATTGGCTGTGTTGTCTCAAAACCTTTGGGAGCAGGCTTTAATTCATCTTAAGAAACTCTATGAATATACTCTTCTATAAATATGCAGGGGTCTTTTGGCGTCTAAAATATTGTCCTGAATTCTTTGTGTAATACCCTTGGCTTTGGTAACCATAAAAGTTTTGGGTACTACGTCTATATTTCTAATGTACAATTACAAAGCTTAAAAAAAAGGATAGTTCTATCAGCAATACTTCCAAGTATCATCCAGTAAAGCCCCTCTGGGGAGGAGGTAGTTAAATACAAAATTTCCCAATGCCCTTCTAAATGTCGTCAGGTTGGAACTTCAGGTGCATGATTTATTGCAACTTGGTGTTCCCTCCCTCCTCAACACTCATGCAAAGATTATTTGGGAAAAATGTCTTGTCTCCCAATACTGGGTTGTCCTGTAATACACTCTGAAGGCCAACAAAACCCAGCTGCAGCATAGCAAAGAAGTAACTACATCCCAAAAATAACTGTTCAAGGTCTGCTGCAGGTGCAAGTGGCTACTTTATTAAAGTAGGAAAAAGCTCAATTAGACAAAAATACATTAATAGGCACAAACACATATATACAAAAAAGTCATGTGTATGAATGGGGAATAACAGACGGAGCTCTGTTTTCATCTGACCCTGTGTTTATCAACATTTTCTGCCTTTTCAGCTAATGGTGAAATGCCTTATACAGCTGGTGACTTTTTGCAAGGACCTGCCTGGGTAGGTACTAAGATGCCCTTTCCCAAAAGTCGGAGGAAATGCGAGGATGCTGTTGTACATGCTGTTGGGATGGCTATCCTGGATAGCACGGATTTAGTCCAGAAGACCATATTCACCATGTGATTGAAGATGACTTTAGGCTTTCATCTAGAGATCTGGCACTAGTGTTTGTCAGTCTCTATCACCTGTGAGCAACACTGAGGAGTGTGCTGGGATCACAGCTTTATCTCGGTATATATTGAGTCTCCATGAAATTCAGTGGAGTTAGATGATAAACTACACATTAATCAGGAATAAGTTGGCTGTAGCCATATGCCAAGATCACCAGAAGATTTTAGAAACCTTTAAATCTAGCAGGCAAGCCCCTTGCAAGCTTCCCCGTGCTGCAGTAAAGCAAGCATGCATGTTTGCGGTTTGCTGCTTCAGAAACCTGATGGACAAAGGTTAATCAAAGTCCTAAATTTGCAGCTAGTCATCACTTTTTAGCCTCAAGGCACCAATTAAAAACACACAGCTCTGTGGTGCAGAAAGACACAGAGGTGTCTGAGCCCCACTGAAGCATGACTGCTGGAGCAGGCTTTGAGGTTTAATTCTTGGCTGTTAGAATTATTAATGGCTGATTATGCAAAACCCATCACCGGTACCTTAAGCATATCTTTTCTGTGCTCTTTGTTTCTCACCTACCTGCCACAAGGACAAGCCCCGAGGAGATGGCCAAAGCGACGCACAGCAACAAAGAGCTCTTCATCTTGCCTTCTCTTCTTTTGAAGAACGGGAGGGGAGAGCCTGTGTCTGCCTATAAGGGTGTGTGCAAATGATACAGCTACGTGTTTCCTAAAATAAATAGCCCAGCCGGCTCACCCTGACACTGTGGAAAATGTGGCTGGGGACTGAAACTGGGCATGTTTAATGTGCAAAGACCTCTGGCTTTCAAAGGTGGGGGGAGGGGGTTGCACTATTACTGTGGGTTTTTGTTCTGTTCATTGCCAACCAGCAATGAAGCTGCCGAGTGCAAAGGGGTACAAAACCTGGTCCTTAGGGGACATCTTACCATCAGGGCTAGTGGCATCGTCCCAACCTGGGGAGCAAGAAAGCATCTGGATTGCAAAGGAGTCACAGCTCCAGCTTCTAGTTTTGAGAAACAGGACTTAAGGATCACTTGATTCATATTATAAAAACACTCCAGGCTTCAAGATCAGCATCCTGTTTATAGCAGGTTCTCTGCAAACATATATTGAGGGTTTGGCCTGCCCCCAAAGAGTTTTCAGGCAAAGCAGACAAGATGAGAGAGGGGAGGGGTAAAAGGTGTAAAGCAACAGTAGGCCTGGGGCAAATCTGAATTATTCTTTTAGCTCTGCCCACTGTATTGATGAGTTTCTTTCCTTATGAATGGGCAAGGGATGCCATGGGATGTGTGGTATAGGGAAGGCTGTGTCAGGTCCCAGGCAAGCTCTCTGAGGTACTGGGCAAGCAGATTTTTCCTGAAGGAGGGCACTACTGGAGGGGACCTGGGGGTTATTTGTCACAGATTTGGCATAGCTTATGTAACTCTGGAAAACAGACATTGCAATGTAACCTGCAGTGACCAGAGCTGTTTTGGTAGTGTATGCATGCATCTTGCACAGAAAAGGCCAGTTTTTAAGGGCTTCCCAATATCTGAAACAGGACAAAAGGGGAGGCAGAACATGGTAGGATGGATGCTGGCAAGCCCCTCTTTAGCCAGGGTCTCCTGAACTTCTGCTACCTGCTGTGTATGTTTCTCTCCATTAACATTAGCAGCATGTGGTCTATCTCCCTGTGTTCTCCAGCTCTTCCTTGCACAGCAGACCAGCAGCCCAGTAAGTGGACACAGGCTTTTCACACAGTCTGGGCCACTGTTGGCTCCCTGGGGTTGGTTATTCTTGCCAGGCTTTGCAGGAAGCTAAAGCCATTGAGAAACACTGCTCAGTGTCCTGGTTCTTAAAAGGGCAGCCCAATACCTTACAGGCTGTTTTCCCTTACTTCAGACATTGCTGGCTTGGTCCCTAATCTGAGAGCTGTTCAAAGACCCTGGAATCTGCACCCTGAGCTGCTCCTCTTAGTGCAAACATCTCATGTGGTAGTTGCATGATGCAATGAGCTTTTGTGTTGCATCAGCAGTACTGACAGGTGAGGTTTCCCCTTGGGAGATGGGGAGGATGAGGGGTGCAAGCTCAGGTCTGAGCAGGGCATCAAGGTATTCTATAGTTCTTCTCTACAAACCATGTTTTCTCACTAGAGCTCCATCTTTAAGAGAGCAAAATTTGGTTTTGTTTCCTTTCCCTCTCCCCACAAAATGCTGCTAACAGAGCTTTATGTGGAGCTGTCTTCTGAAGCAGCAGCAAAATGTTCCCTGTGCCCCATCTTTTGCAGAAGGCTAATAATTAACCTAGCTAACCGTGGGGTGGTAGGGGTGTCTGTCTGTCTAGAGCATTGTTTCACTCACCTTTTTAATAAGATAGGAGATCTAAATATTTTTAGAAATATACCAGAAGGGGGAGATACAGCAGAATAAAGCACATGCAAAAGAGGCAGGTTCTGGTGTGTTTTGCCAAAGTGTGCTGATAGAAACATGGCACTGGTAAAATCTTAGCAGAGGCACCCGTGAGTATTTTCAAGCCCAAAGGGAGAGGAGGCTGAGCAGAGTGATATTCTGTGGAGTTGTGGTGATTTCGGTGGTTTCCCCCGACTGACAGCGCTCTGCATATCTGAATTTCGGTTGCTAAATCTGCATGTCTGCAAACAGCCCCTTTGGGCCGTGTATGATGGCGCAAGAGCTATTTTTAGTCCCATTCAGCCACCTGCATGTCTCTGAGGATTTCTATCTAGACTGCAAGCTCTTTAGAGGAAGATTTGTTTTATGAACCGTTACTTTTATGGACTATCCCCTTTTCACCATGGGATGCGTTGAATTGCCAGACAATTATCTGGGGAAGCAGGCATTAAAGAAGGGTGATGGGCTGGCCAGGGGCTTGCAAACCATCACCCCGGGCACGAGGTCTGGGCTGAGTGGGGTGTTAGACTCCCAAACTCACCATGAAGCAGAGGCTTGCAAAGGAATAATTGAAAATTAGAAAAGAAATGGGAACCAGCTTTGTAGTCTTGGTCTCCTTCACTTGTCTTGTGTCCCCAGTTGGCCCTGGACATGCTGAACTAGGATTTTCCAGGTAAGAAGCTGGGCAGGAGCCTGGATGAAGCAAGGCAAAGAAGTGTCCTTGCTGTGCTGGGTGAGGAGGCATTGGAGGCCTCTCTGGATGGCCAGTAGGATTAAGCAGAAAGATTCCAAAGCCTGATTGGGTCAGATGACTGTATTTTAGCCTCCAATAAAGGCAGATTTTCCATGGAGGTGTGGCTAAAAATTAAATGAATGCTGTATCTCATATACCAAAACCAAGTTATTGTTGTCGCTCTCTCATACAGGCCTGTATCCAGGAGAGGTGATAGCTGAAAATTGGCATGGACAGATTTGGAAAAAGAGTCTTCATCTGAAGCAAAACAAATCTTTGGTGCAAGGGCAAATACAGGCAATTTTGACCCGAGGGGACTCTGCGGAGAGCTGACTGTATCAGAAAAAAAGCTCATTAAGTGATGTTGCTCTGTAATCAGCTCTACCAGAATTGAAACAAATCACCAAAAGGTGAGTAAAGTTTTGCACACTTTCAGTTCCAGTTAACTGTAATATTTGCTTGACATGTCTTTTGCACAAGGTGGGCAGTATTTATAAATAAAACTGCACCTGTTCTGTGGTGAGGGAAAAACACCTGCGCTTGTTCTATGCAGAACTCCCCTGGCTGGGCCGTATGTGTGGCTGCTTAATTTATCAGACTCTGGGTTTCTGAGCTGGGACTAACCTCAGATCCCAAGGGCAGAGAGGATGGGGAAGTAGCCACAGCAGCGGCGTGGCTTTGCTGCCTGCCAGCGCCTCGCCGCTTGACGGCTGATCCGCAGCCTGTGGGAACGGGCCAGGTACCCGCCGCGGAATGCCTGTATCCCTCTAAAGAGCCAACTGGGCTGAGGGGAGGGCTCAGGGGAGTTGATGTATGTACCTCAGGTGTGTCCGGGGAGGTTTTCAAAAACTTTTTTCTCTCGGAAACTTTGGTCTGGTTGTAGGGAACCGAGTACCAAGAAGTTTCGGTTAACAAGGGGACAGATGTCAGCTGCTCTATCTTCTGGGGTTTTTTTCCTCTCCTTGCTGGGAGATTACAGATGGCACTCGTACGTGCTGGTGCTTTTAGGGGAAGACAAACCCCTTAAGGAGGCCAAAAGGCGCTCCGTGCTTTTGACACGGCATTATTCATTGCCGATACCTGCCACGCTCAAACCCCCTCCCTGCGTAGCGGCTGCCCACGTCACGCAGCTCCTGACGCGTATCGCGCTATTAGAAACCTAGCAGTAAACGCAGGCAAGCTCCGGAGCCGGAGGGGCGTCCTGTGTAAACAGGATGCTGCAGGGAATGGAAGCGACTTGCGCTTGCAGTTACAGCCAGGGGTTGTGTCTGCGCGGGGAGTCTTCAGGGCAGCCGGCGCGCTGCGCGGAGGCACCTGCGGAGCCCCCGGCCGGCAGCGCCGCCCACCGTACCGCTGCTCCGAGCCCGTGGGCATCACGGGAAGGGGAGGTGAACTGGAAGCGGAAGTAGCGCCGTGCGGAAGCGTAAGCGTGGGGAAGCAGCCGGAGTGGAGCCATGAGGACCCGCCGCGGGACCGTCCTGCGGCGGCCGGCCGACCCCGCCGAAGCGGAGGATGACGGGGAGGAGGCGGCCGGAGACCGGGCGGGCCCCCGGGGCTTGGCGGACCCCGAGATGCTGGCGGACGAGGTGGAGGAATTCCACGAGGCGCAGTTCCAGGCGGTGATGGCGGCTCTGGAGAGCGGGGAGGAGGCTGGGGACAGCGAGGAGGAGGAGGAGGAAGTGCTGGGGCTGCAGCTGCCCGAGGAGGACAGCGATGAAGAGGATGAAGAAGGTGATGAAACGATTGAACGAGGTGAGGAAGAGGAGGAGGACAAAGTAGCACAGGAGCTGGATCTTTACGTGAACAACAGTGCAGAAGAGGATGGAGAAGGGGAGGAGGAGGAAGATGAGGACCTGTCAATGGAGAGTGACTTGGAGGAGCACCGTCAGGACACCAGGCTCCCCCATGAGCTCTCTTGGGGCCAACGCAAGCAGCTCTACTATGATACGGACTATGGGAGTGATGCCCAGGCCAAGGGCAAGCGTAACCAACGAGAAGTTGATGCTGAAGAGGAGGAAGAGGAGCAGGAGGCTCAAGTCATCCAGAGGCGGTTGGTGCAAGACTTGGGAGAAGATGACTATGGGCTGGATGTGATCCAAGGCTATATGGCTGAGCAGCAGAAAACCCATGACAGCAAGGGACAGAAGATTGACAAGGATTTGCAGGCACTTCCCAAGAAGGAGCAGTTGAAGCTGCTGAAGCAGGAGTCCCCTGAGCTCCTGCAGCTGATTGAGGACTTTGAGGTCAAGCTAATGGAGCTCAAGGACGAACTGTACCCACTGCTGCAAATGGTCAAAAGTGGCACTATCCCTCAAGGGAAAGGCAGTCGCTATTTGCAGACCAAGTATCATCTCTACTTGAATTACTGTGCCAATATCAGTTTTTATTTGGTTTTGAAGTCAAAGAGGATGCCAGTTCATAATCACCCCGTTATTGAACGGCTGGTTACTTACAGAAATATAATCAATGATCTAGCTGTTGTAGATCAGAAGTTATCGTCACAAGTTCGTATGCTTTTGAAAAACTACTATGATAAGAAGGAAGAGAGATTACGGAAGGAGAAGAAGTTTGCAGTGTTTCTCCCACTGGATGTTAAGAAAAACAAATCAAAACGTGCTCCTGGGCTTGCTAATGGCCGGGCTGCTGCCAACAAACCCTCAGATGAGTCAGACCTGGATGAAGAGGCTGCCCTAAAATACTATAAGATGATGGAGGAGAAGTTGAAACTCAAGAGGAAAAGAACCGAAGACCAAGACGAGCTCGATGACGCAGTGTTGGAAGGAGAGGATCCAAATAAAAAGAGAGGTGTTACCTATCAGATGATCAAGAACAAAGGCCTGACACCCAAAAGGAAGAAAATCGATCGCAACCCCAGGGTCAAGCATCGGGAGAAGTTTCGGCGAGCCAAGATTCGCCGCAAGGGCCAGGTCCGTGAAGTTCGGAGGGAGCTGCACAGATATGCTGGGGAACTGTCTGGCATTCGTGCAGGAGTTAAGAAAAGCAGGAAGCTTAAATAATAGCTATTTTTCTTTGTATCTGGGAGCTATGAGGAGCACTATTGTGTCCAATAAAAATTTTATAAAGGCTACTTTGGTTTCTATCCTTATAAATGAAAAAAATAAAACAACCCAACCAAACAGAACTGGGGGTGGGATGGTATTTTGGCTTTTTTCAGAAGGTGCCATTTCTAAAAGGAGCACAAGGCCCTCTTCTTATCTGGCCTGCATGTTGTTTTCCTCTACTGTCCTTCCATGCTGTAAATGCTGATTTTGAGGGGCTGGGAGGGCTATGCCAAGCGAAGGGGCATGGAATGGGCCAGGCAGGACTGATGGGGCTGGGGTGGGTGTCCATCAAAGGGAGGGTGAGGGTGGTATTTGTGCAGCTAGTACTGACTTCTTTTCGCTGTCTTGTTCTGGTTCATCTTTGGTCTGTGTAAAGCTGCAGAATGAGACATGCATGGCTATGGCATTTTCTCTAATTCCTGTTCTGATTAACTCCTTGTGCTCATACATTTAAGATCTAACTTCTTTTAGGCTCTCTTGAATCTTCGGTTTTGTAACTGAGCAGAAAGCTGTTTACTTAAATCCCATGTGGCCTGAGATACAGTTTCCCCTCCTGCGTTCAGTGGGAACTGAAGCAAGGGCTTTCCTGGAGTTCATCATTACTTTGATAAATACCTTCACTTCATCTATGCTAAATATGGTAACTGTTGGCTGCTGTTCTAGGGCTAAGGTAGCATTGATACACACAGGACAAGCATGTGGCTGCTGTTCTGTGGCTAAGGTAGCATTCATACACAGGACAAGCAGGTCATGGTAAGTTCTGCAGTTTGTAGGTAATCTCTTTCCAAAGTTTACTTTCCAGTTACTTCCCATGCCTTCTGGTGTGGAAACTTCACCCCACACTGCACTTCTTGCTGGAGGGGGTCACTTGCAGCTGGGGCTGTGAAGGAGGAGTGACTGATGGCTTTTTCTTGAACACTTAAACACTGTCTTGGGTAAGACCTGTGCTTGTGACTGGGACAGGTTTGGGGGAGCCCATCCTGTAGTCTGTGTGTCAGTAACATCTGAAAGGTACTACTGTCTGTTTCCCATGTAAAACCAGTTAAGGGGAATAATGTTATGGAAGTGCTAGTATAGGTAGGGGGTTTTGGTGGGGTTTTTAGTGATAGTCTTGGAGGAAGCCAAACAAGGAGTATGTGTTCTCAAACCTATAGTGGGGTAAATGCTGTAGTTGAAACAAGCGGGTGCTTTGCTCGTTCTCTGCGAGTGAAAGGTGTTCTACAGCAGACCTTTACATCCTAGGCTGGTTTCTGCCAGGAAGGTCATGTTAATTGCTGACTGGAGAATATTTTATTAATTGTCAAAGCTGATTGTTAAAGACAGAGATGGAAAAAAAATAAGCTGGACAGATGGAACAGAAGAAGGAGGCTTTCTGTAGTCTTTGTATGTCTTGGATCCATGGGATGTGGAGCTATGCATGGCAATTTTGGAGGGGATTCTGGCTTGGTAGATAGAAGTGTAGGGCAAAACCCTGAAACAAGTTCTGCTGACTTGAATGGCCCTTCTGGTTTTGCCCCCTGCTGCTGACAGGCCAAACAGCAGTTTAATGCTGCGTAATAAAAAAAGTGCTCCACAGAAATTGCTTGCTGCAGAAGTGTGGCATTTTGCACGACAAGGGGTAATGGAAACTGCTGTAGGGACCACAGGAGTGTGTGAGGCAGCAGAGAACTTGACATTTCTGGTTGCCGCTGGAACCTGCTGCCTGTGGTGATAGCAGGGAAGTGCTGGAGTAGGGATCAATATGTCACATCCTGAAGTGGCTGGGGCTGAGCTTTTTGTGTGGCAAAACCCTTGCAAAGAAGAGGAAGGATCAAAGAACCTCCAGAACATGGAAATCACTGTCATCCTTGGATGTAGCAAAAGGGGAGAACATTTGAAAAGTGAGTTTTCCTGGCAGCAACTAAACTGCTTTAACAGAAACATGGCAGTGTGGAGCCCTGCAAGCTGGGGCTGTCTCAGCTGCTGGGGTAGGAATGCATGCCGAACCCTAGGCCTTATCCTACCAGTGGGACACTGAAAATGTCTTCTCACTTGAGCCATGCTCTCTGTAACCTGGTCTCAGGTGAGATGTGCAACCCATTAGCTGAGGATAAAGATGTCCGTCACACGTGCTTATTCAGGCACCCTGGATGTGAGCCAAGGATGTGAGCCACTTGCTCTTTGCGTTGAGAAATGCGTGGGTTTCAGTGGGTCCTGACTTGACCAAAGAGGGACCTTTTATTAACTGCACCTTTTATTAGCTCCGCAGTGGGATGGCGATGGGGCTGAGATCCATCCTAAGGCTTTGTGAAGAGGTTAATAAAAGGTGAAATGCCCAGGGGGGAGAAAAGCAGCTTAGGTGCTTTTTCTGGGGAGGAATGATGTTGTGTAACAGGCATCACGTGGCATGTGGGAAACAACCAGCAGAGATGCTAACTGATCTCATTACTGCAGCACCTGCTCACGCACATTTCACACTTGGTGCAAAAATGAAGGGCTGAGTTGTTTTTTTTTTTAAGACCTGCAGGCAAGCTCTAAGTATCCAGAGTGGCTTTGTGTTCCCTTGAAAAACTCTAGGCAGCTGACAACCACAATTCTGGCAACTTCCATCTGAACAATAAAAAAAGGACGTAATTTAGTGCGTTGTTCCAGACACACTCTCCAGAAACACTGGGATGAAGGCTAAGGCAAGAGGGACCACAGCGTATCAGCAGATGGCACGGCACGGCACAGCTCCCCGCACCGCTGCCCTGGCCTGTTTAATGAAGACTAAACACGATGTTCCATTCAGCCAGTTAGTTCAGCAATTGGGCTAAGCCATAAGCAGTTTGTTCCTGTATCATTTTGTGTAGGAGTGATTATGGGAGGGCTGTCATTATTAATGCCATGGGAGGGGGGACACTAATTCTGCTCCAAGAAATACTTATTAGAAGGGAGTTTCATGCTCAAAGAAGATCCTTGGCAGTAAATTGGTTTTGAAGATCCCTATGAAAAGGGGCATGTACAGAATAGAGGAGGGGACCATAGGTGACAGTAAAGAAAAGTGGAGCAAGGCCATTGTTAATGCTGGGGTTTCTTTTTTCCTTCTTCTGGTAGTGTTTCTGGGAAAGGAGCTGACACTGACAAGTGACACTTCAGCAATGGAATGGCATTTGTCCTCGCCAGGCTCCTGCATAGTAAGCGCCAGCTGCTCTGTTCAGAAAGGACTGGTGGTGAGGGGCTGCCTCAGCAGCACCTCTCGCAGGTTAGGACTTCCCTGCTTGGGCAACAGCTATGCTTTGCCTGGATCGCCCTGTAGACCTATGGAAATACCTGTCCCCGTGTCCTTTCCCTCCGTTTGCTTGGAGCACAGTGATTCAAGAGAGAGTCCCATGTGTGTTTGTGTGTAAAGGATTCATATTTCAGAAGTACATAGCATTGTGGAGAAAGCTCTAAGGACAGGTATGAGCTGCTCTGCTGCCTTTCTCCACTTGGGAAACAGTCCTTGGTGGGCCTTTGGAAGCTTTGGCAGAAAATGTGTAATGTGGAGAAATGGGCAATGCTTTCTGCATCGCAACCCGAGATTTCTGTTTACACAGGGTAAGGAAAATAGTCTAACTCACTCATGTGGAGGCACATCTGCTGCTGCCTTTAAATTTTTGTCAAAACTTTCCCAGTTGTCTTCCCTAATATTCTATCAGCAACAGTCTGGATGTCGGTTTACTCCCACTGGCACGAGCAAATACAAGGCACTGAAAGCTGTACATGTGGATTTCTGAAATGGATTCAAGTTAAAGCATCTGTTAAATTAGTTGCAGCATGATACATGACTTGGGGCAGCACTGGAAAAAGCATCTCTGGCAATCAGTTGCCTTCACAGCTTTGCTTTCGCAGTATTTATGTGAGATTTGAAAGAGGTACTGTGTGTCAGCTTAACCTAAGTGCACTAAATATAGGATACACTTTAAAACCCTAGCAGGTTTCTGTTCTTTCTCCCTGCTCCCTGACAATACTGCCGTCCACATTAATTGTCTTGCCTTAATGAGTAGTGTTTACTACTGTCTTCAGAAAAGCAATTTTCTAAATGAAATTCCCATTGGTATGACCTATTTGATAGTTATAGTAATAAGGAATATATTTGGACTTCATATTGTTACCTCTTGTCAAGGGGTCTGAAAATGCTGCTGCCTGTGAGATCTCACCCTTGGGAAAGCAAGGGTGAGGCAGGAGATGGTGCAATGGCATTGTCTCACAGGTAAGTTAAAGCATGTGGCAGCCCGACTTCCTCCTTGATGTATGAAGGTGGTTTTTTGAGATTAAAATCTGTGTTTTCCCCACGTGGGCTCTGGACCTGAGAGAGCTCCACACACATGGGGCAACTGTCTCCTTCCTTCTGGCTTGATGCAGAAGTAGTCCATGGGATACAGGTGACTGACAGTGTCTGTCTCTGATCTGCGTCTGCCCAGCCAGCGGTCTGGGTGCTGTTGGGACCTTACACATAGAAGACTAGGTGGGTTTGGCTTGAGTTTGCTTTTCAGTGTATGAGAATGAGGACTTGGCAGCGATGAAAAAGAAAGATTAAGGATATGAGGCCGGAAAAAAAACCTAACCCCGTGGAAGAGGGGAGAAGCAAGGACCTCTCTGGATCGCCCGGATCCCCAGCTCCTACCAAGGTGGGGTGAGGTGCTTTTTCCCAGGGAGCCGTGCCTCATCACACCCTCAAGCTGCGCGGCGGGGCCATGCCCTGCTGTCCCAGCCCGGCTCGGGGCAGCCTTGCCTGGGCCGAGGGGAGAGCTGATGCCCGGAGCAGGGCCGGGCGAGGGCCGCTGCCGCCAGCCGCCAGCCGCCACCGCGGTTCCAGCCCCGCGGTTGTAACGGCGCGGGCGGGCTCGGTGGCGGGCGGTTACGAAGGGGAAAGGGGTGCCGGCGGAGGGCAGGACAGCAGCTCCCCCCGCGGCGGGGGCGGAGGCCGGCCGCGGCCCTACTTCCCGGCCGGGGCGGGGCCCGTGGAGGCGATGGCGGAGGCGGAGCGGGCGCCGCTTCTGCCGCCGCTGGCGGAAAGTTCCCGGGACGGGGCCAGCGTGGAGCTGCCGCCCGCTATGGAGCAGCGGGCTGAGTGCGGGGAGGAAGAGGCAGCGGCAGCGGCAGCGGTGGTAGAAGAGGAGGAGGAGGACGACGACGACGAGGCGCCTCCTGACTCGCCGCCTTTCTTTCTCCTTTATCCCGGCCATGGAGGCGCCGCCGCGCCGCCCGGCGTGTGGAGACCCCCGGCGCCCCGTGGCGGGGCTGCCCTTCCCGTGCTGCTACTGAGCTACCCAGGGCCGGACGGAGTCGGCGGCGCCGGCACCCGTGAGTAGCGGCGGGGCTCCTCCCCGGGCGGGGGAGCCTCCCTCGAGGCGGGGTGGCGAGGCGGAGGCAGCCGGGCCGGTGGGGCCGGTGGAGCGCTGGGCGGCAGCCCGGGGCCTCCCTTCGCGGTCCTCCGCTGTCCGCGGCTGAGCGCGGGGTGTGCCTGGGCCGTGACGCCCGGGAAGTGTCATGGCAGGGCTGAGGGCCGCCGGGGCGGGGGTGGAGGGGGGACCGGAGCGCTTCCCGACTGGAGCCGGGGTCCGGGCTCCCGCCTGAAGGCGCGTGGAGCGGTGCCCCGTAGGCTCTGAAAGGCAGCCTGGGAGTGAGTGGCTCTGGGCAGGCATGAATTAGCAGCATCCGCCACGGTACGCCCAGGGCACCTGGAAACGGCGTGCCGTTCCCAAAAAGTCCCCCTGACCCCACAGGGCTTTAGCGGAGAGGAGCTGTCGTGGTGGCCTAGCCTCTCCCCTGGCAGCAGGGACGGGCGTGAGCTGGCCGGAGAAAGGTGGCTTGTGTGTCTGTTCGGGAGCAGCGCTGCCCCACGAGCCCAGCAAAGCCAGCGCTGCAGAGTCCTCTCCTTTCCGGGTCCCTTTTTTCAGCGATGAGCTTGTGCCACCCTTCGAAATGGAACAAGGTGTCTTTGGCTGCAGACGTAGTTAGGGGTAGGAAGCACCTGCTCGGGCTTGCTCGTAGGGCTGGTGTAGAGAACAAACTTAAGGCAAAGGTATTGCTTGCGGGCTGATGTGTGCCACTGTGCGTGCTCTTCTGTGGGGTGTGTTGGGTAGGAAATAGTGTTCTGCTCCACAGGATTCTTCATTGCGTTCTTGTGGTGTGTTTGGGTCAGCTGAGTGCTGTGAAGTAATTGCTGTGTGTGCTTTATGTGTATGGGTGCCCGTAGAAGGGCTCTTCTCCATCCATCTTGAAAGCAGCCAGTAACTTCATCTTGTGGGCTTGGGCCAGGGTGTTGGGCTGCCAAGCTTTTTCCGTTTGCTTTGTCTCCTCCTGCCTACACCGTAAGTGAACGTTCATTCACACATTAGCTGGTTATTTTGGAGTGGGTATCCTCACTCTCTTTTTTTTTTTTGTTCCCCCTCATTTGAAGCTGATGTGCCTTACTTAAGCTATTACTCAGCAGAGCCCTACCCAGTGAAGTAAGCAGTGAATTTCTGTAATGCCAAGAGGAGATGAACTGACCTGACTTTGTTTTGAGCTGTATGAAGGGTGGCCTTTGCAGACTTTTGTTCAGAGTCTAGAACTCCCTCCCCAGTGAGTTGTCTGTTGAACAGATAGCTTCCTGTCAAAACCTTAATTTTTACCTTTTGTTCTTAATCAGGAAATACATACCCACTGTAGTCCTGTAATGCCGTGCAAGGGGCTCAGCTATCCATCACAGAAAAGAAGCCTTCAAGAAAAATATTTAACCTGAGCTATCATGCTTTTACTGTTTAGAGTGTTAAAGATTAATTCTTGTAGTGCATTTTAAGAAGGCTTCTGTGCAGATGTGGTGAAATGGAGGCAGTGAGGTGAGCTCATTTGTTCACAAGGAGCTACTGTAAAAAGTCACCAGTTGAGCAATGCTTTATCCCTCACGTTAGCCTTTCTCTACAGTGACTGTTTGTGTAAGCTGTGTGAAAAAGCCTTATAAAATGTATATTAAAATTCCCTTGTTCTTTTCTGTCTGAGAGATAATAGCTGCCTGTGCAATATTATGTGTCAAAGCCTGCTTGGTAACTGAGTGCCTGAATGGAACGGGAATCTGAATCCGTTTGCATAGTGTTTGGACTCTTTCTCCTGGGGCAAACTCTGTAAATCAAATTCGTTATCATTCTGGTTTGTTTGGTTTTCCTCCCCAATTTTCATGTCTGAAAAGCGACTTTTGTTTCTCCACCATAAAGCAGCAGGATCAGTGGATTCTGCTGCAGAGTTTTGATTGTTTGCTGGCTGCTTTCGATCGCCATTTAAGTGACAGGTAAAACTTTGCCCTGGTGCAGCAAAGATGTTGTGTGTTTAATGCAGAATTTAATCCTTGTAGAGTATGTGGCCTTGCACGTGTCATCACTTCTTGCATCTTCTCTAAAAGGCAGTATTGAGGTGTTGAGCTGTTAATTGTGGTCTGAGTAATAAAGGTAGCTGTGTCTGAGCTGCTGTTCCTGTGGAGATCCAGGCTGTTTTCACAGGCTCTTCTCAAGTCTCACAAGTTCAGACTGCCATAACATATGGTGGCTCAGCATCGACTATTCTTGATCGGCTTCTCCTTGTCCTGCAGTAGTACCCAAAGTGATTGTTCATGTCTGCTTCCCTTGATTTCTCAGTGCTGGAGTTATTTTTAGAGTTAAGATGAACTGAGGAGCGTGAAGAAGGCTATTTTTGCACCTTGTGAGTGTATTACAAACTAAAAAAAAAGCTTATACACTCTGTGAGTGGTAATCCCTCCCTACATAGGTGCAAACAGCAGAGGTTTCAGAAAGACGTTGCCTGATGGATCATGAGCCTAAAGGGTGTCATTTCCATGGGTAGTAACAAAAATACTTGCTCTGTATTGACACTTACTTGTTCTATTGACCAATGTACTGGAAAGTCAGTATTTCAGAATATTTTTGAAGTATATTTGAAGTTATCTTCTCTGCCCTCACCTCCCATGCTGTTAGGACGCATTGATTAACTTGTTCTCTCTCGGTCTCGCCACAGGACTGAAGGGTTACTGTACAGTGGGGTCACATTTGAAAATCTGGAAAAGTAAATTTCCTGCTTCCGAACGGATTGCAGCCTTTGTAGCTTCACGTTAGGATTGTCTTGGGGAGCGATGGCTTGATGGGATTCTGCATGTGACTCTTGCTTCTGGCTGTAGAAGCTGACCTGAGGGTTATTCGCCCCCCCCGCCCGGTGGAGGTGTGATGCTTCTGTTACCTACCCGTAGCGCGGGTGAACCTGCAGCCGAGCGACAAATGTAAATGAAGATAACGTGGTAACAAAGAATGAAATCATAAGAACATGTCTCTGTGACAATTTCGTTTTCTCTTCATGCTTTCTTTCAGGCATATTTTTTTTCCCCTCCAACTAATCTTTCTCCATCTTATCCATGCTTTCTTGTTTACGAGGTAAGAGAGGTGACATGATTCCAAGCTTGGAAGGTGAGAGCTGCTGAGGGAAGGAGACTGGAAAAGCTTTTCATGCTAGCAGTGCCTGCTTTTTTTTTTTTTTATACAGGTGGATCCAGACGGACAGAAAGAACAAGGTTTACTTAAACATGCTGAGTTGCAAGAAAATGTTAGAATACTTTTTAAATACAATCAAAGCAACTTGATTACACTGTCTTTATAAAAAAACAACACCCCAAAAAAGCCCTCCAAACCAAACAAAACCCCCTAAGCCATTCCTTGTTCCTACAGAAAGCCTGCCTGATGTCATGGTACTTCCCCTAGACTCTTTCCATCCCCTTTTTCAGTTGTACCGTCAATTGTGGGAGTTAGGTGAATTCTTTATATAATATGTCTATATTTCATAGTAGGTAGGCAAAAACCAGTTTGTCACTTATTCCAGGAATTAAGAAATTGTGTCATCGTGTTTTGGTTTGTTAAACTTTGTTTTGCTGACTTAAGTTCTTAGTGTGCAGGGTTCAAAGTGCCACTGTTACTTGAGGTGATGTGTCTGTGCTGGCAGAAGAGTTAGAAACAAACTTTAGAGTGTAGATGTGCTGTTAGTTTAATCTGTTTAGATCACGTTCTATGTAAAAGATGGCCTGGAGAGAGGCTGCTGGATGTGTGTGACCATGCGCTTTGTGCAGTAGCAGCTCCGTTGGCTCTAGAAGGAGGCATAGGCCTGATGGTGTTTTTCTTATAATCACAACTGGTACAGCTATGGAGAGGACTAATGGGACACATTGATGCAGAGCTGAAGCCCAAGTGGAAGGAAGAGAGGGCATGAGGGCAAAATTCGTGAGCGTAGGCTTGTTAGGGAGAAGTTTTCATGTGTTGGGCAAGAGCATGGGCAGAAAATAGGACGATGAGAATCACTTCACTTAGAAGCATTGGGAGCTGCCTCGCTGGACCAGACTATCAGGCTGCCTAATCTGATACAAACAGAACCTGCCACAAACAGGTTACAGGCTTCAGAAAAACTTGTAAGAACCTGCTTGTGATTCATGCTTGTCTTACCGTGCTTCACAAATTTTATCCTGTTTGTGTGGAGTTACCTCTGGCTTTGTAGTCTCAGGCACTCTGAGCAGCTATTGTAGAGCCCAGCAGCGCATTGGAGCTGTTCCCTTGGGCAGTGGCGCCCAGTTGTACTGCAGCGGTGCCTTTTGTACGGTTTCGTGGTCTCCTGTGACTTTCAATAACCAGAAGCAGCGCAGTCACCTGAAGCAATGATCTCATCTGCCAGCTCTGCCAGCTCGATATAGGGCTGTTTGCAATCTCTGCAGAGTCATTGGGGAAAGTTTTCACCTCATGATTGAAGCCCCGCTTGCTGGCATGGGAAGTAAAACTCCACCCAGAGTGCCCCCTGTGTCCCAAAGGTTGTTTGGGAATTTGTTTGGGTTTTAACTCTTAGACTATTCAATTAATTTGGCTTGTGAAACTAAGAATACTTTTCAGTGCAGCTGAGCTTTCAGATACGAGTGGCCGGTGGGGTGCTTTGCTTTCAGATGGCCAGTCTTAACCTTCCAATGCAGTCAACTTCTGATTATCTTCTTGAAAATATTTTTGTGAAGAACTGCCTTGATTTGTAAGCTAGCCAAAGCCTCTATCCACATTTGCCAAAGAGTAGCTAATATGAGGGTTCTGTAAGGCCAGTCAAGGTTGTCTAACTCATTTCAGAAAGGGGTTCTTTGTTAATAAGCACCTTTTCATTTATATCTACACTTGGTTTTCTTCTGTCCATCGACCACTCGTTGAACCCTGATGGAGCTTTCTCACTTGGCCTGAAGTTGCATGGTAGTTTTATCAAAGGCTTTATGAAAATAAAAATATCTGATACCTTTATAAGATGCTGCTTTCCAACTTTGAGGTGTAGGATGGGGGTAGGGAAGGTTTGTCTTGGTTTTTCTGGGTGGTGGTAAAAGGCTCGCAAGCCAGTAACTCATAGGATGGTTCCTGTTTGGGGTTTTTTGGATGTGGTTTGGGTTTTTTGTTTTCTGAGTAGGGTTTTTATTTTCCCGTAGTACTCTAGCTGGTGTACGGGCGTTATCCGCTTTTGTGATGGCTCTGGTGCTTGCTTTGGCTTATCCTGAAAGCTGTGTTGGGAAGGTAGGTTCTCTGTCTTTATACGGTAGGTGTAAATTCAGCTGTGTACTGGAACCTGGAGATGACCATCTCCTCCACGTGCTTTGGAGAGATCTTAGGTCTTCAAATTCTCGTATCAAAACCCTTCAAGGGAAAAAAAAATCAGCTTCAAAAATAAGTTATGAACTTGTCACTGTTGTTTTAAAACAAGTCAAATACAACTCCTTGGAGCTTCTAAGCATGTGCACACTTAATATTGTGTTTGTTTCTTGGAGGAGGAAATGGTACGGGTTTACAGAGGTCAAGTAACTTGGGGGTTTTTTTAAGGTGGCAGTTGTTCAGAATCTGAGTGGTATACTGTGTCTGAAGCTTTGCTTTGTGCAGAATGTACTAATAAACTGAAATTAATTGAAGCTGGAAATACTTTTCTAGTACTTGAAATATCCCTCTGGAGTACTTGGGACGGGAGTGTTGCATAAAGGAGCCTGGAAGTACAGCTGAGCTGGAAGGGGCAGACTGGCTCCTTTTATTTCTGTGTGTTAAGAAGCAGCAAGTGGTGTAAAAGAAAACCCGTTGAACAGTTGCTTAATTTTTGAACACAGCTCTGCTGTGGTCCTGGTATGTGGGTCACTTGCCAGCCCTGAACTGGGTTGCAGGCGTGTGTTGTGAAATGGGAGCTGTGGGGTTACACCTAACACTGTTTGCACTTCTAACTGTTTCAAAGGCAAATAAAAATGAAATTGACTGATTATTAGATACATTGGATAATACCTTGTGGTACTTGGGAGTGTAAAGGGTTTATTTAGATTTTGTGATGTTTGTTTAGACCCTCATGAAAGGTTAGGAAGAGTCAAGAGAACAGCTGTTGTCCTGTAGCTGTTGGTGTCTGTTGACTTTCGCTGCTTTTAAGGGTGGCGGAGGTTGTCATTGATGGAAGGATGTATAAATATCCTCAGTTAAAATGCTGTCAGCATGGCTTATAAACCCCATTCTTTCTTAGGGAGAAGGAACAATGGTAACTGTTGTCATGTTTGAAATAATTTGTCTTTGCAGCACTGTACTAATAGTCTGCGTGGCTCTTTGTTTGGATTAGTCTAGCGGGAGGAAAAGAGTTGCTGAGTCAAAATGTTGTCACCAAGTGGAAAGTTTTCACTGAAAGCAACTGCTTCCTCTTGCCTGTTAGAAATAGCCACTCTTAAACCCCTTTTTCCATTTTTATGAGGTTTTGATCTAACCCACCGGGTGCTTCCCCCACCCCCCTCCAAAAAAAAAAGCAAGCTGTAGGCATTGGCATGCCAAATTCTGTATCTAGGCATTAGGTTTTTTCTTGCACGTCCCTAAGAAGCAGACTCCCATCTTTAGGGTGGAAAAAGTACAGAGAAAAATTCAGGTCCCAAGCATTAATCACTCACATTCCTCTCAGTGCATGTTTTCTCCACATTCGCACGGGGGTACCAGGCATCCATCTCAGATGGACACTGCGCATCTGCTTTCCATGAATATACTCAAGCCACACAGCAGTAAAGCAAGAGAAGCTAATTTATTGTTGGCTCGTGTCCTAGCTGAAGTGGGTGGTGATACCGTGCCCTTGGGAATAGGAAGGGTACCTGTGGACCTGCGACCTCCTGTTCCCTGCATGAGGGGTCACGGAGGAGGTTCGGCCCCCAGGGGAGGGACAGGGCAGCACAGCACTGTCATCCTTTTTGTGAAAAATTGAAAGCCTGTTTCTCTGCCTGCTGAGAGGTGATGCTGCTTCATCAGCCTTGCCTGAGCAGTACCACTGTTCAGATTAGTGTGAGACAGAGTCAGGTAGCTGTATATGTTTGTGGTGTTCTCCCTCATTGTCTTTCTGTGTGCACGTGCTCGCTGAAAAGAGCTTAATCCTCGATCGCTGAAGTGTGTAGAGACGGATCTTTTTTTTCCTTATTGCTTCCCTGAGAAGATGAATCCATCCTAATATATTTGTGTGTGTGTGTGTTTTGGCAGTCTTAGCTCAGAAGTACCTTTGGGAAGGCTGCACAGCGAATAAAACATAAACTGCAACTTGCACACCTCCTGTGAAGAGGAAGGTACTTATTTAATTCCTGTAGTGATATCCAGGCACGTGAAAGGAATACAAACGTGCCTTTGTATTCCTGGAGCTGCTGGTCTGGGCTCCTTTGTGGTATGGGGGCAACGCATGAGAAATCCGCACGGTGCGTTGCACTCACAAATCACCAGGCATGGCCTGATGCGAAGGTGCTGTGGGTGATGGGAGCCTAATTGCCATCCCTGCACCGGCAGCATCTAGGAAGCATCCTGGGAATTGCTTGCCTGACGCTGGGAGCAGCTGATCACATGAGCCTGAATTTTCAGTTCAGTTCATTAGTCAGCCATTTTGGTCACCACCCTGCTTACTGCGCACAACCAATCCTGTCGGCACTCGCTCTCCTGGCTGGTCTGGGAAGAAAGGGACCAGCAGTTTGATTTTCAGCAAACCTGCGTATCTCTCTCTACAGTCTTCCTTTGTTTTTGCTTGGGTAATCACCAGAGAAAGCCATTCTTTTTCCTCCTTCTGCTTTTTTTTTTCTGCTTTTTTATCTTTTCATCTTTTTTCTTTGCCTCCTGTCTTTGATGCGGAAGCCAGTTTTTCGGTGGTCGCTTAGGATCAATAGCCTCTAACATAGCTGAAGGCAACGACGACAGTTGGAAAGGAGGGAGGAAGAGACCAGTGTGAGGAAGCAGCGTTTTTACCTTGCTTTATATATGAAAAGGCCAGAGCAGTCTGTGTGATCCTGAGCATATCTGTCCTTTAATAGCAAGGTATTTCTTATTTTCTTCTTCAGAAAGCTTTTCTTTTTAGTTCTTGTTTTTCCCCCCCCCCTGTTGTTGCTGTACCAGCTGAGTCATCATGTCTGCTCTGACGCCTCAAAGCGACATGCCAACCCCCACCACAGACAAGATCACTCAGGCTGCCATGGAGACCATCTATCTTTGCAAATTCCGAGTGTCGATGGATGGAGAATGGCTCTGCTTGCGCGAGCTGGACGACATCTCGCTGACGCCTGACCCAGAGCCTACCCATGAAGGTACGGTCCAGTTCCCCGCAGCCGTCGCATTGGTACAGCGCTGCACGAGTTGGGAGGGGGTGTCTCTGGGATGAGATGCTCCTGTCCTGCCGGGAGAACCTGGACACTGTTTGACATGTTAGAAAGCCAAATTGGTGCTTCAGGTTGCCCTTACAATATGTCGGGGCTTTTGAATCTCCTCCCCCTTTGACAGATTTGTGCTTAATTGCTGTTATTCCAGGAGCATCTGGAGAAATGGTGTTTGTGAGTCTCGGGAAGATAACCACTGTGTGTGCTGAGTGATACATTTGTTCATGATTTTACTCTCAAAACAGGACTTACAGCTTTATCAGGCAGCTGGCAGCTTTTAGAAATGGAGCATCCTGGCAAAACACAGACATGTTTCTGTGCAGGGTCAGTGGGTAGTTTTTGGAAAACCCCAAGTGATTACGCAGTTATGCCTATTGTCAGGAGATAATTCCATCTCAAGTCTTCCAGCTCGCTTCTGCTGAGCATGCTGCTGTTTATAATGGCTTGGAAGCCTGAAAAACAGAGATGTAACACACCTTGCTTTCTTCTTGACAAAGGATTTGTGAACTGGGTGGATTGTGGAAACAGTTTACTGCCAGGTTGTGCCAGATGAGGATTGAAAGCTTTGTGAGGGCAAAAAACCCAGGAGAGGACATTCATGTGTTGCTCTACCAATTAAAAAAAAAATGGGGAAGAAGGAGATAGGATGAGTTTTGCACAGTAGCTTGGTGCTGCCGTGGTCACTGACATGGCCAGGGTCCAAGTGCCCCTTGCTGGGTACACCCGACCCTTTTCCAGCAACTACTGAAGTGTGGCTCCACCAAGTAGTCTCGCTTGACCCATTTGGTGCTGGCTTGTCAAGTCAGCAATGCCTTACTATATTGCTGTCTTGCTGGATGAGGCAACTTAAATTGTGGTGAGGATTTGAGCTTTAAAATTAATTCCCAGGTGATAATTGAATTTGCATTTGATAGCTGCTTTCAGTGGTAGCAGCCCTTGGGTTTGGATTTGCTTGCCAAAGACTTAGTCACGCTGTGGGATGCTAGACAGAGGTTTCCAAAGCAGAGACAAATGCTCCCTCTGAAGCATGTCCCAGGGTTTTGGTAGGATACTGCAGGCTCAGGAAAGCAGAACCAGAGTAGTGAGCACAGGGTGATCCAAGGGTGCAGAAACTGAGCTGTCATCCAGTTCCCACTTTCCTCTGTGTGGCACAGGCTTATTCAGACCTTGCTCAGTCTTACTCCTATGTTTTTGGACTTGAGTGCTTAGGGATTTTTAACCATATGTTCCAGTGTGGGTGGATTGTTTCTATGTGTTCCCTCTCTTTTGTTCATAAGCAGTAACTGCTCTTTTGACTTGTGTTGTAGCTGGTTAATGACCCTCAAGGCAGTCTAGGGCTCTTCTGACAGGATAGCCAGGAAGACCTTTTGGTCACACTATATGTCAGTTCTTTAGCTCCTCATTTCTGCATGTGTGTCTCTTTCCTCTTTGTTGGCCTTGATGCTCTGAGCAGACTCACAGGGAAGGTAGGCTTGGCTGAATCCAGTGTCTGTAACAGAGCTGTGCTGGGTTCCCTTCCTCAAATACGCTGAACATGTGTCCTTACAGTGCACAGATTGTGCTCTTGCCTGCCTATGTAAATAATTCAAACACTAATACTACACTAATCATTCCCCCAAACTAGAAAAATAATTGTTTATACAGCTGTTATTACAGTTACTCGCTCACAAGTACCAAAAAGGGTTAGAAAACAGTATTTTCTCATTTCATTGCTATATTGCTTAATTTGTATGTCAGAAATTAATTAAAGGAGAACTGTGTCATAATTGTAACGACCTTTATGGAGATGTTTATACATTCATAAATTAGGGTCTGGGAGACAGAAAGACTGGTTGTCTCGGGGCGGGAGGTTTGAACCCAAGCTGTATTTTTAGCAGAGATACAAGGTCAGGAAGGAAGTGTGCATAATAGAACAGCTGACACAGCTTTATCCCTCGTGCTTGAACCGATGCTACTGCATCAGCGTTGCTGCTCCGTGTGGTGTGTGGATGGTGCGTGGGGACAGGGTGACAGGGCTTGCAGGCACCAAGTGCTCATCTGGGGGGAAAGCAGGAGATCTAGGAGCCAAGGCTGGTGTGACTTGTAACCTCTCCATAAAACTGATGCAGAAAGGTAGGGGTTGTGAAGAAGGAAGGAGAAAAAACACCCCACTGGAGTTCTGCCAAAGGCATAACAAGAGATTGTGTTTTTTACCTTACAAATCAAAACATATTAAAAATAATCTATTGCTGTAGCAAATCCAGCAGATTTTTGAACTATGGATTTGAAGGCGCCAGTTGCTGCCCCTCAGCTCCTCCTGCTTCCCCAGAGTTTTATTGCCTCTGGCCTCTCTTGACTCTGGGTTCTGCTATGCCCCCAGCCCACAAGCAGCCATGCTGTCTTTCTCCTCGCTCTGCACCTGTCCTGCTGAGGATGAGCAGGAAGCTGCAGTACACTTCTGTTTTCTTTCTTTCCGATGGAACTAGTTTGTTAATTTTGTGATAGGAACTGGAAGGACAAGGGGGGCAGCTCATAAGTAAGGCCATAGTAGCCATCACTGTCTTACTGACATTTAAAAACCATAGGCATCCTCCTGTGGTGCTGATGTTCCCTGTTAAACCCAAGCCCAATCCTGCTACTTCTTAAGCCAAAGGCAGTGCATGTTCAGAAGCAGATTCTGATCTGAGGTGAAACAGGGTAAAACTGGAGGAATTCCATTCCTGAAACAGATTTGGAGTTTGTTTCTGAGTGTAACTCTGAGGAAAACTTAAATTTAAGTCAGTTCAAGAGTTGCATGTTGCGAAAGTGTAGATGTATTAGCATAGTTACTGCATTTCTTGCAACTGTATGTATTCAATAGAGCGTGCAATAAAGGCAGTAAGCTTTCAAACCATTTGGAGCAATTCTGTGTGTATGAAAATAAGCTGATTTTGCTGTATATGGCCAATTTGCTTGTCTTGGCAAAAGAATTCTATATTAAACAGTGGTTCTTAATTAAGTAATCAGAACTTTACTGTGCTACACAGGCACCATGGAATGAAACGTGGCACTAGTGGCCATTAAGCTCTCATTTGCAATATCTATAATGACCCTTAAAGCATCTTTAGGGGCCGAGGTATGAAAAGCATCTTGATTGTGTTTCTGTTGCATGTTCCTGAGTGCGTGTTTGTACAGGATGGGACATCAATTGCAACTTTGGGGAGAAGCTGTGCAGTGCAAAACGGCCTTGCACAGTTTTACTGGATGTTAAATTCTACTTTGAATAATCACTTGTCTTTGAGGAGCTTCAGGTTAGAGCAGTGGAAATATTAATCCTCATGGGATCAGATTGTAATTGAGAACAGAAAGAGTACACGTGATAACTGGATGATCTGAACTTGCTTGCAACTGTCAAGAATTACAATTTTTAAAAATCCTGTTCTACTTGTACTCAAGTGGTCAATTGGAGTGGTATGCTTATAGCATGGAAAGATTAAATTATCTTCTCTGTAGTATAGCTGAGGTCAGACTTTTTTTTTTTTTTTGGTAATTTTTCTTCTTTTTTGACCAGGAATTTAAAAGTTTTACTTTCAGATTCATGCTTGTGTGAAATGGCTTGAGTAGAACTTGTACAAACAACTCTTTAGAAAAAGCAAAAGCTCTTTTCAACCCTCAAATACCTCTGGCCCATTATTTCTTGCACTAGTTACTGAATCATCCTTCAGATTCTACCTTTTGTCTCCATTTTCTGTTCAGGTTTTTTCTGTGTTTCTTTGCACACTTGAAAATGGTTGAAGGAAACAGCAGGACGTTAATAGTTGTCTGTTTTGCAAGTTGGCAGCAGACTTGGAAGTTAAATTTGCGTGGAGGGAGCAAGAATCTCCTTACTTCTGGTGGGGGAATTTAAGAGCTGTTGGGTTGGAAGGGAACCATGTGGCATGAGGGCTCGTCACCCAAGCTGGGCTGCCCTAGCAGAGGAACTGTCCTGCTGATATAGAGCTGCATGGGTCTGCCAAGACCAAAATGTGGCTAGGAAGAAACCCTCATAACTTAGAGAGGTGAAACTGCTCCATGGATTCTGCCTTCCCCATTCCAGCACAAATCTGCCTCTGCAAACGCTATATGGAGAGTAGCAAGGACCTTTCATGTCGTGACAGAAACCCCATGGAATTGCTCTTGTTAGGAAAGTACCTCTTAAGTATGTATGGCATCAGAAACCCCTAAATGTGTCAAAAGTTTGAAGGAGCTAGAGACCAGATTTAATAGAACAAATGTGAAGTCAGTGATACGCAAGATAAATGAATTACAGTGCATTAATGGTCCTTAGCCTTTGGCATAGCAGGTCTTGTGATCCAGACAGTACAGACTGAAAACTAACCTAATAAAAATGGTCATCTCCCCAGGGACGGAGGGGATGTCCCGCTTGCTGTATTTACACCAAGTTCCATTGCAAGCCACCAAGAAAAGGGGGTGACCCAGAACAGGTGGACTCTTGGCCCTGAACTGAAGGGGCAATTGAGTTTTTTAAAAAGCTCATCTGGAGAATTGGTACAGTGTGAAGCAATCTGGGAAGAGAGCGAGTGGCCTGTAAGCTGAGGGTGAGACCTACATCAGAGCTACTCAAATTTTAAACTTTTGTAAATGTTTTCAGTGCTGCTAATTAAGAAATCACAACTGAGAGTTTTCTTTGCTTTTTAAAACTTATTTCAGTCTAAATGAAGTCAGATGTGGGAAATGTGGTGCAGGTTCATTTACCTTGGGGGTAATGCATCAGATGCTGCAGAGAAATGTCTTCGGTGTCAGCCAAGATGGGAAATGAAAGATGGGCTGGGCGGGGAAGTAGGGGAGTTTTGTTTTGTTGGGGTTTTTGGTGCCAGAATAAAATGAGAAATTTCCCGTAGCAGCTCCTCCTTACTTCCCTCTGGAAGAGCCTGCCTGTGGTAAACATTCTGTGGAACTCCACGCAGCTGCAACATTCATAAATGCCTGATGGTTATCATGAGGAGACAGATATGAAACTTAGGGTGGGCTTACACCATCCTCGTGCGATGTACGGTTCCTATTTACTCATCCCATCTACATCCTCTGTACCTTTTTCCCCCCTTCTTTTCATCTCCTCCCAGTTTGTTGCAGGTGTGTGACTGCTATGTCTTCTGGTGCAGTGCAAGACTTAATTTATGTCAAATTGTCCATGGTGTAAGAAAAACGTTCATGTCAGGCTGTCACTCAAGGAGCAGCAAGTGTTAATACAAGAGTGACGACAGCAGCCTTGAAAAAAACCTGACCATCAAAGCACATAGTTGTAAGAGTTTTACACTAAATGTGTCCAGTTGTCCCAGTTTAGAGTGGGAGCACAAGCTGATGGTGCCGTCAGAGAGGTAAGGCAGTTCTGGGCAGTTGGGTGCTGGATAAGGATGTGTTAACCGAGCGAACAAGGCAGGTAGGTGTGGGATAGAGTCACTGCACGTGCTGTGGTCAGAGGCAGTAGATACAACCAGCTATCGGCAGGAAGCAGATAGCAGCGAGGTCAGTAGTGTCAGTGAAGAATGGTTGTAGGAGAGTGGGGCTCCCCCAGGCAGCAGCAGTGCCAAAGCTGAGCTCTGTGTTCTCCCATGTGTTCTCCTGCTCAGGATAGGACTCGTGGGCAGGCCCATGTCGGTGCAGCAGTACTTGCATGGGAGAATGTGTGTATGAAGCGTTTCTAGTATCCCTTACTCCGACCTTCCTGGTTGGGAAACAGCTGACCTGGAGAGAGCCTGCAGGGCGAAAGGGATGGACTGATTGTTATTTCTTTAGGCGTGGCTTGCTCTCTCTACAGATACATTTAGAGGTGGAATTCCTATGTGGTGGGTTTTAAAAATGTTTTTTCTCAAGCTACTTTGTAAATCCTGACTGGATTGTTCCCAGCGCTCTAGGCTGCAGGCTGTCTGTTCACTTCACGGATGTTTGGGTTGCAAGGTGATGCTGGATCACTCTTTGCTGGCCCCTTTTCTTTGTCAATGCTTCTTGATCCACCTGATTTACAAGTCTAATCTGAAAAAATTCCTTACATATCTCCAATGATAGTAACAGCATCTACTTAATTTTCTTTCTTGAGCACTTGAATTATTTCTCATGAAATGTAGTATTTATCATTACTAAGGCAACATATCTGAGATAATACAGTTTAAGTATAATAATGTGACTGTAGGTTTCCGTTTTGTGATAAATGAATGTTTGTCCATGCAGTGAAGGAGAGTTTGCTAGCCTCAGTGGAAAAAAAATAATTATGTGAATGCAATTATCATGTATGTTCAATATTTTTTGATAAGCTCTTCCAGCTTTCCCTGTCGTTGTGAGGTGCTTTGGCCCAGAAAAGAACAGCAAGCTATTGGTGCGGCAGACTGGAAGTTAAAATCAGAGAAGTAATCTTATAATTAACCTTCTAAAGCATCAGCGTTTCTTCCGTTAGTAGAACATGGACAGTGCTGTGTGGGCATAATGAGGCATAGCGACAGGGGAGCTCTCAGCTGAGGATGTAGAGCTGGGTGCTGTAGGATTCCACTTAACCTTGGAGGTGCCTTGGAGGGAATGTCAGGAGTGCTGCCCTAACTCCTGGCACTCTGACTTAGGCACAGTGGTGTGGTCTTGTCTTGCCTTTCTGGAGGTAAAAGAATGAGTTCCTGGCATGCTTTGCATATGAGGGATTCAATTAAAGAACAGTGTTGAGTCAAAAAGGGGCATTGGAGACAGCCAGCCTTTCTGCTGCGTGCTTCTGTGTGCTCCTTGGTTTGGTTTGATTTGCTTGAGCATCATCTCAACTCCTGCATTTATTGTTCAGTCCTAAGTAACTTGTCAGCACTTCTGTAGTTCTTATTTTCCATCTGTTGGTTGTTTTTCTTCTTTCCTCAGAACTTTTTTCAGTGGTGGCAGCTCAGCCAGGCAGGAGCAAAGGAGTCTGAACACAGTCCAGTTGACATTCTGGTATTGGTGATCAGCTGTTGATGCATTTACTGTTTACCTGCACTGCTGATATCTGCAGGCTTAAAAAATAACTCCTGTCCTTATCAGTAAACAGACCGTGGGGACCCTGGTCTGGTTGTGATTTTGTTTGTTTTTATTTCTTCACCAGAGTTGATGTTTTATCTAAGGAAGGAGGAGATTTGTGCCAAGCCTTTCATAGCAGCCCGAGCAGTGTAATTGACAGGTCACCACTGCCTTGGACTTTCTGTATCAAGCTCAGTTTTCACTTCCCAATACTGGTGCTGGGTTTGTAGGGGTTTTCTTGGGGGTTGTTGGGTTTTTTATTTTACTGAGTTACCAGCTTCTCCTTTACATGTTTGTTAAAAATCCCCAAAAGATCCTGACCTATTTAGCTTGTCTTTGGAGGAGCTTGATTCTCCTATTGTGCTTGGGAACTGCAGAAGGGATGTGTGGATTCCTTGCTTTGTTCTGAGCGTCTGTATGTGTGGAAAAAATGCTGAAGCTGTAGAAGAAGATTGGAGCATTCAGTCCTCCTGGTGCACTCACAAGCTGTTTGCTAACAAAAGTAGAGGAGGTGGAGAGAAAACTGGTGGTCTAGGAAGAAGCTGGGGAACCTGGAGTGGTACTGTTCAGCTTCCCGCAAATTGGGGGAGCTTGCTTGTAGGTGGTATCTCAGTTTAGCATACATATACACACACACACATATATGTATATGCTCTTTGCACGTTCTTTCCTAATGGATGCATTCTCCCTTGGGAATTTGAAGGGCATATATAGGAGGTTGTGCAGCTCTGGACTGGGAACATCTCAGCATTTATTAAAGGGCTGATGCTTGGTTAAGTTTATTTAAAATACCACAGGGATACTTCTACTGTATACCTGGGGACTTTAGCTGGTTCCTGCTCATGACACACCTGTCCAAAAACCCCATACGGTGAATTGGATGCTGCTTTTATCCCCATCCTGCCCACGGTGTGAGGAGCCACAGTCTTGACTTCCCTTTCGTGTACTCGGCTTTTCATGTAGCATGTCTTTTGGGTGCTGCACAATAGCATGGCAGCTCGCTGCTAAGCAGAGTTCCTTTGGACCTGAGCTCTTTCACAGGAGGTGTAGGAGCATTGTATTGCAGCATACAGCTGGATGGGTGCTGGACAGGTATGGTGGTAGCACAGAATATTTCTACTTCTAACACTGAATTAAGCTAATAACTTCAATCTTAAAAAAAAAGGAGGGGGGTGTCAAAAAAGCAGCACTCCTGTTTAATATCAGCATGAAATAATTTTTATGCTGGTACATTCTCCCAGGGTTTGTTTTTAAAAGCTTTTATTTACATGGGAAAGTGCATCCGCTGGCAATACCCCTTTCTCCTGCCTGAGTTGTTCCAAATGGCAGTGTAACTGGTTAGGTATTGCCTATGTCTGTGAGAAATACTAAACCAAAAGTGAAGATATGAGCAAATTTATTTAGGAAAATAAAGCTAGGAGGGAAAGGTTTTGTTTCTTTTCTTACTGTATGTAATCATTCACTGTTCGTTAATCACCACCTCTTAAAACATTCTTACTAGTGGGAACAAAGTCATAACAGAGAAGCTGCTGCTTTTCTTATACATTAGTATCCCTGCTCGTGAGGATGGGTTTGTATTAATCTTTTTTAATTGTATGGATAAAATGCATTGGTAAACCTTATTTGGCACTGGATTTGGGAGGCAGTGTGGTTGGTAGTGAGTGTGTAGACAGCAGCTGCAGTCACTGCGGAGGCCATCGGGGGTTTCTTCCTCCAGTGTTAAAGGGGGTCAGTCAGCCAAAAGAGAGTCCCGGGCTGCTGCCAGACCCGGGCTTGTAATCACACTGCTTGAGAAGAGCAAAGTGGGGAAGAGAGTAGCATCGAAAAACTGTAGTGTTAAAGTGACTGGTGGGATTTGCATGGTGATGATGGTTGTGCTGATAAGCACTCTAGTTCCTCTGTAAAGCACTTGCTTGTGTGTTTATTCCAGTGGGATATTCAATTCTGTAATGCTAATCTTCCTGGGAATCTAGTTGGAATGAGGTAATCGCTTTATGTAGACTTAAGTCTTTGCCATCCTGTTTTCTAAGCTTGGTACACACCAGTTACAGGCTTTCATATTTTTCCATAATAACAGAAAGTATTGAGTTTGTCCTAAGTGTGCCAAGATAAGGAACATGGAAACTCTCAAGTAGCTGATTTCTGATTGTTTGGGGGATTTTGGCTTGGTTTTTTGTGGTTTGGGTTTTTTTCATTTCTGTGTGTCTTAAGGGTTTTTTTTCCCTCACTGTTGTTTGATGGAAATTCCAGACAAGTAGTGGGGGAAGCTGTACAGTGTAAGAGAAGAAAGTAGATACGTGCAAAGGGCAGTTAGATGTGTAAGCAATGAACAAAAATATGAAAAGTGCTAATTAAGTGCTTTTGCCTCTAAATCCATACAAATCCCATAGTGCCTTTGTGCCAGCGTAAATTCATTAAATTCTTGCAAGCTTCTCACTAGAAGGAAGATGGGGTCAGGGGGGAGGGGGTGGTAATGAGGGTAAAAACACATACTTGAGTCCTTCACCATGAGTTGGGTAGCAATTGTCCAGGTAGAGCCAGCACAGTTGTGTGAGGTTTCTTGCACCTTTCTGTGATACACAGCCTAGTTGTGATGTGAGGTGGGGTTCTGGACTGCCCCTGCTGTGCTGACCTGACATGGCAAAGGGATTTCCTGTGTTGAATTAAAAATAAATAAACATTCAAAAAGGAAGTGATCTGCTCTTCTGTGTATAAGCCTCGCTGCCTGTTGGGTCACAGATGTCATGGTTTGTTGGAGGTCTTCTGTGGTTTTTGGGTATGGAGCCAAGCACAGAAAGAGGCCTGGAGGAGCAGTGAGGTGGGGGGATATGTAGTATGTGTAAGGAGGGGCTGAAGGGGCAAAATCCACATGAGAAAGATCTTTCATAAGGCTGGCGATTTTCTCTGTCCCTGTTAACAAGCTGATTGTAAATCTTGTTTTGGTTATGAGAGGTTCTGTTTACAGTTGAGACTAAGGAGAAAGCCCAGACCCTCAGTATTAGGTAACAGACCATTCAGTGATGATGTCTGGCTTCAGTCTCGGTGTGCAGGTAGGTGTTTTGGGGTGCTGGCAGTCCGGTTCTGATCTTTGCATGCGATGGAAGCTGCTAGTAAATAAACCATTGCATGTGCAGCGAGGTTCTCATCTGATTTGTTTTCAGAAATGCTAGAAATACAGCTAGAAAATATGCTCTGTGTGAGCTTGTTTATGTAGTGTTGTTAAGCAAAGCACTTTCTGCAGATAGTGAATTTCTCTATCACACTGACATCTGTGTTGTAAGGCCCTTAAAAAAAAAAAAAGGGGGAAAGCAAAGGGGTGAAAGTGACCCTGGAAGAAAAGACCTAAAGCCACATGTGTGGCATGGGGGAGCATCACCAGGGCTCTGTTTTGGCAATAGCAGGGGATTTCTCAAGCAAAACTCCCTATTGCCCCTTGGAAACAGGGGAACGTGGACCTGTGTCTTTCTGTCCCTATTTACCCCAACAAGGAGAGGAGAAACTCCTGCTGAGTTGAAAGGAGGTGATCGCTTCAGCCTGAGTTGAGGTGTGGAATGGTGGTTTTCTGCTTTCAGGAGTGTTGCAGTAGTGCTTAACCGTAGGGGAAGAAGGGAACTTCTGGTTTACGATGAAAACTAATCACTACAAATCATCTAGGTGAATAAAGCAGTCAGAAAGGATGAGAAACGTGTTGGTCAGCAGCATTGCAGTGTAGGAAGCTTTCTGGGACCAGTTGAACTGTTAGTTGTACTGGTATTTGGGCTTTTTTTTTTGTTGTTCTCCCTTTAAATGCAGTGACTGTGCTGTTTGCTAGCCAGCACTGGCTCCTGGGGCATGAGGAGGCTGGAGATAGCTTTTCTGTGGGAGGGAGGAGGTCCTAGTAGCATGTGTACTTTGCTCAGGGCTTTGGCACAGGTGGCCAGCACAGGGGAATAGAGCCTTTCTTGTGCTTCCGATGTTCCACTGATTGCAGGTTAGCACTGGGGATGGTGGGGCATGTAAGGAGGGAGCTGAAAATCTCACAGGGTTCAGAGCCTCTGTGGCTTGGTCCAGCTTAGTTTTCTGGGTTGGAAACTGGGGAATTAGCGGGCGAGGTGAAACAAGTTTTCCTTGGTCCTACCTGCTCCTCTCCCGGGATATTTACCTCTTCCCCATGCCTGTCTGCCATCTGCAGGCTCTCGGCAAGGAGATAGAGGTGTTTTCCTCATCCAGACCTTAATGAATCATCATCAGAGTGACGATGTAAAACCTGTGTCTTGTGTCTGGGCTCAGTTGGATCACCTCTGCAAGATTCTTCATTTGAAGTCATGGTTGTAACGTAGTTAAAGTTCTGTTTAACCTTGTTTAAAGTGTCCTCAGTATGTCCTTTTCCTGAAACACGCTTGCTTTCCCTGCCTGGCTGCGTTTCCCTGATGTTGGGGGGGTTCTTTTGCCGGCTGGGCAGGAGAAAATTGAAGCAAATGCTGACTTTGCATAACTATTGAAAGCTTAGTGCTTTGATCTTACAAACAAAATAATGCTTTTCTTGCTTTTCTTTTTAGGATGTGCTTTACAAAAACATTGCTTGTCTTAATGCAGAAAAATAAAGCTTCTGAAGCTTTTCTGAAGCCTTCCTTAATTTGACTCTCAAGGAAAAAAATGCTTTGCTGTGTTGCTTTGTGCAGACTAACAAACCCTTTTGACTTGCAAATCTCTTCCAGATATGAATTAAATCTTGTATTATGGAAATCTCCCTTTCAGTTATTCTTTTCTTATACCTTGATTTTGAATCTTTCCTTTAGATCACGGCTTGCATGACATTTTCTTTCTTTTCCTTTCTTTTTGCTGTTTGCAAAGACTCTTGGGAGGATTTGACAGATGTGGTGGAGCAATTGCGTGATGATACTGAAGGTGCGTGCCACACCCACATCTTTCAGCTATTATTTCCGCTCATGATTGGCTTTTGACTTCTTTTGAGCCCGAGTGCCAAATACAATTTTCCTTTACCATGCCAATAGCTGGGGCTTTCTGAACATGCTTGTCTGGTTAAACCAGGTTCCTGGCCAGAACACACTGTCCTAGTTGCACTCAGTGTGGATGTTTGGTTTCCGCTGTTAGCGTGTGAAAGAAAATGTATTTGATCACTCCAGTGCATGTATTTGTTGCTCTTGCCATTGTATTAATTTACATTTTAAATGGATGTTGGGAAGGCTTGCTTTCTGGATTTTATTGGCTCCTTCATGGGTTGCATGGACTCAATTTTGGTTACTGAATTCTTACCCATCTCATTGAAAATACATGCATACAATGTTGCTTAAAACAGTGTTTCAGAAAATTTTGGGTGTTTTGACTTCATCTGGAGGTAGAAAAAAGTGAATGAACAAGTGGCTTATTGATTTATATTAAATACTTTCTGGGGAAATGATTTTCCTGAGCCCTATATAAACACAGGTTACAGCAGTTTCTATGGAAACTGAATTTTAAGAAATATAAATGGAATATATATGCAGCAACATACGGAAGCTAAATATTAAGAAATATTTCAGAAATCACTTTCAGATTTTCTGAAATGTTTCTGCTTATCAACTTGAGATTTTGCAAAAGTGGCTCTAAAACGTGTAGATTTGGATTCATACTTGTGAAGTACTAAATGAGTGTTGGTTTTACAGTGCTTATGACTTGATCCTTAAAAAAGGTGCGAGCGTGAGATAGCGGGATGCTCGGTTCAGCGTGCGCTCCAGTAAGTTGGCAATTTGATGACTAAATACAACTGTTCATGCATGGGATGAAAGCGTTTGCAACACAAAAGGCAAATAGGCCTTTTGGAGGCAGGGGAATAGGAAGGGAATTTTGTGGCCAAGAAGTTCAAATGCTCGTTATAAGGAAGAACATAGTTTTTTGACATAGATTGGGATACTTATCTATACAGCCCACATTGTTTTAAAATGGCGGTCTGAAATTAGAAGCTAAAACTAAGGTTCTTGGTATCTAGAAGACTTTTGAACATAAATCCTGTTATTCTCCCACTGATAATCCCAAAGGAGACACCTCTTTGCCTGTCTGCGCATTCAGTGTTTTTGGAGGTTTTGCAGATGGCAGACCTGTGGCTGTTTTCTCATTGGGGTTTTATCAGTTTTGGTCTAATTCTCACTGGTAGGATATAAACCAAAAGCTGCTGGTTTTCTCTTTACAGCACAGATAACCGACTTAAACTATAAACTTGGTAAAGCGAGATGGTGAGACTGAATGAAGTGTGTTTGTGTTACCGACTCAGGGTATTAAATAGAGCATAAAGTATGAGTAAGAGCGTGAAGGATACATCTGTCTTAAAGTGTGTATCTGCGACACTTACTAGGATAATAACTGATAGGTAAGGATGGCCAACTAATGCAGCTAGGTTTGGGACACAGTTAGGAAACACCTTCCAATGCAAATAGTTTTAAACACGTTTCTGGCAGAAGAAAAAAGCAAAATCAACCATTAAATAGCAACATTTGCTGATTTTTCTGTTTATTTCTATTTTTGTTTGTATTTGGAAACTCAGATGGTAAAACTGTTTTTAAAGATGTGTTGGGCAGAAAAAGTCACAGAATGACAGAAGGTTAGGAGTTGGAAGGGACTTTGAAAGACCATCTAGCCCAACCCCCCTGCCAGAGCAGGATCACCCAGACTAAATCACACAGGAACACGTCCAGGCAGGTTTTGAATGTCTCCAGAGAAGGAGACTCCACAGCCTCTCTGGGCAGCCTGTCCCAGTGCTCTGCCACCCTAACAGTGAAAAAGTTCCTTCTTATATTCACATGGAACTTCCTATGGTCCGGCTTGCATCCATTGTCCCTTGTCCTATTGCTGGCCATCACTGAGAAGAGCCTGGCTCCATCCTCCTGACTCTTGCCCTTTACATATTTATGAACATCAATAAGGTGATGATGTATATTTAGATGTATTAACTAACCTGATGTCTTGCTGGTCATCTTCCCTGGATAGTGCCTTCCTTAACTGTTGTGCTTGGTAACCTGCCTCGGTTTCTGTCAGTGGCCTTGTAAACACAGCATGCTTCTCATCAGCCATGGGAGAGCTCTCTCCTGACAGGACAGCTAGTGCTGCTTTCCCAGCAGCTCCAGCCAAGGGCTTATCCATGGTAGTCTGTAGGGGGAAAAAAATAGGATGTTGAGATTATTTTTTTTCTCTCCATTAAACAGATTTTTTGTGTTGATTTTGTCAGGGTGGGATGCCTTAGAAATGTCTTCTCTGATTGAACCTGTATCTTTTTTTTCCCATGTCCCTCACCCTGTTCTGGTCTAGGGTGGGGGGCTTTTTTGTTTGTTTTGGGGTTTTGGTTTGTTTTTTTCTAAACTCTTATGTGCTTGGTGGGAAATTGTCCTCCGTGGTAACAGATCAGAGACTGATGGATGCTTGATGTGCAGCATGGTTTTCCCCCTTTAAAGTTAAGGGTATCATAGCAAGAACAAAGGAAACAACCTATTAAACTCTCTGTGAAAATGTTTCTTCTCATAGGAAATCCATTTAATTTTTTATAAGGTGGTATTAGTCCAGCTGCTTCCCAGGTTATCCACAGGCCATCAAAGCAGACGGGTTGAGTTTTGAACACAGAGGCAAAAAATTAGACTAAAACATCTTGCTGTAGAAACAGATGTGTCTCTGGTTTTCACTTGTGAATAGTCACATCCTTTTTGTTTCTACTGCTGCTTTTCTTTGAGAGAGCATTGGCATGACAGGCAAAACGTGGGTCACCTCATCCTTGAGGTGGGCATCGGGGCTCACACTGCTGCAAGGCAGGTGAGGTGTTTGAAGGTAAGAGAATGTCAGGAGTGCTCAAATGGCAATACAAGAAGCTGAACAAGGATGTGAGGATGTTGAACTCCAATTTGAAATTACGAAAGTCCTTAATTTATCTAGGGATTTGCTTTCCACATTTATTAGAAAATACACGTGTGCTCATGGTTTTCTAGTCTGAGCAGCTGGAACTAATGTCTTTCCTGAATTTGCTTAACTGAAACTCTGTGGACCATAGGTACCATGGGGGTTTGCTTTGAAAGCAAGTGTTCCACTGTTAATGTATCTCAGTTAATCTGAGTACAGTGTGAAATGTTTGCGAGATGCTGTTTCTCCTCCATACACAGAAGCAGCCTTTTTAAGCTTCAGATGGCAGTAAGTTTCAGTTCTTGATCAGATATGGGTTCAGTTGATGGGGAACCTAGCTGAAATACTAACCAACTGGCATTGCTTTGAGCAGATTCATATCTACAGTGTTTCATGACTACCTGCATTTGATCAAAGTTCTAGTTATATTTTAATATCATCTTAATTCTTTTAAGGTAGTTCAATATGAGTAGCAATAAAATTTATTGTCACCAGGTGAGAAGTACTTAGACCAGTTGCAGCTTAACCCTTTGAGATCCAGCATTGCATCAACTTTTCCCCTTACTGATAGGTTCCTAGGTGTATATTTTAACTTATAAACAAATTTCAGGGTTCCTGAGATTCTTGGGGGCCTTTGGAAACTTTGCCCTTGTAGAAGCTTCTTAGGAAGCCTTTTCATGCTGTTAGCATGTCAGCGATGGTGGCAGTGTTTTACCTCTTTAGAAACCTGTCAGTTCAATGTTTTAAGGAAACGGTAAGATGAGCTGATGATTTGACCCTGCAATTGTAGTGGGATGCAAGTCCAGTTCAGTCATAACTGCTTACGTGCCATGTGCAAGGTCGTTGGTTGGAAAGCAGTTCTGTTCTATAGAAGCCACAATACTTAAATACCAAAGTGTCTTGAGAATTCAAGATGACTTCAGTTGAAATCCAAACCACCTTGAAAGGTAAAGTTTAAGATCCAAGATTTTACTTTGTAAGCTTTATACAGTGTAGCGTGTGCAGTAAAACGCAGGCAGAGTTTTTGTAATTAGAGGTGGAAAGAGAAAGCTGGAGAAGACATTGATTCAGAGTCTCTCAATTGCACATTGGGTCAGGCTGTTGAAGCCCAAAGTGTCTGGGTTGACTTCAAGCCAGCTGTGTAGTCTTAGTGTGATCTGTGCTTGCTTAGCCCGCTCTTTTAGTCACCTTTAAAGATGTACATGTTGCAGCACGTATAACAATGGAATGAACTACTTAGGATTTAATGCCTGGAATAAAACGTTGGGATTTTACCCGTTTCTGTACTGTATAACAGTCAGTTTGTGAGATCAAAATTGTAGGTCAGCATATGCAGATCACCACTGTTGGCAAGAGACTAATGAAGCAGAAACCTTTAATTAGTTACTGTGGTGAAAACATTTCTTTTTAGCTCTTTAGGCTGTGAAGTGCGCCTTTTAGACTTAAATGAAAGCATAGCCCTGCTTTGTCTCCTAAGTGTTCTCATCAGCTCAGATCTTCATTAGCTCTTAAGAGTGTTGAAAGAAACTGGTTGTCTAGAACATGCTTCATATACCTCTCGTTATTCTTCTTCAGATAGTGAGGTTTAAGTTAGGTCTTCAAACTTTTAGATATGTGCAGGAGGAAAACCTCACCTTTTTGAAATGGTCTGATCTCACCATTCTGATCAGAGTACCCAGTGTGTCTGTGTATTGGAGTTTTTCTTCAAGGCCTGGCCAGGTGAAGTGTCATCTTCAATCTAGACTTCCAAATGTATTTAAACTTTAAAATCTACTTGTTTCTGTTACCCCATAGTCTTTTAAAGGTACATATTAAAATGCCTCCAATAATTCAAACCTACCAGACATTTCTGTCTCGGTCAGAAGTGTGGATATGCTGTAGATGGAGTTGTGCTACCAGAAGTGTTGAGGGAGGGGAGTTTTGGGTTTTTTTTTTAACCAAATAAGCTTGTTCTTAGCAGATTTTGAATCATAGTGCCGAATCAAAGCACAATCATGTGATGATATTTGTGTGTAGTAGAAGCAAATGCTGTAGGGGTATGATATGCTCTTACAGGGCAACTGTGATGGATGCTGTCAGAGGTCGTGTTCGTGATGGTTATGCACAAGGAGGTTTTAATTGCATGTGCAAAAATTAGGTTTTGCAATCATGTAATATTATGTCTGATTATTTCCCCCCCCCCAAGTCTGTGTTCGTAGCAATGGTGGCAGTTAGCTACATGGCAAATCCTAAAGTGGATTCCAAATCACAGAACAGGTAATCATCTCAATGTACACGCCAAGTAATAGTAGTTCTGCAAAGGTGATAAAAATGACCTGCTACATGAAATCTTTCCACAGTCCAGTGCTGCTATGAGAATTGTATTCATAAATGAGTCCTTTGAAATTTTCTAAACTGTGAAAATAAATTGGAATGCCCAATCTCAGCATTTTTATAAGGTGTGAGCCAAGTCAATTGGCGCTTGAGGGGCGTACGGTTAGCAAAACAAAACTCCTAAGGGGGTTTGATCACTTTCTCCCTCAGCAGTAGAAGATTGGGTGAAGGCACAAGAATCACTGGACTTGTTTGCTGCTCATCTGAATGAGAAGACATTGGCCCACAGCAGCAGATGTGGCCTGGACCATGAATATAGGAGTGGCTGTTGATCAATGGCAATTCTGGCTGATGACCACCCCTTTGAGGGGTACGCGAGTATTGCCAGCACTGTTGCCACAGTGCTAGGTCTGAGTATCTCTGTGAGTCAGCAGCAGCAACCCCTGATTAAAGCAGCTTGTCCCCTGGCAGACAGGCCACCCAAAGCTAAGCAGGAACACCAAGACCTTATCAGACTGGGAGGCATGGTGTGCTTCCGAGGCAGATTCAGCAAATCATTTTGTTCCCGGGTTTCAAAATACTCCTTTGATCATTTTACAGAAGCTCATAGTTTCTTTGAGGATGTGCATGTCTCCAGTAGTAGCTTTTTGTCTCCCAACCTCAAGGTGCCTTTCAGTGTGTCCTGTCTGGCCTAAGGGGCCTCAGTTGCGTGGTAGCAGTTGCTCCTCTTCTTCCCTGTTTTGAATTCAGCCACAGATTTCTGAAGTCATATATTACTCTTGTCAGCTACATGCTGCTGGGCCTACAGTGCTTTTCAACCTGCAGGAGATAGGAGAAGTGGGAACGCTGTGATTTTTACTGATTCTGTGGTTCCTCCCATTTTGGCTGATGGGTGCTGACAAGATGCCTCACTGCAGTGGTGGTATTTCTGAGATGACAAGGAGATTGTACTTACGCAACTGGACTTGTCAGCATCAGCGTCATGATCACAGAATTGTAGGGGTTGGAAGGGACCTCGAGAGATCATCGGGTCCAACCCCCCGCCAAAGCAGCCTCCCTGTGATGAAGCAGGATGATGACTTGCATCATCAGGACAAGTTCTGTAGGGGACTGTAGTAGTTTCAGAGGAATATACCCCTTGGTCTGAGATGTCCTCTGTGTGTCTGCTGCTAGGTGTAGTAAATTCTCTTGCTTAGGTGGCAAATTGATTCAAGGTCCATGCCCGTTTACGGCAGCCCTAGAATGAATGTGCCTTTATGGGGATGAAACTGTTTGTGCCACAGTACTTGAGCTCAAAATCAGGATGTGAGACTGGAGGTGGAACAGGTGCAAACAGAGAAATTGCAAGTACTGCAACATCATTTTAGTAGCAAGAATTTCTGTTACTGTGTTTCTCCAGACCTAAAGCATGCTTTGATTGTCGTGGTCATAGGACAATTTCACTCTAGTTAGGGGCAGTAAAATCATGAGAAGGAAGTACTGGATAGAGAGGCACGTGGATGAATTGAGTGTGAGGAGAACCGTGATGTTTAGATGGAATAACAAATCACAAATGGAGAGGTCTTACCGGTCTGTAGCTGCTGGGTGTAGTGGAGGGTTTGAGCTGGAGCAAGTGCTGGCCGTAACTCAGTAATGTGTTGTCAAGATGTAAAACACGATATTAGCAGCTGTCTTCAAATGTCTTTTCCTTGAAAATATAAAGCTTTTGTAGTTACTTGAAGTATTGAGGAACCCTTAATGTGATATACCACCTGTTCCTGTGCCACTGTGGCTTGGGCCATAAAATGCTAGTTAATTTTGATTTTTCTCAACAGAAAGCCTGAAGAGAGTTCCTCACCTCACTGCCCCTAAAAAGTCCTCAAAGCTGAGGGACAAAAAGAGAGAGAGATGGGTTATCTTATTGCATTAAAACCAGCATTTCTTACTCAGCAGTATTCTTCCTTTTTTTAATAGATCCTAATTATCTCATGGCAAACGAACGCATGAACCTGATGAACATGGCGAAACTGAGTATCAAGGGGTTGATTGAATCGGCACTCAATCTGGGCAGGACGCTGGACTCCGACTATGCACCTCTTCAGCAGTTCTTCGTTGTGATGGAGCATTGCCTTAAACATGGCTTGAAAGGTAACCTTGCTTGAGAGGAGTCATAGAATGGTATGGGTTGGAAGGGACCCCAAGGATCATAGAGTCCTTCTGGGCTGTTTGTTCTAGTGTAGGAATTGAGAAAGAGCAGCCTTATTTTTAAAAAAGTAGTCTAGTTTTGTAATGTACAGTAGGCTAAGGAGAGGCTGAGCCAGGGTCACTGCTGTCATCACAGTTGATTTGACAGGCCACAGGAAGGGGGAAAAAAATGTGCTGAAGGTGTAACGCAGCAGCTGAAAAGTTCACAAGTTGTGGTTGCTGTTTTTAAAATAGGGTTTCAGATGAGTATAACGAAGCGATCAGTGATAAAATAAGGTCCTCAGCAAACTCATAACTCCTTTTTCTGTACTTCCTCATGCTTTAGGGACATAACTATCCTCTTGCTGGAAGAGGAACCACAACACGGATGTCCTTTCTCGATACTGAGGATTTTGGCTTTGAGAGGCTAATGTCTTGTAAGCTGCTTTCCAAAAAAGGGAGCAGGGCATAAAATTAAACTGTATAATGCAGAGTTCCAATTAAAATGGCCAAGTACCGGCGTACTTCTCTTGATGTGCATGATAGTAGCTTGAGATGAAAAGCAGGGGCTATTAAATACCCTTTTGTCACCCACACGTATGTACGTTTAGTAGTTGTGTTCAGCATTGTGCTTTTCCTTGTGCTGTGGTGGTTGGTGAGAGGAAGTTACTGTGCAGGCATTGAGTATAACTTAGGGACAGTGACAGCATCCTAGTAGAAATATGGATTTCTAGCAGGGACTTGAAGTTGCTGGTTATCGCCAGATGCCATTGTGTTGGCATATTGGGATCTATGGAATATTTTCTCTGTCTCAAGCTCCTGTTGAATGATGCCAGTAACTGCTGCACTTGGACATAAAAAACTCATGTTTGGGCTTGCCCAGCAGCAGTCCCAGAAGAATCTTTCTAGCCATTTATGTCTGCTCTTCATTCAGTTCTGACCATGTTTGAGAATGTATTTAGCCAGCATGGGCCTAAAAGGCTCATTTTCTGTCTTTTTCTTTTCTAGCCAAGAAGACTTTCCTTGGGCAAAATAAATCATTTTGGGGACCTCTAGAACTGGTAGAAAAACTTGTTCCTGAAGCTGCAGAAATTACAGCAAGTGTTAAGGACCTTCCAGGGCTGAAGTAAGTAGAGTCTTTTACTGCACAAGTACACAATACAGAAGAGGACAAACATTACCTTCAGGTAATGTTCTGCCAATAAAAATGGATCACGACTCTTTAATCATGGAAGGATTAAAGAAGGAGAGAATAGGATAGATCCTTTCTGTGTTAAGCACACGGGATGTTATGGACAATAGTGTTTATTGCTAGCACTGAACTAGTGACAGTGTGTATTGGGGATGGGAATGGCCTTCACTGAGTCTCTTCCTGAAGTCAGACTGATTGGAAGGAAAGTGATGACAGGTTAAATAGTTTTGAGGCTGATACATAGAGGTAATTTCTCCCTTCAATCATTCCAGGTTAACATGTAGAGTTTGTGTAAAAGGGAGGCTTGGTCTCAAAGTTTGAGAAGATGCTAGCTTGTGCTAGAGAGGGCAAAAAACCCCCCCACTTTAAACATCTATTACTTTTAAAATTTCATAGTCACTTCAGATATCCCATTCAGGTTTGCTTATTCCAAGCTAAAAAGAAACTATAAGTGGTTTTCAGCCAGAGGAATAGCGAAAGAAGTATAAGGAAGCTTTTGTATGAGTAGCAGGACTAAGGATTAAGTCTTCTTCACTGAAAGAAGTGTATAGATCCAATAACAGTTTCTTTAGCGATGTGCATACGGAGAAGTGCTGTTACTGAAGATCTGTGCAGCACTCTTGGAACAGCTTACAGGACCAGTGTGCTAGCCTTGTTGTGCCAGAGCTCCTGTTACCTTTTCCTGTTGTAGAAGAATACTGGAACAAATTGAAATAAAGAGCAGCTTTAGAATAGCTTTCTAAACCTCAGCCTTGTGTTCATGCTAACTGTTGGGAAATGTGGGAAATGTCATGTATAGTGAGGTCAAGAACAGGGAGCAATGAAGATGACTGTCATGGGCAGTTGCTGCTTATATTAGCTAAGGTTAAAAAATGAAGTGCCCACGTGCTGTTTGATGTAAGATGCTGACTGCTGGGCATGGAAAAGAAATTTCCTTCTAATCAGAGTACTGCTCAGCGCGGGGGATCACCACCTTCCTTGGGAGCATCTGGTACTGGCTCGTGGCCAGCACGCCAGGGTGGATGAGCCAGAGCTGTGATGCAGCATATCAGTTACTGTGTTTTTAAAGCTGCGTGCTTCAGATTGCCAGGAGAAACAGAGGGGGAAGGACAGTGACTATAACCCATTGCGTGCTGCGAGAGTGTCAATATCAAAATTGTTGAGGAGAGCAGTACTGAATTTGTTTTCAGTTGTTTCACTGGGTTCTCTCCCAACGTAACAGCTACCTGTAGGAGTGGTGGTGAAGTGTACACGTTTGTGCAAAACTGGGTTTGAATCAGAATGTGCTGTGTTGAAGCGGCTGGTGTCTCTGTGGAGTAGCACCTCGCAGGAGTAAAGTCAGGGAGATAACTGATCATGCATGATCAGTTGAGAGAGAAGCAGTGATTGCTCGGATCATCTTGTCTGTAACTATTTGCACTTAAATACCTTGTATTTCCCTGTTTTCATAAATGCCAGCTCTACTTTTTGAGATGTAGAAACTGTAGCTGGGAAAGGATTGTTAAAGCATTTGCAACTGTGCATTGCAGTGTGTAACTGTTTTGTTTCTGGCCTTTGCAGGACACCTGTGGGCAGAGGAAGAGCTTGGCTTCGCCTGGCTCTAATGCAGAAGAAACTTTCAGAATACATGAAAGCCTTGATTAACAGAAAGGATCTTCTCAGGTGAGTGCTGAGCTCACTCTTAGGTTAGGTTAAGTTCACTTCTGCCCTCATTTTTACAATATTGTACACCCAAAGGGTCAAAGTACGTGTGTACTGCTTTTGAGAAATGGTAACATTTCTGAAATGTAGAGCTTCCCCATAGGCATTAAAAATGCTGAGTATCCTTTCTTAATTCAGAAGCTGTTATTTTTCCACTTTCATTGTCTCAGATATCCGTTATAGTAAACACAAATTGTGGCTCCAGAGAGATAATCGGGGTGAAATACTTGCACAGAGGGGATACAGCATTCTTTGTATGCAAAATCTTGGCCCTGGATATGTTTTTGACCTTGTCACTTCATGACCACTTGACTTCGAACAATTCATTTAACTTCTCTGTACCTCTGCTTCCCACTCATAAAACTGCAACAATTCTGTAGTTTAATTCAAAGTCTGTGGATTTGGACTGCTAAGTCTGTGCAAAGCAGTAGGACTTAATAAATATGTTGGTGTTTCTTGACTTAGACAAGTAGGTTTTCGTTGGCTGTCCGTGTAAATCCATAGCTCTCTTGGGATTAGAGTGGAGAACTTGGCATTGCCCACTGGAAAACGTGGCAGTGGCTTAACAGTAGTGTGCAATAGAGTAGTAGAAGTCTGCTACTTCAAAAACTCTGCTGTTAAGCCCCTGCCTTAAATCTTGACCATGCTGTGGCATTACTCAAGAATCGTGCGTGCTTTCCATCTCCTTCCCACAACTGAGGGACCTGCGCTCCTACTTACTGGGTCATTGCCTTGTCTAAAGACTTCCTGTGCTAAGACAGGTTTGTTCAGAGCAGGAGTACATTGGCAGTATGTAGGAGTATGTTCCTGTGTGAACTACGTGCCACTGCCTGGGTTATGGTTAAAGCTGAGCTTGCACTGTGTCATGGTATGAACTAATGAGGACCCCATGCTAACTGACATCATTTTAGCTGACTTTTAAAGATGCAATACTTGTCTTCTCTTGCTGTGCACTCTACAGTGAATTTTATGAGCCTAATGCACTGATGATGGAAGAAGAAGGTGCGATCATTGCTGGCCTCCTGGTAGGTTTGAATGTCATCGATGCAAACTTCTGCATGAAAGGAGAAGACCTGGACTCACAGGTACTGGGTATTCAGTTAATGTGCTTTTCTGCTCATTTAGATGAGAATAATTTTCCATTGTAGAGGACTTTGGTTAACTGAGATACAAGTTAGTTACTGTATGTAATAGAAGACTAAGACAAGCATTTTACTCGGATTGTGGTCTCTGGATAGCTGGTGGCACTGAGATCAGAGACTTGGGACTTTGGTTTTTTCCTTTGCTGTTACGCTTTGCTCTGGTCTGCATGGAGGTCGCTGTGGAGGGACAATGGAGTAAATTAAAAAGGAGGCAAAAACAGGGAAAGACTTGGCCAAAATGAGGGTAGAAATGGACAGAATTGTTAATTCACTCCTGCTGTGAGATGAGATCATTGTAGTTGTTAAACAAGAAAACATGTGCCTATGTGCACTTAGGTTCCAGCTTGTGCAAGCAGGGTATATACAGATAGGGGGATGGTAATGATTTGTCCTTATGTCCCAAGACTTGCTTGGCAACTTGCTGCTAATCTGAGCATATTTGTCCTTTGAATACACCGTTAATTTTTCGTTAATTTTTGATAGAAGACTGGCACAATAAATCTTTGCTATAGTACAACACATTAGCTTCCATGGCTCCAGACAGTATTTAGTTTTAGAAAAAGTATTTAATGTAAAATACAAATTTTTCTTTTTTAGGTTGGAGTTATTGATTTCTCAATGTATTTGAAAGATGGGAACAGCACAAAAGGCAGTGAAGGGTAAGTGCACACATAGTTGTCCTGCTGCTTATCTATTGGTAACTGTATTCAAGTATTCTGGGTTGCTCTGCAAGCTGTTACTTTTTTCTTTTTAATTAAAAAGCTACTTAGACTGAATTGCTGTTCTGTGATAAATCATAATATATAAATAAGATATTGAGAGTATTGGGAGGGAGAAGGGGAAAAGAAGTCTCCCAGAAATTCTGTGTGTTCTTCTGTAATGGATGATTGCAGATAAAAGTACTTAAAAAATGACTCCCCGTTGAGTTAGCCCAGCCATTCTTTAGTGCTGTTTTGGTAAGCAGTTGGTAGCCTTCCCCAGTTGTATGGCTAACATGTTAGTAGTTGGTTTTTGGCACCATTGTGTCTTAAGAAGGTAAAAAAAAAAATCTCTGTAGCTGTAACAGTATCTTAAAGTACTTGTGCCAGCATACAGAGATGGAGCTGTGCGACACTCGGAGTGAGAGACTGCAAGCTGCAGTGTGGGCACGCTGACAGGGAGCATGTCTTCTGGTTTCCTGATGTTCTTCAAGAGTTGTTCTCTGCTGGTTTGAATTCAGGTCTCTAATTGCTATCCCTCAGGATCGTGTGCGTTGGGTGCATTTATTTGATCTGTATTTTCATTTTCAGCACAGCCTTTAGTTAGGTTTCCCTGCTGGAAGCACATGTAGAACGTGAATTTTTTTTCAGTTTTCCTTGAGTGGAATTTGGTGAGGTGACTCTTGTCCAGTGTAAAGGCAGCGCAAACTCAGGCTCTTTTCTTTGAAATACTGCTGTACACTGTGAAATGCTGCCTGCCTCAGTGGTTCAGCTTCGTGGGTCCCAAAATGCCTGAACGTCATCCAGGTGAATGTAGCAGCTGCAGCTTCTGAGAAGTCAGAGGACAGGAGCTGGTTGTAACGGCATGGCCCGCAGCTCGGGTTTGCCATTGCACACATGCCACATGCAGTCATTGAGAGCCAGGGTTATGCTGGGTCCGTAGGCTGTCTTGCCCAGTTTCCTCTTAGACCTTTAATGGTGTCACTTATTCTTTGAATCCAAATGGCTGTGCTGAATGATAATTCTTTTTTCCAGAGATGGTCAGATAACGGCTATTTTGGACCAGAAGAACTATGTAGAAGAACTCAACAGACATTTAAGGTAAGGAATAATTTATTTATTCTTTATTATGTGGTGTAGCAAAATAGAAAAGTGGCTTTTCAAAAAGAAGGAATTACTGAAGGGTTTTTTTTTTCCCCTTTTCAACAGTGCTACAGTAAACAACCTACAGGCCAAGGTGGATGCCTTGGAAAAATCCAACACTAAACTGACTGAGGAGGTAAGTGTAATAGCAAATCTGATGTTTTTCCCTTTGGCAGCCAGGGATTAAAAAGGTAGTAGGGGAGGGAGGAGTTATTTTTAGATTTGTAGTGTACATAGTGATGAGTGTTTTAATGCTGGAACTGGAGAAACTGACCTGCTGAGGAATGACACTGACTGTCACTACTAACTGCATGTGAGGGGGAAGGACAATGAAATGTCTATGTTAAAAACTTAAGGCTGCTGAATCCATCTGAAGTCTTGGAGTGCTTTCTGATTTTTGGAAAATGTCTTAGAAGTTGTACAGTGGTTTTGAAGGCCGTGTTGCTGATGTAGGGAGATGTCCAGACATGACAAATTTTTAAATGCCTGTTCATTTTGATGGGTACAGACATTTACTGCAGTATAAAGATAGCAGTTCAACTGTTTCAGAAACTTTTTCTCTGGCCTGTCACAATTTGTAAGAAATAAAGGCAGAATGAGCATTATAGGTAAACCGCTGTTCAGTCTGAGCATGAAAAACAGCAGGTATGTGTGTCATAGGTGTAACCTATGTTTTAAAATGGGTCTTGCAGTTCATTAGTGATGGCATAAAAGCCAAAATCTTGTGGGGTCAGTTCCCTGACAAATGGGTGATAGCTGGTCTCATCCTAACAGTGTCTCTGTCTGCTTGTCACTTAGGTCAGCAGAATGATTTTGCTTGAGATGTCTCAGTGCCCTAACAGTATCAATATGAAATAGAAAGCTTACTTTTTCCATGTTCATCCTCATTAAAGGAGGTCTATGTGTTGAACACTTACTCTAATGAATGTATTCCAAATTAGGAGAAGCTTTATTGATGGAAATTTGGTATCTGTTCTTTCGGTAGTTTTTTACAGTTAAATTATTGTTTTTAATTTGTTAAAAGCAGTCTGCAGTAGAGGCTGTCTTTCTCAGGGCTATGATAATAAGTGGCTTTTGATTTATTACCTGCAGAGTATGAGCACTGTGCTCATTAGGCATGTTACCCATGGATAATAATTGCAATATTGACTGAAGTATTTTTTGATTTTTAATAATTTACTTGCTTGCATCTTAGTGAAGTCTGCATGCTGTTCAAAGAATTTAAGTGACACTGGAACATGTTGTGCCAACCAGGGCTATTTGCAGCGTGGAGTTAATGAACCGTGTCACATGTCACATCAATCTGTATGTGGCTTGAGCTGTACCAAAGACTCGCACTTTTATCAGGGTAATTTTAGCTTTGGTTTGTCACTGAATTAACATGCTGATCTCTTGGAATGTCACTGAGCTTTTCTTGTGCGCAAGGCTTACGCAAGGTAGGATTTACAAAGCCAGAAGGTGTTTTCTGGAGTCCCTTTGGCCTTTGACCACCTGCTCAAAGTAATCTGTTAGTCTGCAGTGATGTCTTCTCTGGCAGTTCCTGTGGGGCAGATGTCTTGTCTCATAAGGGTGGTGTGTGCTACTGATCCTCTGTTTCCAGCCAGCTTTTCCTCCTTTGATGTTCTCATCGCCCAAATGCTTGGGCATCTTACATCTCATATCCTTCACCTGGCAGTGTAGCCAAACCACTGAAGCTTTAGCAATCCCACGCAAGTATTTTTTCTCTGGTAATGTGCTGCAGTTGCTTAAAGTCAACAAAACTTTCCTGCCATGTGCTCAGATTTTTCAGTTTTGATAACTTGGGCGAGGGAAGGGGAATGGGGATTTCAGTAGAGTTGTGCTAACCACGTGTTACGCTGAGTCTGGCAGGTAGAGACCTGATGATGTCAATAACTTGACGGATAGGCAGGAATTAAAATAGGTTGGGAAGTCTCTATTTTAGCCACTATTGGAAATTCATCATGCTGACACTAATCAGTGCTTTTTCAGCTAGTCTTTCTCCAGGGTGGCGGCGAAGTTGTGTTTTACCATTCCAAATTTTCTCTCTTGTGAGAAAAAGATGAGTACAGAAAACTAGTTGAGAGGGAAAAAGGAGGTGTTGGAAGTATGTTTTTGATATGTTAGTGTTGCCCTGTTTTGTTCACAGCTTGCGGTTGCAAACAACAGGATTATTACACTGCAAGAAGAGATGGAACGGGTTAAAGAAGAAAGCTCTTACATCTTGGAGTCCAATCGTAAGGTTGGTCTGTGTGACTGAGCACTGAACCTCTTGGGCAGTCCCAGCCCAAATTTGCCTGAGAAGCAGGTGTTTTAGCCTCTGTTGGAAATCCATCACACTGGCACTAATTGGCGCTTTTTCGTTAAGAATCTTGCACAAAAACTGCAATAGAGAAGAGTGACTCGAGGTCAGCCCTCGGCAGAGGGTGACAGATGGACCCTGGCCACAGTAAATCCTGTCTGGCTGCAGGCTATGGATCTGTGAGTGTGTGCAGAGCCGGGAGCTGGCACAGCCTGCTCCTGGCTTGCTGGGTGGAGTTGTCAGAAGGGGCAGAATGAAGGATGATTTACTGAGGTGGTGGCAGAAAAATTAGGATGTTGGAGTGCTACTTCTGTGGCCTGAAGAGCCGCCTTTTTTGGAAATACAGGGGTAGGATCTATGATTTTTCATCATTGTTGATTTATTTCAAGTGCTGGTAACTATGGCAGAATCCGGTTTAAGTTTTAAAACATCTTTTTGAAGTTTTGTAGCCACACTAAGTAGGCATTGTGTGTGTGTTAATGCATATCCACTGCAGTGCACTGAGCACATTGGGGAACCAGGGAAATGGAGGCGTTTCATGCAGAAGCTGCGTTAACTGAATGACAGAATCTCCTGAGTTGGAAGGGACCCATAAGGACCATCGAGTCCAACTCCTGGCTCCACACAGGCCAGCCAAGTCAGAGCATATGACTGAGTGAGGCTCTGAGTTTTGATAGCTGTGGAATTCATTTTCCAAGCAGTGGGAAAAACAAATCATCAAGTTGGTAGTCTACAATGACAAGCTAATTGGGTGTCTTCGTTACCTTAGGTTGCTAAAGACAGAACTGCTGATGGACAAGCACTGACTGAGGCACGAAAACAGCTAAAGGAGGAGACTCAGCTGCGGCTGGTAAGGACTGTGAGAGCTTGGAGCTGGCTACAGATGGCTACAAATTTCACCCAATAACTCCATGTTAGACACTCCCTTTGGAAAATGATTAGCCAGGCAATTTTTTTTTAATGTTTTTGCCTGGCTGCTGCAGTCTGATCACAGGGATGGTCTCGTCAGAAGCGATCTTCATTTTGTGGCTCTGTTTGTCAGTTTGAGGTCTGTTTTTTCGGAACAAGCAGTGCAGTTGCATTTCTAGGTCTGGCACATTCCCCCATGCTGATGGGGTTACAGCCACTATCTGAACTGTTACCCAGCACAGAGTGTTCAGCTAGTGGGGAGAAAAATGCCTGAGCAGAAGGATTTTAGGAAATAAAAGTCCTGCCAGCTTTTCACTAATCCCTTCCATCAGAAAGATGGACTTGCTTACTTCTTTCTGACTCTGTGCTGGTAAAGCTGTTCACATCGCTTTAATACTGGACTGAAAATGTGGATTTGTTGTCCTTAGATGTCTCTAAATGGGTCCAAACTGTAAGTGTGATGCTGTGGGAATGCAGCGCGCTTCTAGGCAGTGCTGGCATTGGCAGGAGCACTGGTTAAGGGTGGGTGTCTTACGGCTGGTGAGGAAAGCTGTCTGATAACATGGGCTGATCCCTGTGTTCCAGGACGTGGAGAAAGAGCTGGAGGCACAGATTGGCATGCGACAGGAGATGGAGCTAGCCATGAAGATGCTGGAGAAAGATGTTTGTGAGAAGCAAGATGCACTGGTGGCACTCAGACAGCAACTGGATGATCTCAGGGCTCTAAAGCATGAACTGTCTTTCAAGCTCCAGGTAGGGAAATAATTTAATGCTGTGAATTCCAGATAAAAGTGAATAGGTCTTGGTCTTTTTTGCCTCCTGATCTATTTAAAAGGTGCTAGGTGTGGGAGGGTTACAGGCTGCATAGTGTACTACTTGCTGCAAGAAAGCTGTATTACTTGAGCAATTGGATGTGTTGGACGTTAAAGGAAAATGAGGGTTTTTTTGAAGAGAGACTCAAGGTGATCTGGAACTGTGTCTGTGTGACTGGGGAAAGCACCTTCTGTGTTCTTGTGGTACAAAACCTGAGCTGTGGTATCTTCTGTCCCAGCACAATCTAGCATTTGAGGATATATGTGGTGCTTATGTACATTACCATGTGATGACCAAAGCAGACTCTTAAGACAAAGTGCAACCCAAAATGCTCAAAATGGATTTCTAAAATAAAGTTTAGAACAGAGAAGAGCTGCTTCTCTTCTCCTTGAGCCAATCATTGCCCGTAAAACAGTCGAAGGATCTTAGCAGGTACTGCATTAATACGCATCAGACAGGGAGCTTCACTGATGGCGGTATTGCCTTCCTGTGAGGCCCAGGTACAGCCTGCTTCTGTATGGAAAAATGCTTGTCCTTGTAATACTGGCCTGGCACTTGCTTTCTGAGCACCTTATCCTCTCACTTTGGCTTCTGCCGCTTTCATTTCGTGTGCCACATGACTGAGTGTGGGTTCTTTTAGCTTTCCTGCTGCTCAGAAACTAACCCACGATGGTGCTTGTTGCAGAGTTCGGACATGGGAGCGAAACAGAAGAGTGAATTAAACAGCCGTTTGGAAGAAAAAACAAATCAGATGGCTGCCACCATCAAACAGCTTGAACAAAGGTAAAAAATGGAACTTGTACAATTATAAAATCACAAGTGTCTGCTAGTCGTAGTGTCCTGCTCACCCTGAATGGACCAGGTGAGAGTCCAAGTGCTCTGCTTGGCCACTGCTAGAGAGAGCTACACGAGGAGAGCTGTCATTTTGTGAGATGGTGTTAGAAGTTTTGCATGCTTGGGAGGACTTCCACTGGCAAAGAATATACTAATGAAGGGGTAATGAATATAGCAGCTTTGTTTATCTATGTCAGCTGCTTCTCTATGTTCTCCAGTCATTGCCAGTCAATTACTGTCTCTGATAGTGCTGATTAAAAAAAATAGAGATATAAGCTCAGAGAAGTGCTTAACCATTAATGACAGAATTACATTGGGAGTGGGAAGGACAAACATGCAGCAGGGAGCAGGCTTAGAGTTGCTTGCTTATTCCAGATCTCACTGGTTCTGTTTGGAAAACAATACCCCGAATTGAACTGTTCTCACTATGAACAGCCTTATACTTAGGGAGATAAACTGGAAGAAATTCTCATGTGGAAGTAAATGGAGGAAGATGAGAGGGCAGCCTGGCTCTCACTATCAGACTAGCAGTTGATAAAGATAGCCCACAGGTCTAATATTCATTTAGACTGGTACGAGTTCCATCCGAATGACTTCATTGATCTCATGTTAGTAACCCTTGTGAAGTGAGGAGGACCTCCACATTGAAGTCGGATCGATTTGAGGAGGAGCAGTGCTCCTTTTTACCCTTTGGTCTTGTTGTTGAAACCAGGCTTTGCAGTGGTTTGACCAAAGGTTCAGAAGAACTTTAGTTTCTGCTAGTTAATGAGTAGGCCAGTGTACTAGATTAACTCTCGCATTTTAGAGTTTATGTCTTGAAAGATTCTTCATAAAAAGGGTCATTTTGTTTGTAGGAAGTTTGTATTTGAAAATGTTTTATGGTATCTACTCAGCTAATTGATTTGCTCTTTTTCTCTTGCTGTTCTTATTTTTTCCGTTTTCTCATCATCCTCATTCTGACTTAAACAGTGAAAAGGATTTGGTGAAACAGGCAAAAACCTTAAATAGTGCAGCAAACAAACTGATCCAGAAGCATCATTAGACATTTTGATGTCTGGTCACCTCACAGCTCTGACATCAGAACTTATTTATGAGGGGAGAACTTGAGAATTGCTAAAAGCAACTGTTAAAATGTTAATTGTCACCTAAAATTGATTTTGAATTTGCTGAATTTTTAAAATCAGAGAGTTTTTCTTCAGAGATTTAGAGTTGGGTATAAAAGTCCCTAACTTTGCCATTTAAACTGTGTTAAAATACTGATAAGTTGGCCAATAAACACACCAGAAAAGTGTAAGGAATGGGAGATCTGTGGCTCTGTACATCCCGGTGATGCATACCGTATACAGCAGCACAAGTCTTCAGCATTTATGGATACTAGATGCGATGGCCAAGCCCATACCAGATTGGCCAGCTCTGGCAAGTCAAATAGTTTTCTCTGTTACCCTTTTTGTGAAGTAGATGAAAAAAAAAAGCATCCTTGGAAGTTGTTGACAGTAGTTGTGTGCGTACCCCAAGCTGTTACCCATTCACTTCTGTTCTGTGGGTTCAGCCCCAAGTCCAAGACGAACGGGCGTGACTCCGTAGCTCGTCACCATGAAGACCAGCCCTCTTGTAACCAAGACTGCTTGCAACAGTTTTGCCTTAGTGACTTGGTGGGAGGGTGGGGACTTACCCTGATTCCTTTAAACTTCATGTGTCCAGAATTAGTAGCTAGGTGTCTTAGAGTAACATGATAGAGTGGTAAGTTCTGTGGAAACCTCCTTATCTTTACATCGCCTTCTACCTCTGCCATGATCCCACTAGATATGTATTGCGGTTCTTTCTGACCGAAGGAAGCTGAGGAGAGGTGTTTTTGTAGGCCTCTCCCCTTTAGAAAGGGAAGTTCAACGTTTTTAAAAATAAAGAAAATAAAATCAGCTCTTTATACTCTAGTGTTTAAAAGAAACAAAAGCAAAAAAAAAAAAACAGGAAAGGAAAGAAAACATGCAGTGGTGGGGAATGGAAATGGTAATTTGGTACTTGACCATTCCATGTCTCAGTAGTTAGTGGTTGGAAAGGAAGAGTTGCCTTCTACATTTTTTTGATTTGTCTTAGTTTCTGTTGCTCAACACAAATGGAATTTGCAAGTGAAAGAACAGCTAAAGCTTGGAAACAGCTCTCAATAGGGAAAAAAATAATTGCCAATTCAAGGCCCCAGCACAAATCTTTAGGTAACTTTAGGTGATATGAAAACTAATATCCTCTTCCCCAGGGCCACAGAAGTTCGCCGTGCTGGCCTGCCTGTCACAGGCTTTAGGTTTTAAGTTTCTTTTTTCTTTCAAAAAGATCATGTTTGGGGGTTTCCTGTGATGAATAAGGGGCTTTTTGCCCTGGTGAGATGCTGATGGAAATTGTTTGGTGCCAGTTCTCCCTTTGTCCTGAGCGATAGTGCTCCTTGGGCCAGTGGGCAGCAAATGTGACTGAAACGTGACCGGGGAAAGAACACCTATTGATTCTTGCTAGGTAGGTTTAAAAATCTTTGAGGCTCAGCCTAGTTCTCCTGTACACATGCGTGTACCACTGCTTAGCTCGTCTAATGGACTCCTGCCCACAAGCTGACTTGGAGACGCGTTTTAAATCTCTGGGCGATGCCCAAGTCGCATGCTCAAAAGCATAAACTTAACCTCTTACTAGAAACTCATTTTAACTACCTGGAGAAAATAGAAAATAATGATAAAAAGCTGGAAGCTTTCATCAAGGTATCTCCAATTAGTTAGTTAGAACTGTTGGCTCCCTTGCCCCCCCCCAGCTTTCCTCTGTAGAAATAAGGGGTTGGGCTGGGTTGGTTTGCTGTCATGGTACCACTAAAATAAGGGAGAATTAAGGATCTGACTATTTCTGATGTCGGGCCTGAAGTGGAAATGCTTCGGTGCAGTGACACCTGGGCCTTGAGCCAACCTGCCAGTCCGTGGAAGAGACCAGGAAAATGCACTAATCCTCAAATAGTAGCTAACCTAAGTTGCAAGTTCCAGTTACATGTGTAAAGCTGAAATGTAACGTACATTAAAATCCAATTTGACTTAAAATTCTGTGTACTTGAGGTTTGCTTTGAATCTGGATACAAGTGATGTTTTATGTTTTTCATCTAATGGCTGTAAACTGTAGTAATAGAATAAAAACTATTGAAAATCAGAGCCTTCTGCCTGGTTCACCACCTACATTTTGCTTTTCTTTAAAATACTTTCCTCCTTTCCATTGTTTTTACCATTCCTCCTTTTTTTTGGCTTTACCTTTTCACTGGGTTTTTTATTTGTTGTTTAAACTCGGTCTTCCTCCCCACCATGGCTTTTGTTTTTTATCACAAGTTCATGTGGCTCAAATCCAGATTGCGACAGGCGGAGAAGGACCGTCAGTTGGCCCAGCAGGACAACCGTCTCTTCAAGCAGGAGTTTGGGGACAAAATCAACAGCCTCCAGCTAGAAGTGGAAGAGCTCTCCAGGCAGCGGTGAAGAAATATTTTTCTAATCTATTTTCTGGGCTGTTTTTAATGTGTCTAGTAGGAAGTAGGTATGAAAGCAAAAGGAAGCATGGGTTGGAGGTGGAGAGAGACAAGAGGCATTTTAGATGTCAGGCAGGTATGAAATGCTCCAGGGAGGTGAAATGTTTTGTAAGATGGCAGATCTTCTGATGTGCGAAGTTACAACTCAATCTGGATTGGAAGAAAATGCAAAAGAATTACGTGGTCAGTAGAAATCACCAGCAAAAGTACCGGTCTTACGTGGAAGTGGATTATCAGAAGCAGGTTGCAGAACATCTCTTGGGTGGAAATGAAATGTCAGGATATTTTTCTGATTTGTTGGGCATCTGTCAATAATCATCTCTCTTGAAAACCTGCAGCACTAGAGATGCAGGAACAAAGATCACAGCAAGCTGCAAAACCTGGGTAGGATCCCAGGGACGCTGGTCAGATCCTTGGTCTGCACTGAGGTCATGTTGCAGGTTAGCCTGTTCTGGGGAACGAGAGTCACCAGGATGTGTGGTCAGGTCTCTTGACTGCAGCCTAGTCCTCTCTAACATTAAGCATTGCATCAGACTTTCCAGTGTAATACTGTGATCTGGAGTCTAGAGCAAGAGCCAACAGTTTGCTGTTCATCGGCAGGGATGTACCAGTGGAGGCTTTGCCTAGCCCTGATGCTGAAGAGTTGGGTGTGAGGGCTGTCAATCCTGGCTGTCGGTCTGACACACAGTGCTGTGATGGTTTTTGGTTTGGCTTTTTTTTTCACCAGCTGAAACTGGTCTCAGTTTTGCTGGGAGGCAACCAAGGAGCCGGAAGCCAAGTGTAAAGAGCTTGGTGAGAGCTGTTGTATTTTCCTCTGCAGTGTCATCTGTTTTCCCCTATCAGGAAAACAGAGAAATCCTCTTCTCTTTTAAGAGAAGAGCATCTCTTCTTCTGCAGCCATGATGCATCTTCCGTTTATTGCAAGGTCATTGGAGTAAACTCTGTGGCAGCATTGCTGGATGTGTTTTGATTTTTATTTTTGTCCCCTCCTGGCACAGCTTTTAGTTTCCTTTTCAGAAAGTTACAGAGGGGACCTGCAAAGCCAGCAAATAGCTTTCATCAGAAATTCCTATGGGGTGCATGTGGGCAAGCTCATGGGTGCTCACAGCAGGTGTACATGGGGAATGCCTCATCTTACACTGAGTTGGTTTAACAGTGTAGCTACCATTGGGGGGGAAGATTTGCAAATGGGTCTATTTTTGCAGCACTTGGACTTTCTCTGATTCTTTCCTCACCCAAGCTAAATCAAGACAACAGTATGAAAATGTTTGAACCTCCTTACAGGGAGGTTGTACTGCTTTATTTAACTGGGCTTCCAAAGCAGTGAGTTACTGGCAAGTGCTGCAGTAGTTGGTGGGTAGTCTTGCTTGAATTAGATTCCTTGAAGAGGAAATGGGGCTTTTTGTGGTGGTGGTGGTTTAAAATCCAAGTTATAAACAGGAATTCCCTCGGGTGGCTTGTTTTTAAATGTCAGCGTGGGCAAGGTTCATTTCTGGATCTAAGTCTCCACCAGCTTTACACGCTTCAGTTGGGCTACGTAATTAATGAGCTGTAGTCATGATGAGTTATTTTAAAAACTGTTGGAGCGGTATGGAGGTTAACGAGGGTAATAATGGATAATGTTGGGTTTAATATCATCGAGGATTCTGAAGGTTCTGTAGTACAAGTCTTGCCAATACTTCTACCAGCCAATACTCAGTTTCTAGGCTTTGATTTTGGAACACGGGTCATAATTTGGAGCATGGAGCAGCTGCTGTGATTTCAGAAAAAGGGGGTTTATGGCACTTCAGTCCCTGAGGGTCCGTGTGCTCCAAAAGCTTTGTCACTGTTGCCCAGTCATGGAGGTGTTGGGTGCCCCAGGGTAAAGGGTCTTCGATCCACAGCTAGATTTAGAGTCGTGCTTCTCTTCCTCCTGCTTTGGGTTGCGTCGGGGACCTCTCGTGTGCCTGTTTGTCCTTGACCCACTGATGAGCCGTCATCCTGAATATGAATGGGCTGCACTCAGCCTTTGCTCCCTGTGGCTCCAGGTACTCCCATGTGGCACTGATGAAAAAGCCTCCAGCACGGAGGGGTCCTGAAGTAGCATGTGTCATCCCTTCCTTTGCAGGCTAGGCCAGACTGGGGACTTGCCTGTGATCCATGTGCAGCCTATTTTTAGCCTGCTGGGCTTCATCTGGTTTCAGAGCTTGTCCTGTAGCAGTTGGCATGCTGAAGAATGTCTTCTTGAACAGGGCACTGACTTTTTTTAAGGACTTGCAGGCTTAGTCGACAGGTTTGTTGTTCCCCCCCCCTCCCCAAACTGCACTAGATTTAAATGAAGAACTTTTAGATTTTGTTTTTTCCACCCTGACACGTTACAGCTTAATGCACCGTGAGACAGCTTTTCCCTCAGTGAGGCAGTTTTCAGCTCTTGAATTGGGGTTTGGTAGCTTTGGTGTGAGGAGAGGGTTAAACAGTTTCTTTGCTCTCAGTGTCCAGCTTTACAAACCCAGGGCCCTTATTCACAATTCCACCTCCACGTTCTAGGAGCCACCTTGAACTGGAACTGAAGCGGGAAAGAGACAGATGGTCACACAGTCACCAGCGCAGCCAAGAAAACAAAAAAGGTGCAAAGAACTGGCTGAGACAGGTAACACAACTTGGACTCTTGACTTGTGTTTGAAGGGTGGTTTCATTCTGCTCATTTGTTTTTCCTGAGTTTTACTGGGCAATAAATACGTGGTGTTAATGTGCCACGCGAAAATAAACTTGGAAATGTTTTTTTTTTTTCACAGACAGTGACTAGGCAGTTTGAGTTGAGCCTCACAAAAATATTGCAGGTGTTACTCTTCATTGCAAGACACAGGTTTCTTCTTCCAAGCTGGGTACCTGACAAAATCTCTGCTCTCTGGAAGGCAGAACAGCAGCTTTTCTTTGCTGTTTAGCTGACATGCTGGGTTTGAGGCCGGGGTCCTGCGTGGGGTTATCCTCCTTTGCTCAGTAGGCGAGTGCTGGAGCAGGAGTGAGGCATTCCCACCAGGAACCAATGGGCTGACATGCCAAACGGCGATTTCAGCCTGGACTTCTGCCACAAAACTCGTAAGTGGCACATGAGCTGGTGGAGTTTGCTCTTGCAGAAATGGAAGAGTTCTGCTGAGGTTGTAGCCACAACGCAAGCGCGATGCACGTGTGGGTGACTGTGCCAGCCCTTACTGCCTGGCTGGTGTTTGACAGTCACCTTTGTGTGGCGTTACACAGATGACACAGCTTGGACTGGGAGTCATGGGTCGTGGCTGGGGAGCAGGGCCAGATTTGTTTACTTTCCTGGCTGAGAGGATTTGTGGCACTGATCAGTCTTTAAAAAGCCTGTTCAGACCATCCACCTTTCAGCCTCTGCTGGTAAAATGAAGAATGGTGACTGTGGTTCCCAGCAGTGAAAAGAAGTCATCAGATGTGTTAGAGTCCATCCTAAAATATGAAGTCAAATTTTAGATCAGAGCAAAAGGAAAGTGTGTAGAGCTGCTCCTGGGGTGGACTGGTGTTCGTGTGTTCTCAGGGGACCAAGCACAGCTCTCTGCCAAGGAGGGGCAGATGAATATTCCCAAAATAGCCGTGCGAGTTTCCTTCACAGTGAAGCAGGGATGAAACCGGAGTCTTCCTATCGCTCAGCTGATGGCTAAATGTTTTCTTTTGGCAGGATGGGAAGCTCAAAATCCTGGAAGAAAATGCTAAACTGAAGGAGCCACTGAAAGAGAACAGTGTCCTGCCACACAAGTATGGAAGACATCTTTTTTTTTTTGCCTTTTCACTCTTGCTTGCCCTTCTCTCACTTTTTTGCTGATGGGAGGTTTGGAATAGTGCCGCTTCCCTTTCTAAGAAAGGTTTTTTTTCAACCTTATGCCCTTTGTTGAGGTCTCTGCTGCTTTTGCATGGCTCTCAAAGGGGAGCAGGGGTTCTGCTGCTTGCTGTCGGCATTTCTGGATCTGAAAACTTGGTGTCTTTTATTTATCCTTTGCGTTTGTTTCTGTATAAATCTGCTCTTTACTAATTCTCCTTACTTAATGAACCTTGTTAAGCCAAATCCTGGATTTGTTTAGTATTTGAAAGCTAAGTTTTGAATTTGGTTTGAAGTGTGAGGAGATGCTTTAAAAGCTGCAGGGAACAGCTCTGCAGTGAGGATGTTGCTCGGAGGTGGCAGCAGCCTATCTGAAGTACCCAGAACGTCAGTGAAAAAAGCGCGTGCGCTGAATGCCAATGTAAAGTTAGTCAGAAAAGTATTGTCTTAAAAATAGCATAAGCTCAATTCAAATCTGTTTTATTAGATAGCAACAAACCTTCCAGGCCTCAGAGGCTTTTTACCCCCATCTCACCTCAAGCCTTCAAGCAGTGTGAGTGTCACGCAGCTGTTTCTCTGGAAGGCCATCAGCCACGTTTCACTGCCTGTTCAGAGATGACGCAGGGGATGAACCATTTCACAGGAATGTGTTCAAAGCTAGCTTTACGCTGTGGTTGTACCATTCAACCATTCTTTTCTGTCTTTGTGCTCCCTTTCCTCTGCTCTTCTCAAGGCACTTTGCAAGTCCTTCTCCTGCTCTTCCCCTTTAGCTGGCAGTGCTGCATGTCTAAACCGCAACAGTCACGTGCTGCCTCTTTGCTTTGCTCTGTGTTAGACAAAGCTGGTGGACACCTCATCTCTCATGTGAGCAGGCTCAGCAGCAGGGTACTGAAGGAGCAAACCCAAAACTCTGTATGGGTGGGATTTTAAAAACAGGATGAGGGAATTCTCTGATCAGCCAGATGTTTTCCTTAAATGTGGCAGTGACTGAAATGCCAGCTCCAAGTGACAATCATCTTCTCTTCTAGGTCACTGAGCAGCTCCCAGGAAGAGCAGGTTGGTGATTGCTTTCCTTGTGTTGACGTACTGCAGGGCAAGGCTACCAAGGGAGCATCCTACTGCCCACATACCCTGGAGTTTGTCCCTTGGGTTTTGCTGTGGCGAGGATTTGTCTGCAGAGTCTGTAGCAGCAATCCTTCCTGAGTGGAAAAGCGCCACTTGTCTCATTAGAAAGGCTTTGAGTTGGCAGTGCTGCACCCATACGAGGTCAGTTTGCCACCTCAGCACAGCCGTGTTGGATTTTAAACTAATATTAACCCCTTTTAATATTCTTTTGCCCCATGCCTGTTCTGGGTTGCTGGTCATTTGGATGTTGGTCATTTGGTCAGTCGTGTTTTATCCATGTATGTCAAATTGAGGAGAACCCATTTGTCTGTCCCCGGGGTGGCTGGTGAAGCACAGCTTGACCCCTAGCTGTCAATGGGATGCTGCAGCTGTTGTGTCCTGTCTATGGGGAATTTTTGCATCTGTCAGCTCTTTTTCACAGTGAAAAAGATGTTTTGTTCCCACCATGGTGCTGGGCTGGCAGCCTTGATCTCAAGCCTGAAAACTGGGCTTGTGTGGTCCCAGTTCCCTCTTCCCCACCTGCCCAGTGCTGCAGCCAGTGCAGCTGTGATCACCCTGCACGTGGTCCTGCCCGGCCTGCGGGTAACAGTGAGGCATGAGCCTGGGAAATGTTCCTCCCCACTGTACAGTGTGGGTCAGCTACAGCCGCAGAGCTCTGCTACAGGTGCCAGTGAAGAGTATGTAAAGCAGGTTTTGGGTTTTACTTGGGGTTTAGGAACAGCCATCGGAACCTGGAAACGGCGGGATCTGCCAGCTCTGCCAGGAGGAAAGCAGCAGAGGCAAAAAAAAGGTAACTCCCAGGACTTGTACTGTCGCAATGGGCCCTTCCTCTGACTGTCATGTTCGAACTGCACAGGTTTCCTCAGGTGACTTGGGACAAAGTAACAAGCCCTTTCTCTGAAGTCTGCTTTACCCTTAAAGGGATTTTGTTAAGCAGCAGCTGCCTCAGGGCTTCCCGCTCAGCTGTGTGGTTTGCTTTTCCTGCCTCTTAGCAGCTTCTTCCCTTTTTCGGTCAGTGTTTTGTGTTCTGGGATTACTCAGGAGTGAGAAGAGGAGGTGTTAACACTTGGTGTTGCTTCTTCACAAAAGCCACCTTGCCTTTTCTCTTACTTCTTTTTGTGGCAAAGCCTCTCCTGCTTTCCTCACTGCTCTACTGCTCTAGTCCGAGTCTAGAGGGGTTTTGAGAGACCTACCAAAAAGGGTGTTCAGTGGGAATGCTGCCTTCATTCAGATACTCTGCTGGTGTTGAGGAGCAGGAGCACTTTGCAAGGAAACAAGACAGGGTGCTGATCAAACTGCTGACAGTGCAGGTGGTGCCCTGGTCACACTGGTGCGAGTGCTTTAGGGAGCTGGAAGAAGCGCTGGGTTGTCTTTTCCCCTAGTTGATGTGCCAAGACCTGAATGGAAAGGCTGTTGTGGACAGACAGAGGTGGGGAGGAGGTCTGCCAGGCACTGGGCTCCAATTGCTGCACCTGGTGATGAACCGGTTCCTTGGTTACAAATAGGTCTCTTCAGATTTTGGAGGGGGACTGTGGCGCTCAGTGTAGTACCTGACCAGGAAGCTTTCAGGCTGACGCAGAGGGGCCATGTCTGACCAACCATCAATGAGTTGCTGCTCTTGTGGGCAGGGCCTCCCTGCTGCCTTCATGTTTGGAGTTCTGCCTGGCTTGGGGACAGGTCTGGCAACAAGTCATTTTGCCAGAGTAAACAGGTGCTCTGGGGCTGTGCCTGCAAAGGCAATGTTCCTCCATGCCATCAGAAGCCAGCCCCTTCTCCCCAACCCTGCCGTACCATGATGCTTAGAGCAGGCAGCAATAGCCAAGGTTAGGGGGCGGCGGTTGCCCTCAAGCCGTCCCAAAAACCTCTCCTGTTACATATGTGGGAACTTTGAGTAGGATCTCCAGTTTTCCCTGTTCCCTTGTGTTGATCTTGAGAAAACACAAAACACGTGAGGTCAAAGCAAATACCGCAGCTTTATATCCACCTTGGATGCGTTTCCAAGTGTGTGCACACCTTTCAATACTTGGGCAAGACTCCTGTTCCAGGCAGGCAGGAGTTGTTTATATGGCTGTAACATACACGCATGCACCTCTTGTGACAAAGTGCTCTGGCAGACTGAGTCCCCTGAGCTTGGGTGGTTCATGCTTGGCATCTCTTACCTGCTTTACTAGGAGCCCTCACCTACTCTCATGTTACCTATGGAGCTTTGCTATAGGCTGGCCCTGAGTACAGGAGTAAACTTGTGGTCTTCAATGGGGTCACGAGCTTTGGAGCGCCTTTCTCTAGCCCAGGGGAGGATTGGGATTGATGGAACAATGAGAGAAAAGTGTCTTTGTGCTTCTTGTGTCTTCAGCATCTCTTAAGTTCTTGTCCTTTTTTTCCATTTCAGAATATCTGCAAGAACTGTGGCGGCACCTTCTGCGAGGCCTGTTCTGTGAACGAGCTGCCTCTCCCATCTAGTATTAACCCTGAGCGCGTCTGCAATCCCTGTCATGAGCGGCTCATCCAGCAGTATTCGACCAGTCCCTTGTAGGGGTTGGGTTGCAGAGAGAGGTGACCAAAAACTGGCTGTAGCTGATGCTGATGGCTTCTGGAATTGTTCAGGGGGGACGTGGAGAGAAGACACTTGCCTGTGTTCTTTGGAGGTCAGAGGGGAAGCAGCTTTGTGGTGTTTACGGTCTCTTGTGACAGAAAGTCTGAGCCTTCCCTGTACAAAAGTCTGTCAGCTCTTGGGCCTGAGCTGGTGCTGGGTGGGGAGAGCTGCTCCGGGAATGTCCCCTACTTATCCCTGAGGTGTGCCTGAGCGGCCTCAGCGCAGTGAGAGCACAGAGCCCTTGCCCAAAAATTAAGAGCCGCACATGCAAGCTGGGAATGGTCTCGTCCTCAAGCGTGTGGTGTGAAAGCACCCTGCCGCTCAGCAAAGGCTCTCCAAAAACAGGACAGGAGAGCGTTTAGTCCTTTTGCTGCACTTGAAATGCCATCCTCCTTCCCCGGTTGCTTTGACAATCTGACTCAGCCTCCCTACAGCAGCACTGGGCAGAGGAGGGCCCGGCGAGGCCAATAAACACTTCCCTGTGCAGATCTCTGGCTCAGCCCTCTGGCCGAAGGCTCGCTATGTAGATCAGTCTCAAAAACCCCAAGCAAGCTGTGAAAGTTCCCCTTTATTTTAGGGTGGGGGGTTGTAGGTGGCTCTGAGGCATGCACTGACAGCCTGATCTAGCGTGGAAGCGCCTTAGGGCATCTCCAACCTTCCCCTGATCCTCACTGTGACTTTGGGGCTACAGCACAGCCCTCAGAGGATGCGCTCCCTGTCCTGGGGTGGTAACTGGGGAATCCCATTCCTCCCATACTGTTACTCCAGACCCTCATCACCTCACAGAGGGTTTAGGGACACTTGGATCCACCTCTTCCCCTTGTGCACGTGCAGAAATTGTTGTGGACACCTGGAATTTCACGTAGGGTTTTTAGTTTGATGACAATGAAGGTGAGATGAAACGGGAATGTTTTTCACCCACTGGAGATTCTACTTTGAAACACAGCTTAACGATGTTTTACTGTTCATGTGATACTTTCTGTTGCCATTACCTCAAGCGGTTCTGTGTTACTCCAAAGCACGGCAGCAGCTTCCTCCTGCAGCATGTGGCATGTCACAGTTGGGTTTGGGACCCTGGGTACTGGAAGCCTACTTCAGCCTGTAAGACCACAGAATGTTTGTAGTGCATAGACAGCTGATGTATTTATTTATACGTGAGAAATGTGTTTGGTTTAGTACAGATGTTGTTAGGGGTTAGTGGTTTGATTCTCTGTTCGTTAGACTGGCTGGGACTGTGTTACGGAGCACGTGGGAGCTGAGGTAATTTCTGTGGTTGGGGCTAGTTAGAACTGGGAATGACTCTCTAGTTCCCTCTCGGTCTCAGCGTGTTCAGCCACCTGTTCTCTAGCTCCTCTCAGTGCCCTTGGGAGCCAGAGCCCTTCACAGGGAGACAACTTGAAATCTTTTTTCTACTCTTTATTCCCTCCCTCCTTCCTTCCCTCGGGGTTGTTCCATTTCCTTCCTGCTGCCCCTTAGAGTAGTCGTTGTAAAGTGTCGAAACATGAAGGGCTTCGAGCTGAAGCGTGGGCACCCCACTTTGCAGGGTGAGCCCCCAGAGATGAAGGGAAAGGACACAGAAGTTGGCATTTCGCTTACATTCTGTACATGTGTGTGACATGGTGAATTCCTGCACCCAAACCCAGTGGGAACTGGTCCCCCAAGGAGAAAATGAGACCTGAGGAATTTCCACAGAAGAGGATTCAACTGGAAACAGGGCACTTAATGCAAATCCTTCTAATGCTGGCACATCTGGGATTCCAGTTTCAAAGTGACAGCTCTGTGTGTGACCTGGAGCCACCTTTTGACTGTCCTGGTGGGAGCGGCCACCACTCCACTTGCTCCAAGTGAAGGCTGTGACTGTTCCTGTGAAGAGCAGGATGGCTCTTCAGCGGGTCCTCTGATGTGACCCGATATCACTACCAGCAGGGTGGCTGGAACCCTTCAGCATCTGGCGCTGGCAGCCGTACTGGAAATGTGTTTAGAAGGGTCAGAGCGAGACGGGGCTCGCTGCCGGCCTCGCCACTCGCCCGTCCCAGTACAGGACGTCAGGGGGCCTGTGCGTTTGGGCATGTTTGCTCAGGTATTGTTTGTCGTGCCAGCATGGGTTGGGATTGGGCAGTTACTCCTGATGTTACTTTTGTTCCTCACAGTAATAAAAATGTTATCACCTGTATGGCGCTTCCCAAGTGCTCTCTGCACGCATCAAAGTGCTTCACAACCTGTCACAGATGACAGATGCTTACAAAGACTGAGAGTAGGGTGGTGGGAGGGATGAGGTTAGCAGCTGCACTCCCCAGTGCCCCTGACACGGAATCGCTCTGGTTTTAATTGCAAATACTGGTGGTTTATTCTGATCCATCCTGCAGCATTTGCTGTTCCCCTGGGACAGCTGCCTTTGCAACAGCCACTCTTCCCAATGTAGGTTAACAATTTATTACTACACAGTACTAAACACAACTTTACAGTTTATTCTTATTTACTGAGCAGCAGCGACACTCGCACTCTGATCTTTACGCTCATACCCCCGGAATGTGTTCGCTTGGGCCTAAAAAGGGAGAGGAAAAAGCAACATCAGTACCTTGCTGAGGGTGAGCTGGTGCCATTACAGCAGCAGCAGCTGCCCGACCCACACCCCCAGTGCCCAGCATGGCAGGAGCTGCCTGCCCTGTGCTCACAGAGATGGTTTCTGCGCAAAAACACCCAACACCAACCCCGGCCCCCCCCGCCACCCGCCCCAAAAGCCGTCGGGCACAAAAACCCTCCCCCCACAAACACTGCAGCCTGTTGCGCTGAAACCACGTGGCCCTAGCTGAGCCCTGGGCTCTCTGGGAAAGCAAACCTCAAGGATGTAACTGTGCCCCTCTCTGCTGTGCATAATCATAAGCAGGAGCTGCCCCAGCTGAAACAGCGCTTGCTGTCCATCCCCAGGCCGGGAAAGCACTTTGCTGCCTTTCCACTTCCCTGCCAGGGAGTACTTGCACATCCCTGGCCCTGAACCTTTACTCGATCCCGCAAGCAAAGTCCTAAGAAGAGGAGGAAAACCAAAAGCTGTGGCTGCAGAGGAGCCTGTTGCTGCACAGCCGTGCAGGGTGTGGGCAGCACAGCAGCCTCTGCTAGCTCCAGCCATACCCTCAGCACCCTGCTGCTGCCCCTTCCCCACGGGGCTTATACCCAGGGACCTGGATGCCTGACTCGAGCAGTGACGTGCCCCTTCACCACTCCCCACTGCAGGCTTTAAGCTAGCTGACATCCACAGCATCAGAAAGGTGGAGCCTGAGGGGTGTTCCCAAACATGAACCAGAATGAGAGGAGGGATGGGCTTACCAAATCCAAGGCTGTGCCACTGTCACTAGTAGTTGTCTTTTGCCTTTGGATGTTTGTTCAGGAATAATTCAACAGTGCTGCACTCTAGAGAGAGAGTTGAGAGCAGCAGTCTCTGGTCAGTGGCTGAGTGTGTTACAGTGCTGGGGTTTTCAGGCAAAGCCAATATCCTATTATAGGGTAACTGGGAACTCTTGTGTAAGGCAATCCTTTTGCACAGGGTGCCAGCAGGAGCCTGACAAGTTGCACCAAACTATGCAAGGATCTGAGTCTTGAGGTTGTAAGACCCACCCCCCCGCCCTTTACTTACGTAGCTGTGACCCCTCCTTAGCCATTGCAGCCACTGCATCTTCATGGCTCTCAAAATGCACATCTGCTTCCCCTGTGGCATCTCCATGGGAGTTGTATTCTACCATGATCCTGGTAGGCTTCAGCGGAGCAAAAAACTGTAAAGAAGGAAAAAGGAGTTTGGTGACAGAGAAACAAGGGAGCAGTGACGTGCCCTGTTCCCGAGAAGCCAATGTGCTTGCTCATAAAGTCAGTCCAGCTGCTGGGGAGCCTGAGCTCCTGAGCAGGGAACATCCCTGGCACTGGGGTGAAGCTGAGGCGCACCTAGGTCACCACCGGTCCCGCGGTGCACAGCCTTACAGCCTCTGTAAGCTCCTGGCCGAGTCATTCCTGACCAGAACAAATTCTCTCACACAGCACACGCATCATGTAGGCACCACAGTCAGGACGTGGGGGTACGCTCACTCTGTGCCTCTGCACACTGTCGAAGTAAAACTGGTCCTAAGGAGGTTCTCAAGTGCTGGTACAATCCCCTCCTCAGAAACCCAGCTAAGGGCATAAGGGCCCAGCACAGCTCAGCCCACTCTGTGCAGAGGGGAGCATATCGCTGCCCCAGGGAGCCTGGAACCCTCAGCAAGGGCCAGTTCCCAGTTCCACAGCCCTGGGGACCAACACACATGCAATACAAATCTGAAGTCACTTCCCCTGTAAGGACTAATCAAAGGTTTGCACTGGTAATGATAGTGACAGTTTCACGGTTACTCACATTTATTATGTCTTGGGCACTAGACTGGGGAGGAAAACCCCTCACGTGGACAAAGGACAGCGGTGCTGAGAGGTTCCCAGATTCTGAAACATGCCTGGAGCTTTCTGTTTCTTCCCTGAACAATCCTGTGGAATAGAGGAAAAAAAACCCATCATAAGACCTCCCTCGTGTGAAAGCTGTGGACACGCAGGGTCACACTCACAGCAGGTAATCAGGGTAAAATGAAGAGGCCTCAAAGAACACACGCGGTGGGGAGAGACTCACTGTTGTCTCTTTCAGCGCTGGCGCCTCCCGCATTGCTCAATCCCCGTTCTTCAGACACGGACTCGTGTTCATGGCTCGCTCTGGGGTAGTGCACCATGTGCTTGCGGTAAGGCATGTGCCTTTGCATCTGATGCTTTCTACTCACATACACTTCTATGTACCTGGAGTGCAAAGGAAAGGGTTACATGGCACAACTTGTGCTCCACGAAGAACTCAAGGTTTTCAGAAAGGACCTTCAGGATGTTCTCCTCCCTCAGCTCTGCTCACGAGTTGTGAGAGCCACGGCTTGGCAAGCAATGGTTCTTAAACAGAGTTACATTTGTGAAAGCCCTTTTCACCTCACAGTGACAGCCATGCTCCTCTCCACGCCCACCCACTGTGAGGCACCCTGCCAGGTGAGACTGGACAAAGTTTAGCATACAGCATGATACACAGTTCCTGTAGAAGTAATATTAGTCACTTGGAGACCAAAATGCTGCTTTGTCACAGAAACACACGTGTGGTTCCCCTGAAAAATGTTTCCTCTTTCAGTAGCACATCCCTTCTGAGCAGCCCTGTATGTGTCACTGTTCTCCCCTCAACCTGCTCTATCCCTATCGCTGAGGAGCCCAACGTACACAAGCCACCCAACCCCAAACAGGTTACCAAAACAGATGCAGAAGATGCATGGGGTCATATTAAACCTTTCAGTGGAGCCCTAAGATTTTACGTGTTGCTGTGACATTGGTGGGATGTGCATTAAAGTCAGGGGTTTAATATACCAATACATAAAAGAGTCTTAAGGGACTCTAGCAAGAGCCCACTTACACCACAGGATGACAAAACCCCAACCAACAGCAAACCCTTATCTGCAGGTTTAATTAAAGTGTAACGCACTACACCTTGCAGTTCATCTGCTCCCCCCCAGAACCCCTTAACTCCGAGCTACCTGTGCCAATCTTTCAGAGAACCAGCAACAAAACAGCTGGGCTTCACACAAACCTAACTACCAGCATTCGATAGGGCATTTCTGCAGCACCAAAGGGGTACAGGATGAAAAAGCGAGCACAGGCATCCAAGGAAGGCGGCTTTCCTCCCTTCCTAAGGAGAGTGGCTCTAGGAGGGACGTAGCCCCGCGCTCAGGCCCTGCCTGGATAAAATTCACAGCCTGGGAAAAGTAACGTGAACAAGGCAGCAGCTGGCTTGGGAACCACTCTGGCTTGTGGCTCATCGCACAGAAACAGCAAGTGAGTCAGCTCAGCTCTTGTTCAGCGGTGGCCAAAGAAAAATTAACAGCAGATTGAGAGTTAATTGGAGGCAAGTGTGTCAATTAATTCAATTACTGGGCACACCAACAGTGCAGCTGTTTGCCTTTAATAGGGGTAGGGGGACAAATACAAGGGGAACAGGAAATGAGGAAGCAAAAGGAAGGTGGTGCAGTGTAGAAGTAGTCAGGTTTGGAGTAGCCTTTTGCTGCCTTGTGTCCAGGTAAGAGAATTTAGTGAGTTTTAAAAGGAAAACTGGAAACCTCAGCAGGCTAAAAGCAGTTTTAAGGTTTTTTCTTGGCTGTAGCTCAGTGCTGTGGAAAGAAGCAGCATGTGCTTTTCTGTGAGAGAGAAAAGTGCAGGGGCTGAGGGCTCTGGAGGAAAATGGCTGAACAGGATTCCTGTGGAAGGAGGGTAACACAGGTGGGTGAGGGCACTGAAGAGGTAGGCGACTGCATGATGTGGGCCAGCAGTGGAGGCTGGCAATGGGCTCAAGCTGGAAGTGAGCGGCAAGCTGTGTATGGTGTGTTCACTCTCTAACTGGGGATGCTGACTGTGCCTGTACTAGGCTGAAGGGAGGGATGAGGGCTGCTAAACTGCAGAAAGCACCAGGGATCCTGGTGGAAGTTTGGCATGGGTCAATGTCTGTGGGAGGTATGGGATTCCTGTGCACTGGTGGCTGGGCTGGTGATGTCTGCCTGTCATTCCATGCTCTGAATGCAATCACCCTGCCTTTCTGGGGATGAGACTGCCTCCAGGAGCACTGAAAAAATCCTGAGAGCTTCTCCAACAGGCCCCAAAGTACCCCCAAGCTACAAGCACTGAAGGTTCCTCTACAGCACCAGAAGCTGGTAACAGGCTTCATTTTCTTCAGTTCTGTTGTGGTTTTAAAGGAATCATGACCAGAGGAAGTTACACTTGGGTTACACAAGAGTATTTCAGAGGCTGCTATCAAAGAAGTGTTCTAAGTGAGTCTGACACCACTCTGAGAAAGATTTCCTATGATTCCTACTGAACTGTGAGTCTCAAGCCTGACTTCTAGGCTTAAGGGTAACGAAGGCAAAGGCTTCCTTGGCAATAATGTGTGGTATAGCTGTAGGTAAGCTGTTTCACCTGGTAAGAAGCAACTTGTAAGTCACACAGCATGCTTTATACCATGTCTCTTTACCCTCGTGAAGTACCTACCTACTTCCCATATATTCCCTGTGTTGTAACAGAGCTTTAGATGCCATTGCAGGAGCTGCAAACTGCACAAAAGCTTCTCCTGTTCTTCTTTCTCCTTTGTAAACGAAAGCTATGTCAGTTATTTTCAGACCTATGACGTGGGGGAGAAAAAAACCTTTAGGTTGTAAGGAACAGCTGCCATAGCTCAGATGTTTCTTCCCTTGATGGGCTTTAATGAGCTAATTAGTTGGTCTGCAAAAAAGTGCTCACACTGACCTATGTACCTTCTGAAAAACTTTTTTAAACCTTACTGGAAATAGACTTTCAGTAAGCTAGTCTTCACAGAAGGATTAATTCCCAATAATGAATCAACTTCAGGGTTCAAGTAACTAGGAAAGCACCAAGTGAATCCAAGATCTACACAAGGAAGTCTCGAGCACGAGTGTTCCTGAAGCTTTCTCTTACAGCAATTTTTCCTCATCTCTTTAAAACTGTGCTCAGATTTGCAGAATTTAAGTTTTTGTATTGTACAGTAGCTTCCTGGGGTGCCTGTTATCCAGTAAAAAGCTGTATCTGACCTGAGACAGAGCACACCCGAGGCTGTGCTCTGACACTCGGCATTTCAGGAATGCTTTTTGCATACCTCAGTGGCCCTGATACCTTTTCAAAGGGTTGTCTCAAGCTCCTAAAAGAATGAAAATACTTGCTCCAAAATGATGCTCTTGTCATCTCATTGGGGGAGCTCTGGTACTAGATGACTTCAACATAATAATCTGCTAGTTACAAATGGAGAACTTCACTACCAGTGGATTTGTGTGCTGGTTATGAGCTTTTGTGCTGTAAGACTCTGTGTGTGCCTACCCTGTAGGAGTTGTGGGGGAAAGAACCGATTTGGTTAAGTCTACGACTTATAAATTGACATTTCCCTAGATAAAGTTTCTTTGTGAAACCTAGAAAGGCTCCTTTGCTAATGAATGCAGGCAGCAGCCACTGGGTTGCTCCAGCACCGAGTGTGTGCACTGGGCAATACTTGCTCAGTGGAAAACTGCTGCAGTTAATGTAACCATGAACAAGCCAGTAATAAAAAAATGGTCATGAACTGTTATAACAGTGGCACACATGACCTGTCAGCATTATACATCGGTATTTTACCGCTGCATCCACTTGTACTTTACTTATCATGCAGGTATTTTTCCCCTCTTGACCTGACCAACTTGGGCACTGACAGCAACCCAACTGCAGATAACAGGATCTACGTTCCTCCTCTTCCCTTCCCCCACCCCATAAGAGTGCCACAAGCCCTGATCCTGGATCAGACCTGCAGAAAGCCAAAGGTGCGAGAATGCCTTGTGGCCAAATGCAGCTTCAGTCATTTCTGGCTGCAGAGAGACAGCAGCTCCTTACACTGCTCAAGGCTGCATGTGCTCTTCCTTTTCTCAGAGGAACAGTGGCCTCACTAAGCATCAATTTGGAGAAGTAAAAGCCTTGAAACTGAAAAGCACAGACTAAGCTGAGTTACCTGTGAAAAAATCTGCAATATCCTCCTCAGTGGAACTGAACGGAAGGCCTCTGAGTAGTACAACTCCATCATTTATGGCTTGTGACTCATCACGCAGATTTTGTAGTAAGCCTTCTACATCACTGTCGTGTACTTCAAAAACTGGAAGGAATAGAGGCATAGAACATGGTTTCTCTCCCTCATGGCACACAGAAGGTGGCACTCTGCAGACACTCAAGGCAGCTTTTTGATCCCTGCAGAATTCTGTTTCTTTCCCCCTGCACCCTGTACTCCATAGTTCTGCCACAGTGCTCCCTGCTACACAAGTCATGCTGCTTTTCATGTCCAGCATAGGAAGTTTTGGCTTTGGGGTGCCTTGCTGGCTAATCTAGGGCTCTGTTCTGCATCCCGCACCTCTCCCCACCAGCCCTCTTTATTATTCAAGCTGTTCTAATACACTTTATTGCAGGTTCTCCTCCAAGGTAACTTACGTTGTTTCAAACGCACCTTTCACATAGCGCGGGCCCATGTACCTCAGGTGCTTTTCCAGGGCTCTCTGGACATCTGCTTTTGACTCCAGCTCGATCAAGGCGTCCCCCCTGCGCCTCCCATCCCTGTTTAAGAGGAAGTGTATGCCGTTCTCACCGTTTCGAATTCTACAGCCTAGAAATCAAGGAACATACGATACAGAAACATACGCGACTGCATCAACCGCGGGGGTCTTGTGGTTGCAGATGAAAACTGTGTACTCTGCACAGAGCTATGCCCCTCAGCAGGGCAAGACACTGTCCTGAAACAAAGGATAGGAACCTCACGTTTCTAATCTGAGCTCAAACACATGATGTTTATTGCAGGCAAGAAACAGATTTGCCACCCAATGGCTCCTGCAGCAGTGTAACTGAATAGTGTACATTCTCATATTGTTGGCAAACTTGATTGTTTCTGAGCTACCTGAAATCCAGAACTGATGCTATAGTCTCTCAGTGTCTATGTTCCTTTTCCATAAATCTTAAAAATGACTTAATTTGGTTTGACAGGTTATTAAACCACTTAAGAACATGGATCTGACCATCTAGCCTGCTCTGAAAGGATGTGGCATAATACAGCATGGAGGGACCAGCCCTGCAAAGATATGCATAAGCTTTTACAGGAACCACTTTGAATCGGATTGCTTTTCCTGGGGAGACACGGATGGAGAAGGGACAGCCATGCTCAATTTAATACTAAATGCTGTAAGGCTGAGTTTCATGTCGCTGTCCAGCAGTTTGGAAGTTGATTATTTAGTTTATGTGTGTAAAATATGAAAAATACTAATATATTAGCAATAACGTATTAAAGACTACTTGTTCTCTGGCTGGTGGTCTTTACACTTTATTTCTGTTAACTACTCATTAAATATTGGGTTCAATGATACCACGCCGAAGGGTTAAGTGGGGACTCTCACTCCTATACCTTCAAAAAAGTGAAGCACGTCTTCCTCGGTGCAGGAGAAGGGGAATCCTTGTGCCCTGATGAGAAAGGCATTGTCCTGTTCTGCCTTGGGAGGCTCCTGTTCCTGCTCCGAGAGGTGACCTTCCTGGACCGGCGCATCTGTAACCTGCCGCGGAGAGGGAACCAAGCGCCCCGCTCAGAGGAAGAAGGGGAGGCCAGGAGCTCTCAGCAGAGGTGCGGAGCTGCCCCCAGCCCTTCGGGGTACCCAGAGGGTGTAGGGAGGGAGGAGGGGCCGGCCGGCTGCTGCACATGGCCGCGGCTGGGGGTAAGGGCGCGGGGCGCCGGCGCCCTTCTCCACGTGCCTCCGGCCCCGCTGACGGGCCGCCGCCGCCTCGGCGGGACCCGGCCCCGTTCCCGCGCACCGGCCGCGATCTTCTCCGCTGGGTGTCGGGCAGCGACCCCCCGGCGTCCCTTCCGCC
>VZTU01001632.1:354905-462088 GCA_013400835.1 Zapornia atra
GCTGCGGTGGCGGCCATGGGCGACGGGCGGGGGCTCCGCCTCCCCTTCCCAGGAGGCGCCGGCGGGGCGGAGCGGGGTGCCCCCTCTACCCGGGAAGCGCTTCCCGCGTATCCCGCTTCGCTTCGCGGTGGCCTGGAAGGCCCCGCTGCCTCTGTCCGCCGTGCTGGTGGCCGGTGCTCATCCCTGTGGCCAGGCCACGGCTGCCGCTTCCTGGCCCGGAGAGCTCTAGGCGTGAGGAGGAGGCGAAAGGATGCTCCCAGCAGGGGTCAGCGCGCTTGTCTCCTGGTCTGCGGGGCCGAGCAGAAAGCGGTCAGGCTCTTCGAGAAGCAGGTTGTTGGAGAGATGCTTGTTAGCTGACACGGGTATGCAGGGATCCACAAGTTATTCCCAGAGTAGGTCTATCCCCTTTTACACCCTTCCCCTGTAGACTTTTCAAACCGAGCTGATTTTCTCCCCCTTGCTCCCATCCTAACTTGACAGGCTGATATGTCAGAGGCCGAGCCTCTTTGCAAGGAACACACAGCTTGGAGCTGATCTGGAAAAAGAGTTCTGCTGCCACTTCTATGTAGAATTGGCATAGTGGAAAAGAGCCAACACTGGCCTCTTAAGTGCACACATGGTCATGGTGAAGGTCATCCTGAACCCAGAAGAACAATTTTTAGGATAAGGCACAAACAGGATGAGGAGAAAACCCAAAAAACCCAAACCCAACTCAACAGTGGAGGAAGCTAAGGAGTCTGGAGGCTTAGATCCAGGGTGTGTAGTCATGTGTCTGAGGGGTTGTTCAGAAAGGGTGTCCTAGGCTGTCCTGAACTGTGGACCCCAGAGTCTGGACGACTGACAGTCACAACATGGAAGATTTTCTTCTCTTTGGCATCCTGTTCTAGTTTTGGGATTGCCAAGTAAGAGTTGCCATCTCAAGCCATTGCAAACTGCCACTCAAAGGTTTTTTTCAACAGAAGTCTTTCGACTTGTAGAACTGCCAACCCATTAATTGTTCGGAAGCCTTGAATGTGTCTTATCACCACACTGAAAATGTTAATGAGCTGGTTTAGGTAATCTTGTAATTTCTGGCTTTTGCTTTTATATAGTATTTTTTGTAACAAATTTTCATATGACAGACTATTACTTTGATAATAGCACAGTCTCTTGCCAATAGCATTCTCAACTCTCGAATTTTCAAGGAAAATGACATACTGTACTCCGTTTCGAAGGAATGTTGACCTCTGCTCAAGAGGTTCACATTCCAGTTTTTCATGGTCTACATGTCAGGTTTCTCTTCAAAACCTTCTTTAAACAAGCAAACAGATTTTTATAAAAGCAAAAAAAATTAAGATAACTAGAGGAATTCATCTTGAACACTTACCTTTATCTAATGAGATTGGCTTCCATGCTTTAAGTTTAATTGAAGAAGCAAATCCCTGAATCTTAGTGACCGAGGGAATGTTACATGCATTCTGCTCTTAGGAACCGCGCAGGGTGCAAGGAAGAGCCTCTTTAAGGGGTGCAAACCTTCCACCCATTTTTCCAGCAATGTTTGCTTCCCAAGTACAGTAAAAAATATCCCACTGCTTGTCTCACAGTTTGTCGGTCTGTGCAAATTACCTTTAGAGGGCACCATTTTGTTGGGCGTCTGCTGGCACTGACGTTTTCCAGGAATCTTCAGCGCTTCCTTAGCAAATGTGAGGGATCAAAGCCTCTGCACCTATGATTGGAGAAAAAACACAACATCCTGGGACAATAGAATTTGCATTGATGCACTCGACAGAACTGTTGTTGAATAAAGTCTGCATATGAGAGGAAATCAGTTAGCATAGGTAAAACTAAAAAGACTCAGGAGATGCCCCGGCGTGCTGTTGTTGACTGAGAAGGTGCCTTTTTCAATAACTAATGTTAAACAGACTGTTGTTAGGAATAATTAATACCAACTATTCTCTAATTTGATGAGAGAAAAAAGAAAAACTTTATAAGCTGATAGTAAAACAAGTGCTTATCTTATATTTGGCAACATTACTTATCACTCTGTGCAGTCTGCCATGAAGAAAAAATTGCCCTTATATTCTGTTGTGGTATTTTCCAAAATTATTCATTTAGCTTTAAGTTAATTGAGCTGTGGGGCTTCCACCACTTTCCGTGGAAGATGAGCCTGTTATAGAATTGCTTGTTTGCAACCATCTGCCATTCAGCAGAGTGCTTCCCCCAAGCGAGCCCACTGGCTCTGGAAAACAGAAAGGACAGTATAGTTTGCAGGGACCCTCCCTGCAGAGTGTCCACACCATAACCACCGCTGAGATCTGTGGAGCAGCCCTACACAAAGCAATTTATTTCTTTCTGAGACACTGTTCCCAGAGTGTGTGACCGTTGTAGCAGGAATGACATGTATCTGAGTGCCGCAGCAGTGCTGAGGGACACAGAGGGCCCAATTAATTATTCTCTCTGCAGTCCAGCAATATAGGCTGCTGAGCCATACTATCCTGCTCCAGAATCACAGGGACTGCTGTATAACAACCTCATAGTAGCTGTAATGTCTTCACGCATTGCTCTTTTCCTAGAGAATAATTACCAGACTTAAACGCTTCACTATGTTTATATTGTTAGTCTTCTAGGCATTGCTTCTTCAGAAATCAAATCCCTTAATGCACAAACAAGCATCCGATTAAACAATGGATGGATGCTATCACCTTAATCTAGAATGCTGGGAGAATGTTTACAGATCTTAGTATTTACATACTGTATTAGTAACATTGCAAACAATTTTATTTTTTTATTCCTGATAATGTATGGATTCTGTGATCTTAATTTTTTAACTTTTTTTTTCCCTCAGCTGGAATGTTCCGTGTTTACCGAGCTGTGCTGTGAAAGCCGGAAACTTCAGTTCAGGCCCCAAGTGCTTTGTCAGCTGGAGGGCCCTTTCAGAGTAAGTCTTTAAGCTCTACAGTATAATGGATAAACTGAAATGACAGACATGAGGCCACGGGTGCCTTCACTGTGCCTTTCCTGGAGCAACTGAGTGGTTCGACTTACGTAAAACCACAGCGTGCTGCCAGTCCCTTGTATCAGCAGTGGCTGAAGTGAGCGTTTCGTGTGACCCTTAGCCGTCCCAAACAGACCGGTATTAATGTGAGGCATAAAATGTACACATTACATAAACCATTTCTCCTGACAGCCACCCAGGCCAAGTATTTCCTACTGACTGCTGCAGTAACAGGCATTTAATTTTAACTTGCCACTAAAATAAAATGTTCTGTGGGTAGAAGGAAGCACAAGGGTGGGAATAGAGAGCCAACATGAATCTGCCAGAAAGATCAGCAATATTTTTTTGAGTTCGATTTATGTGGCAAACTGAGTCTGACCACCATCTGTTAAAAAGTATCCTGAGACCTGTTTCATGCCCATGTTTACTAATGTGGCCAAAAGGAAAATTGCAAAGGTCATTAGGTGCTTTTTAATTACACCTTTGCTGCCCAGTAAAACACTTTTTGGTGTCCTAAAAACCAGTAGCGTAATTTTAATTTACTTAGAAATGCACTGACCTGGCAGTCTGGCTTGGTCTGAAGGACAGAGTCAGAAAAATTGAAAATGCAGTTTCAGCGTTATAAACCATGAGAGCAGCAGACAACTGTCAGTGTTGCCACGTAAGGTAGTGCAGCTGACACCCGTTATGTGCCGTATGAAAACTTAATGCTGCCCGGGGTTGCACTGTTTCCATGGGCTGAATTTGCCTGATAACGAATCTGAAAGTTGTGGGGTTTTTTCTCTGGCCTACCTGAAGCAGGGTGGGCTTTGAGGGGGCTCAGGGCTCGCACGATCCCGTTGGGGTAGGAAGGAAGCTCTCTGGGCCGTGCAGCCTGTCCTGTGTGCTCTCCAAAATCCAGCTGGCTTCTTATTGACCTAAACGGAGGCAGATTTTTCACATGAAATTACACTCTGGGGTTGTCATTTCTGCTGTAAAGAGCTGTCACTTGTATGTGGCAAAGTCTACAGTCAAAGGTGTGGTTCTTTTCTGATAGAGTATTTTCTTTTGAAGATTCTGGATGCTGCTGCCTTTGTTTCCCCTGGAACATATTCACCAACCAAGACAAACCCTATAAAATTAAGAGCCTTGTTCCTGGTTTGGGAACAGGAGGTAGGGATCCTCAGACCCCAAAACCACAGCCTGTAGCTGTCATCTGGTGTTGAATGAGCTGCCGGGCAGAGTCTGGGATGCATCCCCAGATTGTGCTTCATGGAACAGCCCTCTTGCCTAGCAAAAGCACGTGGTCTGATAATCATTGCCAGACAATGATGCAATTGTGCTTCTTTGAAAACTTATGCTGAAGTGGCAGCCTTGACTACGCTATATGTGAAATTTCCACAAACAGGAGGTTTGTGGCCTTTCTTCATAGACTGCTAAGACCAAACGTTTGTGTTGAAATATTAGAAGCTACTTTTGAGACTTTTCTTTTTAAATGGGTCAGACTATGGCGTGAGGAGCGCAGAAAGGCCAAAGTTATGACCTCCCTATTCTTTTTATGACTGTGGTGGCTGTCTGTGGGTTAGGAACCTGAACCCCTTTGTTGTGCACATGAGGGAGAAGGATAGATGGCCTAAGGACATCTGGGTGGCATAAAGGATGAGCTTGTGCGTTTTGGGTCCCTGGCACAATGTGCTAAATGAACTGCTCTGTTGCTGAACCCAACAGGCTGTGCTCCATCCACAGTTTGGGCTGAAGGGGCATGAGTACTGGCAGGCCGCACTCTTCATAGTTAAGCTCCAAAAAGGCTCCAGCACTTTTCATGGTTACCACCCCCCCATTTGGTAGGTAACCTGAGGCATGTCACTACCAGGACTACCTAAAGAGACCTTTATGTCATGCCCCGGCCTAAGAAGTATTGCCAGCAACAGCGGGGATACTGCCCCGAGTAGGGCAGGTTTACCGGAGGAGGCTGTGACCTGCTCCCTGTGGGTCACCCGGGGCTGAGGGAACGCGCCTCCAGGGAGCCCGGGGCTGGCCCCTGCCGCAGCGTGTGTCTGGGGGAAAGGGGCTGTGTGGAGGGAGGGGGGGATTGCTGTTTCGAGGGCGTCTGAGGGACCGGGAGGTTAAAGGAGGACAAGCGGATAACCCGGGTGGAGGCCTTGTCGGACGCTGCCCTGAGGGGAGCTCCGTTGAAGGGCGGCGCGGGGACTGCTGGGGGCGATGGCGGCCGGGCGGGCCGCGGGTGGCGGCGGCGGGAGGCGGCGGGCTGTGTCCCCGCCCCGCGGCGCTCTCCCCGCACACGCCCGCCCTGCGCCGCCGCTGCCATTGGGAGCCGAGCCGCACCGAGCCCAGCCGAGCCGCGCCGAGCCGAGGCAGCTGCCGGTCCCGCTCCACCGCCATCGCCATGAGCTTCTTGTTGTGAGTAACCGCTACGGGGTGGCAGTGGTCTGTGGGGCTGAGGGTGCCCTCACTCCAGCCGTCTCTCCAGCGTGAGGAGGGAAAACGGTACCTTCCTCTTCCTCGTCTGCTCCGCCGGGCAGGGCAGCGTGCCACCCCCCTCCCTGCCGTCCTGAGGGAGCGAGGCGGCCGCTCCCCGCCGGCATGGCGCCCCTTTCTGCACCTCTCCTCTGCGTCCCGCCCCGGCGGCGGAGCAGAGCTCTGCTCGCTCTCTCCCTTTGTGCCCCGGTTCACCGCGGGAGAGGTCGACCGCGCTAACGGCGGTAACGGCCGGCCGCGGGAGCCGGGAGTTAACGGCTGCTCGGGGCCGGCCGGCCGGCGCCTCCGCGCCGCGAGGGCGTTTGGAGGGCGGCCGCCCGCCTTGCGATGGGGGCTTCGACCTTCTGTGTCGGCCGGGCGTCTCCAGCCGCCGGCGGGTGGGTTTAAAAAGGCAGCCACGCGTGGTGAGGCTTTCACGGGGTACACCTTCCCGGGGTGCTGTGCCGGACGCCCCGCGGGTGGCATTGGCAGGGCCAGAGCAGCCTGCGGGGGCAAGCACCGATCTCCTGGAGTCTCTCTCTTTTTTCTTTTCTAAATCTGTTTATTATTAAATAATATTTTTGAACTTGTAGCTAGGACAGTATGGGCAGAAGTTGCTGCCCGTCGCGTTATGCACGGTAGATAAGTTACAGCTGGACCGCGTTGACGCAGGGTTGGTGAGCAGGAGCGTTTGAAAGTTAGTTCCCGGTCCGGGTCATGGTGGCGCAGATGACTGCCGGTGATGGGGCACGGAGCGGGCAGCCGAGCGGGAATATGGCATCGCTGGCAGCAGGCACCTTGCCGATGAGAAGGCAGTTTACTGCGGCATAAAAAAGCTCCCTTAGGAATCGGTGGCAATTCAGGTGCATGCAGTAGTAGTAGTTTTGGTAGTTCTGCTTCAGAGACAGCAACTCAATGAACTTTGGTCCCTCCCCTTGGGAACAAAGACAAGGCACTTCTGACAATTAACATAAACCGGTTCAGTGACCTATTAATTAAAGTGAAGATGTGCTCTAGGGAAACAAGGGAAATCCAAGCAGCTGAAGAAGGCACCTTTGTAGAGCCATAAGCTCCATTAAGGCCTTGGCCCTGCTCAGTGCTTTTGCCTGTTCGGAGTTAAGTGGGACCGTTGCTGCAATACCTGATAGTTGCCAAAGGCTTATATTGATAACCAACGATGTATACGTAACCTACTTCTACACAAGATACTTTATCTTGTGATCTGGAGTGTTCTGGTAAGTTGTGTTCTTGTGGAGACAAACACCACCACTGCTGGCTTCCTTCTAAATCTCTCCATTGCATCTGTCTTTGAACTTAGCCATACCAAGCAAGCTTGCATGTCATTGTGTTCATGCTTCCTTACCCCAAGTGAGATTTTGAGAGACACCTATCAGCTGCAGGGTGGAAGCTGTGAATGGGCTGTGGGTCCAAATGGCTGTCTGTGGATTCAGGCACAGCACTCCTAATGAGGTGGCCAGCTGTCCCCCTCCATCATTTTCAGCTGCTACAGTGGAGAAAGGGGGCCAGGATTTAGAGTACCACAGTGTCCTGGGGGTCTGGTTTGCAAATTATGAGAGCCTCCGTGGCATTTGGCTAACTGCTAATGGAAAAGCATGAAACCCTCCACCCTCTGTCACAGGCAATAATGAGACGCTTGTTCCTTTTTCCAGACCCTTCTGAAGCCTAGGACAGCAAACCTTTACCCCCATGTCCGTTGTTTCACATTGTCTTGCGGGATGAAATCTAGAAAAAGAAGCTGAAGTTATTGCATGGCAGAGCTAGAAATGTTGGCTAGGCTGTCTCAGCTGTTGTCAGCAGGGTGTTGTAGATGGCACTAAACTTACTCATCCGCAGTCTAGAAATAGATATTTAAGAAGTAATTTAAAATACACCTGGTAGGCCTCAGGGAGACCTTGGAAACTTTCAGTGTTACTGGCAAGTAGTTAGGATTTTTGTTTGTTTGTTTGCTTTGTTTTTTAATTATCCATAAAGTTAGCACTGCCTTTTGTCAAACTTGAATTTTGTGTTTCCTTGACAGAAGTTATTCAAAGATAATGGTTGGGTATCTTTGCACTTTTACAGATTCAGTAGTATAAACTTGTATTTTTAGATGAGAAACACACAGATACCCCCCCTTTCACAGTACTTTTTTGCATAGTTTTTTGTAGTACTTTTTCACCCCCCTCCTTCGCTGTGAGCTTCCTTGTTGCGGAGCGAGCAGTCGGTTGCGCTGTTTTCTCTGCATCAGCGATACTGTTATCTTTCAGTGAAGTGACTCGCTTTAGAAGTCAGAATAAAAGATGTGTAAGATGGAGATTGTCCTTGTGCCCTTAGACTCCAAACTTTTTCTGAATTGCAGCAAAGTGAGCCTGTCACACAAGTTTGTCATCAGTAACTTGGCTGTAGTTTGTTAGTGTGACACTCAAGTACGATACCAAAACCCGTGCTCTGCTTGCGGACTTGCTTGTTGTCAAATAACAGGGCGATTGTGCCTGGATAACACAGGGTGCTTGGGGCCCCCCTCGCGGGCCCGTCGCACGGTCCATGTCCACTGACAAATCCATTGCTATTCTTCGCTGTTGCTAGGGCCAGTGACATATAAAGCTACGCTGGGAGAGGGGAGAAAATCAAGGGAAACCATTGTTTTCTCTCATTATGGGTAGCATTATAAAAAGACTGTGTTGTGAGACGAGTCACTGAATTAATACAACTCTGTTTTGACAGCAATTGTTATTTTCAGCGCTGCTGTTTTCTCTTTCTGATCTGTTCCTTCCTTTCTGAAAGACTATAAACCTCTCCAGTGGTTGAATAGGTTATCCTGAATTTTTTTTAAAAAAGAAGGGGGGGGAGAGTAATTAGAACCAGAAAATACAGTTCAAAAAAATTTCAGCTTGATAAGATCTCTCTGAAAGGAAATTACAGCATAGTTGCAGGTACTTGAGCTTACATCTCCAAGGAAAAAAATTAAAGATAGTTCTGGTAGGCGTGCCATATGGTGACATGCTTGTGTTATCCTACGCTGGCAAAACTTATGTAAAAAAGAATCTAGATAAAACCCATTTATTTTTAAAAGTAAAAGATTAATTTTTATTATTGAAACAGTGAAATTGTCTTTTCTTTAAAAAAATCCCCCAACCACCTATGTATTAATTAATTCCAGTGTGTAGAGTTTTTCTTTTTGAGACTTTGAAAGCCTAGGAGCTGATGGAAGCAGCAAGTAAGGGTGAGGACAAGTAGCTACAGTTTGGAGTGTATATACTGATGAATCAATGCAGTTACCTTGCAAATCAAACTAGGGGGGAAAGATGTGTTCTGTCGTCTTGGTCTTGTTTTACAGCGTGGCAGAGCCTCTTCTAATGATGCACAACTTGGGGTTTTATTTTAAATAACTTTAATTAAAATCAAAGTTTATGTGTATGTGCAGAAGTTGCACTGGAACTCTACTTTTTTTTTTCTTTCTTCTTCTTCTTTCTTGCATTTTTGGCAGAGTAATACCAAAATCAGTGCTGGCGTGTTTGTTTCCAGTGTGACAAGCACTGTGGCCACCCCGATTTCCAAGTCTTGCTCCTGCTCTTGAAGACCATCATGACTTTTTGCTGTTGTTTCCCGTCTCTCAGCTTTCCTAGCTACTGTGTTGCTGCTGCTTAACAAATGAAAGTCTCTCTAAAGTGGGCAGTGTTTTTCAGCTTGCTGGAGCTGGAGAATAACCGAGTGCTTTGCCAGCACTCCTTCTGTAGTTAAAAGTTGGAGATGTGGCATTTATCTCTTTATCAAGAACTCCCACAGGAGATTGTTAGGCACTTCTAAACTGGAATTTCAGTAATTGAAAATCAGTGTTTAATTTAAAAACTGATTGAAATGGGAAATACGTGCTTGTCAAATACTCAGATGTACTGTAATGTACTGATTCAGTTTTAGCTTGATTTAGTGTAACACAACTGTGCAGGCTGTGTTTCTAGGGCAAAGATCAGAGTGGATGCTCACCACTTGTCAAACTGTTACTTTAGTGCAGAACCTGTTGTTTGCAGTACCATTAACGAGTCATTAGGTTTCTGTAAGAATCAGGAATGAAAAGTCTCTTGAGTTTGCCTATGAGTATAGTGGGGAGAGAATTGCTAAGTTCTTCAAGAGTTTTATTTACTGATTTTTGAGTCTTGGTAACAATAGTTTTGAGGTAAGCAAAAGGATTCCTTAGAGGTGGAGTGTATATGGAATCAGCTTTGTCAGTGAACTTCACAGAAAATACTTTTTTTTTCTTTTTTTAGCTGCTTGTAACTCCACTCATAGAGTTGGGTTAATGGTGGGGCTCTGTGATCTTAGGGTCTTTTCCAACTTCAGTGATTCTGGGGCTGTTTGAATTATTGACAGTAGAAACATATGCTTTTACCTGAACTTTGTGTTTAATGTTGTTGAGGCACATCACTTGTGGTGTTAACTGTATTTAATATCTGTTTGGAAATGCCTGCTGTCAAATGATCTGCTGCTCAGCTGGCAGCGGGTCTCTCTTTCAAGGAAAGGAGCACCAAGAAACAAAAAGCTTCCAGAACAACAATGAAAACATAACACAGTTCATGTTGCCCCTTGTGCTGCCTGTAGTATGATTCACTTTACAATTCTCAAACCCCTGAAAAAGGCCTTTTAAAGTGCTTGTCACCCTGCTTTCCTTCATGTTCATCTTCCCCAGAGACCCCAGAGCAGTTTGTTAGCGTACGGTTTGGCAGTAGGGTTGAGCTCACTGAGGGTCTTCTCTGCCTTCCAGTGGACTGGTCGAAGAAGCAAAACCAGCAGAAAACTTACCTTTTTTTGGTAGGATAGTGTTTTGCTAATTTAGTTACGTGGTGTCAGTGTGTAGTGACATGGGGGATGGAGTCAGAGTAATGGAAGCAGCAGGAGCATCTGGACATTGCAGAGGGCAGGAGGGCTTCTTCCTTTTTCTGTGCACACCAGCAATCTAATAAGCTTAGCTGTATCGCCAACCCAGTGCTTCAGGCTTCATCAGGCTTTGCGTGTGCCTCACTACCTGCTTAGGTAGTAGAGTTGTTACTATTTTCCTATCAGTGGCTTTATTCTGCCTTGATGAGTTTGATGAAGTACCTTCTTGCTGTGGTGAGCTGGCTAAGGTTATGTATGGCAGTTGCTGCTGGCTGTGCGTGAGTGCTGCTGCCCTATCAGTAAGGTGGGAGGTGGAGGGCTGTGAAGCTTGAGTTTATGGCGAGTCTGCCTCAGAATAGCAGAGCTGTGCAGACCAGTTCAGGCTGTAAGGTGCCTGAGCTTGGACTTTTATTTGAAGAAAACATCTTTTGCTGCTCATTCTCCATTTTGGGGAACGTGTAATTAATGAAGAGAGTGATTGGCACTTTTAAATGTTCTCCCGTGCTTCCTTCTCAAGTACTGAAGCATTAGTTTGGTAGGGGTCAGGAAAGGGGGACCAGACTAAGAAAGGCATTATTCAGGGTGAAAGTTGTGTTTACTGCATTACAGTGATGTCCAGTGTTAATTGCTTCCTAATTGTTGGCTTTCATGCCGCAATTGTTTTACCCCATTCTTCTCTCTTTGTGTTTGCAGTGTAAGTGAACCTATGCAATTAGCTATTTACATTTGTCAGATGAGAATAGTGGTGGAACAAGGATCGATTTCAGGGCAGGATTTGTGCATCTGTAAAGTGCCTTGTTTTTTAATTTTGAAGAAGTGACAAAAGCATTTTGTCATGTTCTGTCAAGTCTTTGGATTTAGGACTTCTTCATGGCAACAGTCACCCATGGTGAGGATGGCCCAGGGGCCACAGTTACATCTTGGGTGTCCTGAGGGATACGTAGTCTTTTTTTAATCTTGTTGGGAAAAGGATGACATTAGGAGCATTTGTCTGCCAGGGAGTGGCTTAAGAGTTACAAGTAGGGTAGTATGTTTTCGTGCCCAAGGCAGACAGAATGGAGCTGCTTGCTTTTCTTAGAGAAGTAAATAACTGCATTTAATTACGTTACTTTAAGTCTTCTGTAGTAAGCTGTCAGAAAGATGCTGCTGCCAAAACTATCAATAAGTCTTTGACCCACAAATCAACCTAAACCGCAGGATATGCCCTGCTATGCTCTTAGTGTTTGTAGGCTAAGCCACTTCGCGTTAGAGTTGAGCTACAATGAACTTGCTGTTTGGTTTTTGTAGATGCCGTAGAATCTGTTTTCAGCTGTAACTGAATATTACTTAATTGATTTTCGCAGACATGTACAAATTTTTCTAGCTTGTAAGTTTTGTGATGTGGGGCTATCAGGATCCAGTGTTTTGTTTCTCTGTGTGTTGCTTTTTTTAAAGGTGCTGGTTTTTTCCCCTTTCACTTTCATAGCACTTCTGTGGCACTAGTGTCATGCAGGCTGTCAGCAGTGTCACATCACCTGCTGGATGGTACGTGAATGTTACTCAAGAGAGGTTGGGCTGGGTGTATCTATACTGGTGTGAAGGACCATGGTGTGCTGTATGAAGGTCAACACAGATGAAAGATGCTCAAAGCATTTTTGGGAGGAGAAACGGTAAAAGTTCTTGGAGTCTCTATGAGACAACTTAAGAGCAATAAAATTATTTTTTATTGAGTTTTCAGGGGGCTGTCTTCCAGAGGAAGACATTTGTTGCGTTTATCTCTTCTGGAAGGAAAGATACTGAATTGTAAAATTGAAGTAGGTGCTATAAATACCCTTCAGGACTTACAGTACTTTCTGACTAGGTTGTCTAAAACCATGTGTGTGCAGTTTTGCTGGATCACTACAAAGCAGATCATAAAGTAACCACCAAGTAAATTTTATACTTTTTTCAAATAACTTTCCAGAGCCAGCATGGTGTTAGGTCCACGCACGGATCTGTTGGATGCTTTCCCAGGGCACTGCTGTCTGGGTCAGTATTTTGGGGAAGGGATTTGAAAGAAGGGAATGACAGCTGGGGTTGGTTTTCTGGAGAAGCATGTACCCATTCAGCTTTATATGGGTTCTTTGAGTTTGAAATTACTTATTTCTTACTTAGTTTAGTAGGTGTATGCCTTCCAGGACTTGTGCAGTGTAGTAAAATGCGTCGTGCATCTCAGACATGTTCTGTTTAATTCAGGTCTTTGTTTCCCATTTCAAATATGTAGCCTGAGTCAGCAGACAGTAAATCCACACATATGAGATGGTAATTTTGTGTTAATAAAAAGGCAGTGCCCCACTGTGAATTCATTAAGGTAACTAGTTTTTTTCCTTGCAAATATATTTTCAAACTTTTACAAGCAGTACTTGGAAGTCAATTCATTTGCTCTTCTCTCCCATTTATTATCAGGAGGAAGCTAAGGATAAGGTGCAGCTTTTTGGTCTGTTTAGGCCTTGCCCTTCAAAACACTGACGGTTCTCCTGTGTAACTTGCGAATGTAAATGATCTTTCTTCCTTTGTTCTGCCTTTTCCCATTCTTCTAGAAATCCAACTGCAACCTTAGCTTCTTGCCCCAGATTTTCTTCTGTGGTGGTGGGTTTTTTTAAAAAATTATTATCACCATGAAAGCACTTCTGTCTTGTTCACCTTACCCTCTCTTCCTTCTCCAGTCCACAGCTGTCCCTTGGCAGCAATCCATTCCTTTTGTTATTCTTGCATACTTCCTGTGATCCTACCCATATTGGAAGTTTGCATGTTTTCCACATGCTTGGGTTTTGGGGTGGGGTTTTTTTTGTTGTCTATCATTTCACTTAATTTTAAAATTTGGTAGCTTACCTCCGGAGTTAATTGCTTGTGTCCTAGAGGTAGGAGCACTCCCGACATACAAAATCTTAATCCCTTCCTCAGGAAAGAGCATCTTCTATATAAGTACTTATAATGCCTGCATTGGTTGTCTTTATCATGGGTCTAATTCCTCTCTTTGTGACAAAGAGCATAAATGAACTTAGGTAAGCTTTGTAAAATTCCTCTTTTGCTAATAATTGAGACATCGGATTTCTGATAAAGAAATAATTTCAACCCAGATACTGATTGGGTGGTTTTCCTGTGTTGACCTTAATAAAATAATCCATATTTTGTTTTGCTAGCTGGTACTTGGATTGTGTTTTTACCAACTTCAGTAGCACAGTCCTGTTTTTTCTTGAATGGAGGAGTAGTTTCAGGGATTTGCTGTGTTCTCGATCCAGGAATCAGAATGTCATTACTGTGTCTTTTACTTGTCATGCTTTGTGGCAACAAAATACTGTTGTGGGTTTTTTTTTAAGGCTGGAGTGTAACTTTTACAAAAAAAATCAAATGCCTGTAAGGTCCTATTATTAACTTCAGTGGTTGGCAGCTCTTAAAATTTCTTGCTGCAGTGAGAATGGTAAAGAGGAAAAATTGTAGATTTAAATTCACTGTAGATTCACTGTTAAACTGCAGATTCAACTCTCAAATGCACAGGGTTAAACAATTTCAAAAGAAGTGTTCTGTGGATGTAGGAGATACTGTTCTTCCTTAGATACTTCAGGCAGATAGATTTTCCTGATATGATACTTTGCAAGACGGAAGCAACTGATAGTGAAGATAGTTACAGCACATACAAGACTGTATTAAATATGGGCGATGTGTAAGAAATACTTGGTGATGAGATAATACAGTGTATTTTTGGAAAGCTGTTAGATTATTCATTGCTGCCTCCTGTCCATTTCTTCTTCCTGCTGTTCGCTGTGTTATTTCTTGCCTCTAATAACTGAATTCAGACCCTGTTCTACCTATTAATCAAAGTGTAAGTGTAATCGTACATATTTGCTTTGAGGTTTTTTGTTGGGAAGTTGCTGATTATTTCTCACTTTCCATGTTCATATCCTTGGCTCTTTTTTTTTTGCCTGGGGTTACAGCAGATGACAGCATTTCACAAAGTGCTAAACCAACTCCTCCCAATTAAAATTGAGTTAAGTTTCTCCTTTTTTTTAACTTTGCCTTTTTTCCTAAACATTAACAGATTGTTCTTTTTGAGTTTAAAAAGGTTGAACACTGTTTTAAACTATTTAGGTTTGTTTGTGTTGTGTGGGTTGTTTTTTTTAAATGCCCTGCTGTTATTTCGTAGGTTGTATGATTAGATTTGCTTTAGTCATTCAAAAAGCACTGCTTTTCGAAAGCACTGATCAGCATTTTGGGAGACCATCCATGTTCTGAGGCATATTCCCCAAGCACTATATTTGGTGTGTAAGTAAGGATCTAATTTGTTACTAGAGCCAAGTTTTTATTGCAGCAATTTATCATCCTCAACAGCTTGTAGATCGGTTTTTGAAAACCTCTGCTTCCTACTTTCTTAAATGTATTTAAAGGGTGTGACTGTTACCAGCAGATACAGTAACATAAGGAAATACAGAGAATTTAGGGGAGGTAAGAAAATCTCTGTAGCAGGAGAAATAGTTTGCTGTGGACAGTAGTGTACACCAGTTGTGTTGGACACTTTCTTCCTTGATTTATCAAATTGAAAAAACACTACGCTAAAGAAATCAGAGGTAGGCAAATACTGTTAGTCACTGGCTTTACTTACTTGATATGCCCTCCTCCCCACTCCCTTTCCTCCTGCCCCACAAGCTGGATGATGCTTTAAGGGACTTGGCTGTGTGCAAGGCTCCCTGAGCAAGCTGGAGCTCTTCAGGCCACTTGATGTTATTTTCAGTTACTTGTTGAAAGATCTTGAACTCCTTAGTGCCTACGGAAATGGTTTAGTAAACCTCCTATTTTTATTAATATTTCCAGTTTCTTTTCCGTGTTACTGAAAGCAATAATGCAGACTTGTAGCTGTACAGATTTTCATACATTTATTTGAATTTGCTTAGTAGTATCCATGTGGTACTTTGTAATTTTGATTTCTGGTCATCTGTGGATATTCATATTCTATGATTGATTTGTTTCCCTCTCTTGTGGGTATTAACATTGACTGCCAGGGGAAGACTTGAATGTTATTGCTGCCTTCTTAAAAAGGAAAAAACCCAAAATATTGGCCTGTTCCCTTATGTTCTGTGTGATGTTTGAGTTGTCTAACACTGCTTTTCATGTTTTGATGCATCTGCATAACATGTGCTGTGTTATCCTCCCTCCCACATGTGTTACCAAGCATTTTCTCTCTGTGAAATGGTTTTCCTTTAGAAGATAACATTTTGGTGGACACATGTGACATGAGTGATAGGTTTGAAGTATTTCTGAAAAATATGCAAACATTCTTCTTCCTGTATTTGCTCTTGGGTCTGTGTCGACATTTTGCTTATAACAAATAAGAGGCAGACAGCTTTGAGTCGGTTTGGGGTGCCTACTTCACAGGGCTGAGACCTTCTGCAGGTTTCAATGGCTATGGAGAACGTAGCACGAATGGAGACTTTTGTTAACAAATGTTACTTAATCCTCTGCCCCAGGCACTTGACTTTGCTGTTCCTGGTTTTGTTTTCAACCGGGCAGAAGTGCATTCTCTGTGCCCTGAGTTCTCCTGCAGCAGGCCTCGCTGCAGGGTCCTTGCTGCAGTCCTTGCTGCAGGGGTCTGCACAGCATTCTTCTCAGCAGGCTCCCTGCTTTATTTGTCTGCTATTTACAGTTTGATTGAGTAATCCTGTGTCTTGAAAGGAAAATGCGCCGTACTTGTGTGTGCAGTAGAAATAAGTGTTCAGATGGCTTTTTAGTGCCAAGTTTTATATATGGGAAAGGGTAGGTTTTACAGAAGAAGCATAGTTATGTCTACTGAGTGATTTAGGTACGTTTTTGCAGTAAACAGAAGTTTGAGCCTTTGTGGAAACTAAACTTTGAAGTGAGTGTCCTGATCTCAGCTGGGATTGAGCTAATTTTCTTCCTAGTAGCTGGTATAGTGCTGGGTTTTGGATTTAGGGTGAAAATAGTGCTGATAAAACACCGATGGTTTAGTTGTTGCTAAGTAGCACTTGTATTAAAGCACTTGTGCAATTTATTATTAATATTGTATTTTAATTAGTAAACTTCTTATCTCAACCCATGAGATTTCTCACCTTTGCTGTTCTGATTCTCTCCCCGTCCCAAAGGATGTGCAGTAAAACACTCAGGACAGTCTTGATTCCTCTCATGTAACAGGAAAAAAACCTCTTTCTCACATGCTGGAGGGAAAACTTTTTTTGAGTGCTGTTTGGTGGTCTTAAAGCCCTTACAAAGTCTGTGGAGAAACTTGGGAGCAGCAGCATGGTGACACTGATAAAAGACACAGAGTGAGCCTTTTGAAGGCTTCAGGTTTCAGACCATGGACATGTTCCAGTTCCTCTGCTGTTTACATGTCTGCCTGCTTGTCTCTGCAAGTCAGCAGGGCTATGCTTGGCAGAATGTGGACTTCTTTCTTCCGCCAGATTTTTCTCTGATACTCTTGTGTACTTGTGTTTTTTGTGTTTCTGGCCTGTCCTCCTTGCATTGCCCAGCCCTGCTGTTAGCCCTACAGAGGACAGCGTTCCAGAAGTAGAGTCATTTCTGCAAGTGTTGGCTGCTCTGGGAATTAGTGTAACTGTGTTTTTGAGTGCAAGTGTCCAGTGAGGGCAGCTGTGACTTGCTGTGTCTATTTGAGGATTTTCCAGGAGATGGGGGTGTATTAAATGAACATGTTGTAAATGAAGCGAGAGAATTTATTTTGTTAGCATAGCAAACTGATGATGATTTCCTCATTACTGGATGGTGTTCTGGACACTTGCTTGTTCCCTGCATTTTAGGTATTGTGATTACTGGGAGAGGGGGTTGTATCCAACTGGAGAAACAGCAGGAATATCTTTGCCACCTACACGGGTGGGGTTGTAGTAGACATGAGTGTTGTAGCATTACACCTCCCCCTTGTTTACAGGCACATTCTGAGCTTGCAGACAGAAAAACGGAGGCAGAGAGACACACAGAAGCGTAGGTGCCTGGCTCGTCTGGAAAGTGGTCTGTGGCCACCTAACATGGTTGTGGATTTGGCACCAAGTGTACCGCTGCAGAGCAAGCAAGGGCATGTGTCGGAGGGGAGAGCTCACGGCCAGTCACCATGGGCTGGTCACCTGTCTCTTAGTCATAGGTCAGCCAGCAAAAGTTTGTCTTCAGCTGCGTTCTGGTGCACATGGGAGCATCTGACTTGTGCTGGACATCTCATGTTCGCTTGATTTCACTGACTCTAAAATGTGTGTGTATAGAAGGAAGTAAAAGTGTTTTAAGAATGTGGACATGTTTTGACAGCTTTCAACACTGGGCGGTGAGGGTCGGGACAAGGAAAAGCAAAACATTCCTTAAGGCTACCTTAAATAACTTTCTCCTTCCTGTATGTGAATCATCTGATAAACTTCACTCTTTTAACATGTAGAGTCTTGTGGATAATGATACCTGTAGTTTTTAAGGGCTATCGATCAGACAATGACTTTTTCATTTGCCTTCTCTCATCCTGTGTGGAACTTTGATATATGATAACAGCTGGTTTTTTTCTGAGAAGAGGAATCCAGATTTTAATCCCTGTCTTGATCAATAGAGAATTTAAAATCTCATAAAAATGCCTATTTCACTGTCAAATCGGTTATAATGAGAGAACAGTCACTCTGCCCCTTGAGAAACATGTTCAGATTGAAAAGGCTACAGAAAATTTAACTTACTCCATGTAGGAAAGCAAAAGGGTGGGATGAGGAACTGTGGAGAACAGTGTTTCATGAAAAAAAAGTAGGATTTGTTTTTTTTCCCTTGATTTGTATTCATTCCATTTCCAGATGTCTGAAGAAGTTCTTGTAGGAATAACCTGTGTTGTATTGGCAGAGTGTCAGTTCCAAGTGCTGGAAGATAAGGACGTTATTTTAAGTTCCTCTGGTGTGTCATACTTCTGTTTTAGGTGCAGCCGTGTTTTTGATTCTAGTGTCTTTCATGCGTGGTGATCAGTAATTTAGTTTCAAACACCGTTTTTTAAGCTTTTTCTTTCCTTTCCCTTCTGAAAGGTTCCCTGCCTTTTGTGGAAATCTGTGTGTTGTATCTGTTATTTGGGTTTTATTTTCTTGAAAATCTCAATTTCTTGTTAAGCTGCTAAGCGCAAGGACCTGGTGTTTTTGAGGAAGAAATGGCTGCAGAACCTCGGTGTCCAGCCGAAGCACCTACCTGTGAGGAAGGAACCTGAGCGGAGCAGAGCCTGCCCACCTCCCCAGGAAAGGCCTTTGGCTTGGGCAGGAGTTGCAGCTGCCTTCCCCGACTCTGTCAGGCACCTGGTCAAGGGAAAAATGCAACCAGGCCTCTTGGCCAGCCTGTGGACTAGAAGAGCCTGTTGGTGGGAGGAGGCAAGAAAGCTCCCTTCCTTGCGACAGGGGTTAGGGCATCTGAAAGGACAGCTTTGCACAGGAAGTGATCCTATTTTGGAGTGAGTAGGAGCCTCTGTGGGATATGGAGTGGATGGGTTCTCACAGAAGTGCTGGAAAGCTTAACCATTGCTTTGTCAGAATCGAGTACTTGTTTCTGAAGATGCTCCACAGGGCTTTGCTAATGCCAGTGCTGGAGAAGGAGCGTGTTGAAACCTGGAAAGAAGTAACTTGGCGCACATTCCTTGGATGATCAAGGTTGGCACCAGTCTCTTGTAGCCTTAGCAACTGGCTGCAGTTTGGGCAGGCAGTAGGTGAGTTCATCACACGAAGACATTCCTTATAAAGTGGAAGCCTCTCGGTTACCAAGTGCAGTGTTAGCTCTGGGAAGAATAATTTCTTAGGCACCCTTATTTTCGCCATTTGTAACGTTGCTAATTTTCATTTTGGTGACTTAGTCTAGGTGTAGTAGAAAATTCATGTTATTCTTGTATATCATACTAGATACAGTGGGAAACTTCAGCTCTGTGTCATTGCTTTGAGTATTTTCAGTTACCATTTCTCACAGGAGAGTGTATAAGCAACATGTATTCGGCTTCTGTATGAATGAATGCCTATGTAGGAATGAATGTCTATAGAAATTGTTCAGGTCAGTGCAATCAATTTTTCCTTAAAAAAACCCAAACAAACAAGCAAAGCAAAACAAAAACCCTGGGCCTGGAATTGCTTTATAAGCACTGTCTTAACTTTTGGGAGAGCAGTGTGATTGTGTAAAGGCTTGGCAGCTCTTAACTCTCCTGGATGCGCTGCTTTGGTTTGCCTAGTGATCTTGGCAGAGTCCAGTGTTTCCCTCCACGTGAAGGGAATTCAACTTTTTACAGCTTAATGTTTGTGAAAGTTATTTTTGTTTGATGGGAGGGCTCTTTAGAAGAGTGTTGCTTTTATTAGTGTTCAGAATAATAAAGTGACTCTATCTGAAGGATTTATGCAGAGCTATGCTTTTCAGGGTTAGTGCTATCTGTTTGTGCACTTGGAATCTCTACTTTGCCATGTGCTTGCTGGCTTTTAACTTGCAGACTGTTGAATAGCCTTCAGATATCTCTTAAAGTTGAGTTGTAACCCAGTATTGTACTGTCCTGGAGTATTTTGGTCTTCTGAATTCGAGTTGGCTGGACTGATAGTACCATGTCTCACTTCAAACCATTAGCCTGCTCTGTTTGAAGGGTCTCATAGTTGTCTTTGTGGGAAGTAATGCTGAACAGCATTTGCAAAATAGTCTATAGCACTTGAGCAGCTGGGGCCTGGGGTTTCTCATCTTGCTGCAGAGCCTGGCAGAAGCGCGTGTTTCTCCAGACGACTGCACTTGTGTTCACTGGGCATGGGACTGAAGGTTCCTAAGCTGGTGGTTACTTCATTTGCCTTTGCTGCTTATGGTACGTCAAAGGGACACAAGGTTGGGGAATGCTTGCTACCTGGATTCTTATGTTGGATTTGTTGTGTCCAAATTAAAGTGATTTGACCGAGACAGGCTTATTTTAATGAGTGGGAATTTGACTGTAAAATAATAGGCTTTTGGGTATTGTAAGACCTCAAGAAAGTAATGCCTGGCTCACACACTGTCTCTCTCCAGAACAGAAATGTTGTGACTGCTCAGTTTTATAAATAGAAATGCTCAAGTTACATCTTGCCATTGTGGATTTTTAACGCGTACAATTTAATTTTACCTGCTGTCCTTCTGATGCTGCGTTTGTCACGGGGAAGATGTATTGAAATCCTGCAACTGTTGATTTGATTTCCGAAAAATAGATCGAGATTTTATTTGTCTATGTTAACATGTTGGTCATCAGAAAGTAACATGATCATACTCTGATGTATTGGTTGTTAGCAGGATGTTATCATTTAAGTCCTGTATTATTATTTGAAGACTTAAAATTTTTGCTCTTGCAGAATTTGGTTATTGCCTTACAGTGTTTCTGTGTATCAGGTTTTAAAAAGAGGAGTGACAGGAGAAAGTAGACAAGAAGGTTCAGAAGTAAAACCTGGGGACTTTGCTGATAAGTTTACTCATTGGCCTTTGGCAATTAGTTGCTGCCTCAGTTTCCCTGTGTCTAACAAGACACTAATGATGCCTACTTCAAAGATACTTTGTGACAATTAATTAATGCTTGCAAGGCCTTTGAAGATGAAAAAGCAGGAATTGAAATACAAAAGGGTTCCATGCCCCAGGTAAATGTTCTGGATAGTGTCTTGAGTTTGGCTTTTTTGGAATCCCTTGAGCACTTAAAATATTTGGAGTGGCTTATCTCAGTTGGACAGTCGTGGTGAATGCTTTTGGGAGACAGTGAGTGGTATAGCTGTACTTGGAGAAGTTATTTACTTCTACGTTCCCCAAAAGAAAGAACGAAACATGTCCCATGGCCTCAGCAATACATGCCAGTCAGAAGAACAGAGGTGCTAGGTGTATCCTGAAAATGGTGCCACTGCAGCACTTTGTATTTATTTTTCCCCAGGACAAGAACAAGATTCTGTTCTTTCTTATGTTTGATCAAACAGCCCACAAATGAGCCCCATATTAAATGATTTATGCTATTTGCAGCACTTTGTTCTTGAGCCTGCAGGTAGCCTGAAACAGATTGGAGGAGCAGTCCCCTCTCTACTTTTGATGAAAGCGATATTTTAAAATAAAATCTTAATTTCCAGTTTAGGAGGTTTTTAAAAATATCATCTTAATTTCTTTTAAAACATGTCAGTTTGGTATGTGATATGCAAATAGGTGTGCAGAGGGAAAAAACCCCACCAAAATACCAAACCACGTTTCCAGGCTCTCACACCTTCTCCAGCTTGGCATCTCTTTTCTTTCTTCCATTTTGCCAATGACATAGTACCTGCATACTTCGTAAGTACGGTGTTAGTTGAAGGTGCTGTAATGAGTTGTTAGTGAATTACGGGATAACTTGGTCTGGTTTTGTTCGCTCAAGAAGAATTCAGTGGAGACTTTGGAGCACTGTCAGTATTTCAGTGGTTCAGGTTGTGGTGCTGCTACAAAACTGACAGGTTGGCAGTCTGGGTAGAGGCAGGATTTGGGCTTCGATCTTCATCCATATGTTGGGTTGTGAGGCATGATAGGATCAGGGCAAAGTCCTTCACTTGTCAGTTTGAGCCATGTTAGCCACAACAGCAGTAAGAGCTTGAGGCTAGTTCTGTGGTAGGAACAAGCTGTGAAGTCTTAGGTTTTATGCATAAGGAACCTAAGCTTATCTGGTTTAATTCAAGTTTCCCTGGATATGCAGCAGACGATAGAAATAGATTAAAAACTCCATTGAAAGGCTCCAGTGCGCAAATCGCTTGGGTGTGAGGAGGGCTAAGCCAGTCCAAGCCACAGAGCTTCACTTAAGAGTGCAAAGGTTCATGTGGCTCCTTTCCTGCAGTGAACAAGACATACCAAGAGTTTAAGCTGGATTCTTGGTTGCTTTGATTTTAAAACATCTGCCAGAGTTGCATTACAAGCTGAAGTTGGCTGTTGAGGCAGCTTGGTGTGTTGTAAGCAACACGCCTGAAAACTTTCCTTTCTTCTGTAAGCATCATCCTGCCAACCTAAGGCAGAGCTGCCTGCAGAATCTGCCTCATAAAAACCCTCCCTGTCAGCAGATGACTAGATAAAATTACAGCTTTGGAGGAATTTTATACGCTTGCTTACAAGCAAGCCATGACGTCTGTGTCAGGCCAAGTAGCGTGTGGGCTTCTGGCAGGGGGAATGGGAGGTGTGGCTTCCTCCTCAGCTTCCAGACTCATCCCGGCTCAATGAGTCAGTGGCTTTAAACACTTCTCCTGATTTAGTGCTAGGTTGAGCTGCATCTGGCACTGCTGTAGCTGTACTTACCAATAAAAATAGAAGGGCATAATTTACTAGAAATGTTGGATGTGGGAGTGAAGGCAGCAAGATGTCCTTGGAATTGCAAGAATTTTTTTAGAAGTCAGTTCTTGAAAGCCTAGAAATTGGTTGTGGCAAACAGTGGGGATGATGCAATGTGTTCCCCAATTCATGACCTTTTTATATCCAAGGAAAATGGTATTTTTGGTATGGCATTTCTGAGGATTTCTTTGTCCCCTTCCGTTTCTACATTCATGTGATGATGTGAAACTGAAGGACAGTTCAGATGTTCTTATTAGGTGCTGCCTAATAACTCAGGGAAATGGCTTGCGGATAAAGCTAATTCTGCCGTGGAGTGTAGGTGAAAATATAATGTCATACTTGATCAAGACATCTATTATTGTGTGTATCATTGGCTGCCAGGCAGAATTTCCAGTTACTTTTTTCATGGAGTGCTCAAGGAGTTGGGGAAATGTACCTGGAACAAAAAGACATCCCAAATCTGTTGCAGGTAACACAGATAGACGTGATAGCAAAAAAAAAGTGAAAAATATTACTTACTTGTAGTAGGGTTTTTTTGGGTTTTTTTAAGGTGCCTTCATCTTAGTGCTGGGAATTACGGGATAGTAGGAATAATATGATGCTGTGGTCAGGGTTTAGGAAGGAAGCAGGATTACTTAGTAAGGTAACCATTTGAATGGGGAGTTAACTGATGGTGCTAAGGAATAAATAAATGAGGATGTTTTTAGTTAAATAATGGGAGAGCTTCTGAACTAATAGGCCAGTATCCATAACGTTGTCAGTGACGTTTACAGCTAGACTTCCCAAGAGCAAACATGTCTTGTAAGGGTTTTGGCTTAGAGAAGCTGTATTAGGTTGTTGAGTCCCTGGACGTTTTGTATGTAACAAGGAGTGTATGGCTGTGCATGCACTTAACTGCTGTCACATATGGTAAACTGCATAAATGCATGCAATTCTGATAATTTATTGCCAAAATTGCAGATATTTCCATAGCACGCGAGGACTAGCAGCCTGCATTTAGCCTAATTACTTTCCTTTTGGATGCCTGCCTGCCTTTTGTGTGAGACCATTTCCTGCTCTCTTAGGATGGCTGTGCTGAAATTGAGGAGTGATCAGGTAGCTGAGGCAAATATGGAATGACTTATTTAGACTAGGTGGTGAGACCAAGTATCCTGGTTACAGCTTCTGCCAGATTACGGGAAGAAACCCCATGTTCCTGGGAAGGAGTTAGCAGGGACTAAGTGATACCTAATGCTGAAGCTGTAGGGGAGGTGCTGCCCTTTGTGATCCCAATCCTCCTGGTAAAAGCTCCCTCTGGATAGAGCTATCCTCATCTGGACAGAGCTATCTTCATCATGCTAGAGGAGCTCCATGCAGCCATTAGTAGTCTCTGTAATGAGCTTTTTAGACCTTGCCTCAGATAACTGCACTAGACCAGTTACAGCAGCTAAGTTCTTCAGTCTTCCTCATTGTATTCCTCATTTGTATTATTGTGGAAGAGGTGATGTATTTAGGTTTTGAAACATGGTGAAAGGAGAACGTAGGCTTTAAGAAACGGGGGTTTGTGGGAGCAGAGGGGGGATAGGAAAAATCTCTTACTTTCTTTTATAATTTATTTTGAATTAATGACCTGAGCTTTGGAGTGGTGCTAAGTGTGTGGAAACCTTGGGTTTGCTTTTCCTGTAAATACTAGGAGTTGTTTTCCCTCGTCATCTAGTTATGTTGAAGCAACAGCAAAATCTTGGGAGCAGGTTAGGAAGTTCTGTGCTCTTGTTGAGCATGTGCTGTTTTCCTTACGCTGACACACGTGGAAAGATGATACCAGTCTCTCTTGCTCTTCAGTTGTATTACCTTGCATCAGCCCTGCCCGTGCAACCATATGCCAAAGCAGCTGCCAGATGTCTTAAGTGATATTTTTACCCCCTGCATTGGCATAGTGACTATAAAGTGTGTATGTTCCCAAAGAGAAAAACTTGAGTCTCTGAAGTAGTGAAAAGATACAGGGGGTTTTGTTTGGTGAGGCTTTTTTTCAGTTGCTTTTTCTTCAGAGTCGTTTGAACCTGGCCTGGCAACAAATGCAGGTGGCTGGAGGGGTGGGAGGTGAAGGGAACTCCCTGAGCTGAAGAAGCTTCTCACTCCCACTGGGAGGCAATTATTTTATTTAAGATTTGAATCTGGTATCCTTGCTTAGGGCAAAATGCAAACAACTGTGTGCATGTTAGAAGTGTCCTGTAACAGACTCTATGGGAGCCATACATTTCCTCTTCCTATTTCTGGCTCTTGGACGCATTCAGCAGCTGACTGCATTAGCATTGTTCTGGTGTCTCTGCAAGTGTACGTGGCCTGTTCAAGCATATCATCCCACAATCCCTGTTAGTCCAGCCAAGTGCTTCTTTAGGAGGAATAGAAAACAGGATTACTCCAGAGGCCTAGGGGAAGGGGAGGATGCTGCTGCTCCTTTGTACCGGGGAGACTCAGCACAGGACCAGGACCATGTAAATCTCTAACCAGACAGACTTGTGGGATCTGTTCAATTCCCTGCCAAGATGTTGCTACCTGCCCAAGATTTTGGGGAACTCGTTATTTATGTCCAGTTTCAGTAGGCTTTCTCCTGCCGCTGCTTGTTTAGGTTTAACCTGTGACGTAGTGAGTGATTAGACAGTGTTGTCCTTTGCTTGGTAAATGACACTTTGTCAATCGCCTGCTGTTACGTATTTTGGAAAGAATAATTTTGTGGTACACTTTGCTGCGCACTGTGTCTCTGCTAGAGCTGTTCATGTTTAGGATTGTAGAAATGAGTGATCTTCATGGTGAGTTTTCTGTTGATGGCTGTAGTGTGGTGTGGTGGGGAAAATGGGCACTGAATTAAGTTTCTTAGAGTGCTTCTGCGTGACAGTGTAGCTACACTAGCATTGCTCCAAAGACAAGCTACAGCCCTTGAGGGTTCAGTGCGTGCAGTTTAAATACTTAGTAAGCTGGGGAGACCCCCTATGCCTCACCAGCAAAAATTTCTGTTTGGTCCTGTAGAGGGATGGTAAAAAAATCAGGTAGGCTTTTATATAAAAAGAAATGGAACTGGATAATGTTTATAATGAGAATTCTTTTGTGTGGGTTTCCCCATCTTTCAACTTGATTTCATTGGAATTCAGAGCCCAGTTCTCCGTTTCTGACAGAACTCTTTGTTGGGCTCATACACTAAAACATTCACAAACATTGGCTCATTTGACGCTTTCCTACAAATATTTAAGCTTACACATCATGTTTCTGACGTGTTAGGGGCTAACGTGCCATCCAGATTCACTGCCATCATGGAAAATTTAAATGCCTGAAGTTTTTTTTCCTATGTCAGTCTGTGTTTCTCAAACAGAATTCTAGGTAAGGAAAGGATGTAGGTGAAAGCTGGAAAGATTGTCGTCCTTATTTTTTGCATAACTGTCGATGGAAAGGTCTGTATGTTCTGAAACCAGGGGAAAAGGACGTAGAATGTTTATGGAAAATGTGGAACTGTCTCACTCTTCGGCTCAAGTGTTTGTGTGGTTTTGAGCAACTGTATTTTAAAAGCAAAGTTCCTAAACAATACCAGATGCTGGAAGAGTTATTTTTATGTTGATAGCTGAGTTATATTCTGAACCAAGTAGGCCTGCAGACAGTACGCTGTCCTAAATAACAACAGCTTGTTTTTGAGGAATAACTTAGCCCATTGTACCTGATTTGAAAAGACAGGGAACTGAACAAACTTTCCCAACTTCCTTATTACACTTGGGCAGCTGTGATGACATTTCGTATGTCAGGAAAAGAACACTTGTATTTATTTCTGTTAAATAAGTAGTACCTTTAATGACCACGACAAGCTTTGAGACTGCTCGGAGTAAGGAAGGTTCCTATGCCAGCCTTGATACGTGGCTGTCCAGATTCTGGGGAGGGAAGTGGTTTTGGTCTCATCGTGTCCGTGATCCATTTGCTGAAAGAGGGGAAAAGAGTTTGAGTGTTCCCAATTGTTTGACTGACTTAAGAGTAGTAGGGTGAGCAGATGAGAAGGCTGGGTAGTGGAAAAATCATTGAATATTTTAAAACAGGTCACAGCACCCAGTACTTATGCATCCCAGTTTTTGTTAAATACCTTTTTTTGACACAAAAATAGGGGAATGGGTTAAGTATTTAATGTTAATGCTCGTGAATTGTCCTCTCTGGTTTCCCATCTCTTCCCATAAGTTCTCTAAATATTTCCTCTTCCTTTCACAGTGGTAGTCGCTCTTCCAAAACCTTCAAACCAAAGAAGAATATTCCAGAGGGGTCTCACCAGTATGAACTGCTAAAGCATGCCGAAGCCACGCTGGGAAGCGGTAACCTCCGGATGGCCGTTATGCTTCCAGAGGGTGAAGACTTAAATGAATGGGTTGCAGTTAACAGTAAGTTGGCTAACCTTTTTTTTTTTCTTCAAAGGGGCACATTGAATGTGGGCTGACACTTGTGAGAGGACACCTGCATACTCCTTTGTGGTGGGGTAGGCTCTTGTATCCTGCGTGCACCCCTCTGTTGCCGTTGGGAGAGGTGACTGTCATGTCATTTGGAGCTGACAGATGCGGAGGAACTCACTGAGACAAAACCTCCTAAATCTCCTTGTGCCAAAAATACGTTGCTTTTAACAAAACAATTTTTGTTCTTAATAGTTAAAGTCTGAGCTCTTGATCCCAAAGAAGTGCTGAAGTAGAAATGTCACTGCTGGTTTTAGCAGGTAGCCTGTCAGTGCTATCTGAATATGTTTAATCTAGCTCTTACTCAGCTAGGGCTGTTGACCCAGTGCTGTAGTGAAGCCCTCTGTGGGCTAAGCATAAAACCTTTAGTTAAACATGGGGATCAGGTCTAAAAGGCTACAGTTCACATGCATGGCCTGGCATTTCACTTTGTCTGTAACAAACCCAGAGAACAATCTTTGCAGTTCTCCTGAAATTAGTTCCTTCCTTTTGTTCCTACCGAGCTGTGAGCCTCTGCTCTCCTAAGGCTCCGTCATGGTCATTTTAACTTACTCTGAGGCTGTTTGCCCTTACCCCTCTCCTTTCATGCTAGGTGAGGCCAAACGACGATGCCCAAACTAGTGTTTTTGAGAGCTTGACCATGTTTCCTCCTTCTTCGTCTCCCTGCTGCATGAACCTGCTGCTTGCCTTCTGCTCTTAGAGAATGTATTAACCCAAGTCCTGTCATGCTCTGTAGCCTGTGTAGAGTTTTGGCTTCCACAGACTGTTGCCTATCTGGGTATTTCCTCATCTTTTGTGTCTTTGGCTTGGTGTGTATCTGTGATTGTGTGGTGCTGATTGTGCACTGCAGTGCAATATAAATTATGCTTGAGATAAATGTCTTGCAATTGTTGAGGAGGTTCTGTCTGTTTCTTCTTGCTCTTTGACATGTTTGGGAAGTGAAACTGTCACACTGTTTTCAACCTTCTGGTTCTTAATTAGCCAGGCAGGGCTCTGGTATATGACTTGCCACTGTTTCCAGGGAATGTTGAAATTGCTGACGCCATTCTTTGTAAGAGTTTATTCATGTTGTATTGCAAAACTGGCGAGAAAAAAAGCCAGCGTGTTTTTGTGAGTAAGCATTACTAAAGATGCTTCATATATTGTTGGCATCCTTCCCTTTAGGTGGTTCCTCCACTCCATGTCTCTTCTTTCCTGTGTGGCAGCAGTGTGTTTCATTTCCCAAATGACTTAACAGCTAAAGTAGCTGGGTGGCAGAAGGCAGCAAAGCACTCGGCAAAAGAGTGGGAGATGCCTCTTGGTAACAGTGGCATTCTGTAATGGAACCATCCTCTTTGGTGTTTCCTGCAGCTGAGTAGGTTTTTTAATGTTTAGCGTTGTGTCTGAAAGTGATCAACTGATTACGTGCTGCCTTCATTTACAGCATCCCCCTAGCACACCTAGTACCACTTAATGGTGGCTCTGAGTCCCTTCTGTCTGTTGAGATGCCTAGTAAGGGACAGAATGTGTGACTTCATGTCATTGCTTTTGCCCTTCACAGTAGTGAGAGCGCAGGAAGAAACGTTCTCTTCTGCTCCGTGCTCAACTCTGCCTTGTTGACGACTTGCCATCCTGAGTTGACACGTGTAGATTTTTCAAATCCGTTTTTAGAACAAAGTGAGGTGAGAGGTGTGCAACCAGTTTGTTGTGAGTTTTGTTGAAATCTCCTGGATTTGAAAACACTAAAAAAGTAATTTCAGAATTACACCTCACCCATGTTTTTGTGGTGGAACACCAGATAGTGTACACTTTTTGGAGCAGAAAAGCACTTATAAAAAAATAATCTAAGCCCTCAAAACTTAAGAACAGTGAGTAAAAGTAGAAATGAAAATATGCAGAGACACTGTACCGCTTGACACGTGTTGGGAAGGAGGCTCTTGCATGTTTCTTGTTTGTCACACACTGCTGGCTTTGGTGGATGGGTGGTGTGTCTCCTGGGCCTTTTGGGACTTGAAAGCATGGGAATTCATAGTAATCCATCATCTTGTTGAAGTCTGTGCGGGCTTTTTGAACATGCCTGCCTTGAAGCAAATATTGGGCTGTGGTTTTTACTGGGAGCAGGGAATGGAAACTTAATTACAGTTCTTGTGTATACTTAAGAAACAAGGGCTGTATATAACCACTTCTTGCTGCCTTGGGTGTTATGTGCCTCCTACTCCCGCCCAAACAAGCTTTAGGAGATCTCCTCTTCCTCCTCTGTAACTTTTGTAATCAAGCTTTCCCAACGTCACTTTGCTGTTCTCTACTTTTGCTGTGCAAGGAAAACAAAACAAACCAAAACCCAGACTTTGTTGCTGGAGATGGGCTGTGCTAGGTCCATGCTGTAGCAGTTTTAATTTGCTTCCTGTTTTTGATACAACTGGCAAGTTGTGTGACACAGTCATAGCTTGTATTCTGCATCTGCTGAACGGTAGCTGTAGCCTCCTGCTGTTAATTTTGTGTAATCTTTGATGCTTATTCTCTGGAAGAAAAATCAGTAAGGGAAGCTGCAGTATTTAACCCCCCCTTTTCCTTCAGCCATCAGTTACTTTGGCAGTATGTGGCATCTGCTAGTGCTTACTTGTAGGATGTCATTCCCCGTTTCATTGCAGCAAAACTCTGTCTGTAATGGAATTAATCAAGGAATACAGCGTTCGGTGGGCTACCAAGTAATACACTGGCTTCTCTTTGGCATGGCACCAGATTGAGAGGAGTGTATTGTTGGTGTGAATTCCACAGTGTCCTGCAGGTTTATGGTATGACACTATCCAGTGCTGCAAGTGGCAACTTCTGTTTTTTAAACTCTTTTTTTCCTTTTTTAAACTAAAGTTTTAAGTTAAGACCAACATGGCTGTCTGTCTACTGCAGAGACTGGTGACAAGAAAGCCTCTCCTTTCTGGCTCAGAATGAAGTGCTTGGTTTGTTACCTGAAGGCTGAATTGAATAACGCGTGGCTATTTGGTGACATGATGAGACTGTCAGCACTGCTGATAAGGGGTTTTACTTGAGTATTCCTGAAATCTATATCGATAAAGAAATGGTTTTGTGGTGGTTTTGGCCCTAATCAAAGGCCAAATCCCCACCAAGCCGCTCGCTCACTCCCCCCTTCAGCCGAAAAGGGGGAGAAAATAGATATTAGGAGGCTTAGGACTTGAGATAAGGACAGAGGGCTCACTCTGCAATTAGTGCAATGGGCAAAACAGACACAGCACAGAATAAAGGAAAGAAAAAGGTGATTTATTACTACTTACTACAACTACTACACCCAGTGAACCGGAACGAGATAAGAAGCGGCCAGGTCTTCAAGCACCTTCCCCCCACCCCTCCCTTCTTAGCAAACTTAAAACTCATCCCGAATTTACTCCCTTCTTCCCCCCCAACATGGCGCGGGGAGGGGCAGGGAATGGGCAGTGGGGTTCCGGTGATTCCCAACAAGCTGCTTTTCTTCCCCCGATATTATCACTTCTACTTCCTCCACCCCCCCCTCGCCTCTTCGCACTCATGACTTTAATCAGAGATTCGCTCCCTTCTTCCCTCCCGTTCGCAGTACAGGGGGGGCAGGGAATGGAGAGTGAGGGGTTTCAGTCCGTTCCTCCCAAGCTGTCTTCCATCTCAGCTGGGGGGGGGGGGGGGCATTCCACATACACACACCCTTCCCCTGCGGCACCGTGGGGTCCCACCCACGCGAGAGTCGTGTCCACGACCTTCTGCAGCGTGAGTCCTCTCTATCGGGGAGTCATCCCCTCACCACAGGCCTCTCAGCAGGACTCTCCCCTCCATAGGGTGCTGACGTCCGGGTCCAGACCCCCCGGCCTGGTCACCCGCAAAGTCACAAGTCCCTTGGCAAACCTGCTGAGGCGTGGATCAATCTTCACAGGCATAGTGATCTCTGCTCCCCGTCCTCATCCATGGGCTTCGGGGGGACACCCGTTTCACCATGGACTCCACCACGAGCTGCAGGGGAAACTTTCTCTTCGCATTCTTCATCCCCCCCCCTCCTGCAGGCCTGGCCTTGGAGTCCGTGCAGCTTGTTACATCTTCTCACTCCCGCTCCGGTGGCAAAGTGCGCCTGCCAGCAGTTTTTTTTCTCCTATATGTGATTCACAGAGGCGCTATGACCAGCTCTGATAGGCTTGGTCTCAAATTTGGCCTTGACTGTACCAGTGTTTTTCAAAACATGGGGCTTGCAGAGAGCTGTAACTGCAGCCTACAAGAGCCACTGAAGCAGCAGTTACACTAAACTGCAACAGGTTTGTTACTGGCATACTTAATTGCAGGCATAACACAGGTACCAGTGCAGCAAAGTAAGTCCAAAGTAATGTGGAGTCTGGATAGATTGCACAATGACTCCTCATCCTGATAATGGATAAGCAAGTGTCTAGCTGTAAAGGCTCCTGCCGTACAAGATAGCATGCCCTATGCTCTTAACAGTAGAAGCCGTGTAGCCTGCACTGGGTGCTTAGGCATTGTATATATTAATACATTGGATATCGTCCCTTTCAGGGTAGGGTGTGTCAGTGTAGTGATCACATTTGTAGAGCACTGTAGTTAAATATGAGTTGGACAACACTGCACTTGATCTGAATTTTTGTATGCTTGCTGAATATCACATATGCATGAAAGTGGATGAAAACCAACACCAAAGCAAGTCCCACAAGTCTTAAGTACCTGTATGCTGGTATTGGATTAATCCTGAAGGAGAATTTACAGAATTTACAGTAACTGTTATGGGCTAAGGGAGACAGGAATATGTAGTGAAACTGTTATCTGGAACCACGTCATGCACTTAGTTGTAAGAATTTAACCCAGCCTACTTAAAATTTTATTTCTGAGTGCTTAATACTGGTGACCTTTCAATTTTTACTTGTGACGTCTGCTGTCTGGAAGACATTTTGAAACGATAACCATATATATTGATACCTTGGTAATGTTCTGCGCTCCCCAAGAGATTGAAGGGAGATAAAGTGGATTTTATAAACCAATTACAGTGACCACAGTTCCTAAGAACAGAACCTGCTGTTAGGTTACTGAAAAGGAGCCTTGCAAGCAAGGAAACACCTTTTTATAGCAGTAAGGTCTATGGCAATATTCAGATATGCTAACTTTTGATCGTCTTATTTCAGTAATTTAACCATTTAACAAAACTTAAGCAATAACACACACACCAACACCCCCCAACCCCTATCACGAACAAAACTCTAAGGATAGGTTAGAAGGGGGAAGTGTTGTGGACTAAATATTGGTTTGTGGTAATGAATTGATAACCTAAGGAACTGCAGTTGCTTGGCACTGTAACTATTCTTGTGTCATGCCTTCTGTATCCACCTCCCCGTACATGTAGCGTGTGATTGTAACATAACTAAAATAGAGTACACTGATATTAGATAAGAGGAAGAAATTCTTTACTATGAGGACAGTGAGGCCCAGGTTGCCCAGAAAAGCTGGGGCTGCGTCTTGATCCATGGCAGTGTTCAAGGCCAGGTTGGATGGGGCTTTGGGCAGCTTGGTCTAGTGGATGGTGTCCCTGGCCATGGGAGGGGATGGAACTAGACCATCTTTAAGGTCCCTTCCAACCCAAATCGATACTGGGTTCAATAAAACATTCTTTGAAGAGGTAGTCTTCAAAGTACAAATCCCAAGGGAAGTCAGCATCACCTTATGAGTGACAGCTCTCTTAAATGTTTGTTTTACTCCAGACTTGCTAGTGGAATTTGGGATTCTAATAAAAACGCACCAGATTTTGAGAGTAGGAATAACTCACCTTTCTCTTTCCTTTCTTTCAAAATAAGATTATGCTGCAGCAAACAATTAAATAGGTATTGCCAGAGGCTGTTCTAAAAACTTGGTGTTTGTGATGGTGTTCTGCATCTCCTTTATAATATATCTTAAAAAGCAACAACAGTGACCTTTTTTAATGAAAGAATACTCCCTCTTCAGCAGCATGAGCTTTACAGTAGAGGCTGTAGGAAGCTTGTGTTGCTGTTACGCTGCAGAGTGTTAATTGATGGTTTAAATGCTTTACAGCTGTCGACTTCTTCAACCAGATCAATATGCTTTATGGAACCATTACGGACTTTTGCACAGAAGAGAGCTGCCCTGTGATGTCTGCTGGCCCAAAGTAAGATTATTTTTTACACCTTGATGAGAGTGTGCGGTTTTTGAGATGGTTTTGCGTTTGAAAACTTGATGCTAGCTCAGTTGAGTGCTGAGATAAGTTCTGTGGGAGCAAAGGACGTCTTCTCTTGTTACCTGTGGAGGGAGAAAAAAAAATTGAATGTTTGCTAAGGAAGTGGGGAACAAAAAAAAGGATGGGTTGGTTTGGTTTCTTTAGCCTGGGAGGTAACCTGTTTTTTATAAAAACTATTTTTTCCTAGTCTTTTTCCTCCATGAGATGTTAATGAGGGCTTCTTAAATTAAAGTTTGACATTCCTATGTACAAGTGGTTAGTTAGGGCTTGGCAAAATCCTTCTTCTGGGCGTTTGAGTAGGTACTGTAGAAATAAACTTAGCTAGAGTTCTGGATAGTCTGGATAAGAATCCTCTACCTTGCTCCTTAGTTCAGTGTCACTGCTTCGATTCTTGCTTATGCTTTTGTGCAGACATCCCACCTTTGTGTTTTTGCTTTACTCTCCAGCAGATGAGTGTGTTCTATAGAGGAAACTACTTGTGTTGCTAAGCCAGTGGCAAGGGAGTGCTCAGCTTCCTTTTCAATTAGTGAAAAATCTTAAATAAATAAGAAAAACAATCCTCTCCACCACTTCCTCTTCCTTTGTAACGGCATTTGTTGTTATTGTCTGAAGCCAGTAGTTGAGAGCCAGTGTGGTGGAGAGCTGAGGACATGCACCAGGGGTGCTGTGGGGAGGGCAGGAGCCCTGCAAGGCAAAAGCAGCCAGACGGACCAAGAAAAGCTTGGAAGCTGTGTTCTTAAACTAAAAATGGACGCTGGTGAATGCCAAAACCAGTGTGGGCAGAAAGACCTGCTGCTGTGAAGCAGGGAGGGGTGAAAATGCAAAAGGAATATAAGTTTACCATTATGCAAAAGAACTTCGGGCTGAGTTTCTGCAATAACATAGCCCGTTGTCTGCTTTGTGCTTTGGCATGCAGAACAGACTCTCATTTATTAAATAAAAGCTTAAAAACATTTCTTTGCCTTATTGTTTGTGTGCTGAGAAGCAGTTATTTGTAGGTGGAGGTTAATTATTAAAGGCTTAGTTGTCTGGTTGCCAGACTAAACAATTTCTTTCTCTCCAAAGAGCATGATAACCATTGACAGAACTTTATGTTATACTCAAATAGTTAAGAGGCAGGAGAGAAAAGAGATGCAAGAGGCTAGAAGATGTGTTTTGCCAGGTTTTTCATTAGGTGATCTTCTCCCTTGCAAAACAATTCTCAAACTCTGCAGACCCCACTTTGTGCTCAGGAATGGGTTTTGTGAAGGAATTGCATTTTGTGTGGGTGTGTGAGGGGCTAGGCAGGCACAGGAACAGGCAATTTGTGAGCCTAGCAGCAGAGCACAGTTTTGGAGTGAGTGTGTCTTGCTCTTGCTTGCAAGGTGGCCTGCATGATTATTTTTTTTCAGGGAAGTACTGCTGGGAAAAGTGTCAGCATGAAGGCACTGATATTTACAGATTTTTTTCATGCTTTTTGATTTGTTTTCTGTTCTCTTCAGGTTTAAGCTATATTAGTTGCAGAGGCATTGAATCTTAGGTGCTCATTAGTGCTTCTGGGCTCAAGGCTGCTGCTCACATCCGTGGCTGAGCTGCCACCAGTATTGCTTTCTCATCTATGTCAGACAAAAGAGTACAAGTTAGCTGAAACAACTTGCTTGAGGTCATTTGAAACAGGCTAGGCAGCTGTAGCATGAGTACCTGGAGACAATCAAAAGCAGCAGGTACTCTATGGCTCTGAAGTCTCATTTTTGCTTTCCCACTGGAAAAGTGCCTGTAATCCATGTATTAAAAAAGGGTTGTAAGGTGATGGTGCACATAGATAGGTAGCTGTTTAGAACGCAGTGTGGCTTAGTCACTGTTTTCATGGTACAACTGACAAATTTGTAGCGGTCTATGGAAGAAGTAAACCAGGCAGCTGAAGGAAGAAGGTAGCTAGACCAGAAGTGTAATGTTCGTTGCATCCACAGTCTGGTACTGGTGCTTAAAACCTCTCAAAAAGGAGAAAACCAAATGGACCTGGCAACAGACAGGTCACTTAGGTTTAGTGTCTGTTTTTTTGATGTTTTATTCTCAATGTAAAGAGTGTTATCTTCTCTAAAAGGCTACCTTTAATAAGCAAATGCTTGGGACTGTATGGCTGCTTTTCCAGCCCACTGGTTCTTTGTGATAGCAACCTGAAACAGAAGGGCTTAGCTGAGGCAGGTAAATTTTCATGTGCTGTGGTTTGGTCTTGTCTTGGTTAGAAGGATTGCTTACTTAGCTTCTATCAGGGTGCTAGGACATTGAGTTAGTTAAGGATTGATATGAAGATGGAGAATGCATCTCCCTCTCCTGCCGCACAGCTCACTGTCTAACAATTTAAGAAAAACTATCCGTTTAATTTGTGCTAAAGCATCTGATTGTTCAGGATAGTGTTCTACTCTTCACTTCAGCACAGACCAACTATTTCTTAACCAGCAAGGGTTTGTTCAGGTATCACTTGCTGCTCTTAGATCAGTAGCAGTATCGCCACTGTGCAACAGGTTAAGAACCTGCATAGAAGCAATGTGTTTGTTAACCACCTCTGGGTGAGGGGACTCTTCCTTATTTTCCTCTCTGGTTTTAAGTCTTCAACAGAAGCACAAAGGAGGGATGTGGCTGCTGCATTTCTCAAAGGTGGATGACTGAACCGGGTCTCTAAAATTCCTATTTAGGCATTTGTGTAAGTACAGTAGGCTCACTTTTAATGGAGGTGACATGCTGGTGATTTTCCTGAGGTTTCTTGGTCTGCAGTGCTTCTGTCTTCAGCTGTTGAAATTGGAATAGCTGGGCTCTCTACAGTGGACAGCACCCATAAATCCTGCACAGGCTTAATACTGTGTAATTGAATGTTCACATGCTGCCTTCTGCAGCAAAAAAAATAAATCATGTAATCAGGTCCTTGAAATAGCCTGTTGTCTCTTAGCAGTATCAATCCTTCTGCTTTTTGTGACACCCTGCTCTGTGCCTGTGTCATTTGATAACTGAAGGACAGAACAGAATAAATATTTTTCAGCAGTCCTGATGTAATACAGTTTTGCTGAGATGTAGAGATGATAAATGTCTGAGAATCTTTTAAAGGCATTACTGAGCCGCTGTGTTTTATTGCTATGGGACAAGGTAACAGCTTTTAATTTTACTCAAGCTGGTTTTTGTTCTGTTGGGATTTTTTGCCTTTTGTTAGGCTATGTACATGTAATTGCACAGTAGAAGATAAACATAGGGATATTTTCTTGTGTGAGAAGCATAACTGGGTTTTCTGTTTATAGATGGCAAATAATTTGTATTTATTAGTATGAGAGAATTCCACCAGTCCTTAGGATAAGGTTAGTTTGGTTCTGTTACCAAAGGTGTAGGCATTTGCTCACAAGCTTGAGATAAAAATGTGGTTTTACCCTTTGTTTCCCACAGCTGGAATTATTGGAGTATTTGTGATTGGAATATATAGAAATGTTTATGTGCACGTGTTGGTTTGGGTTTTTTTGGTTGAAGAAACTGCACTAAGATTCTTACTTGTTTTGAGTGATATATTTAATCTTGTTGGAAGACTTCATTTTCCCCTCCCTTGCGAACGCCAAGCCTTTTGACAGCATGGGAACATCCATGAACATGATGTGCACTGCATGGAGCATGGGGTGTTTGCTGAAATACTTACAGATTCTCTATGAAACTGTTTTTGTCAGGATATAGCTCCTCTTTCTAAGAGCTGTGTTGCTTAAAGGGTCATTCTACAGCATTCCTTCCTCTAAAACCTGCAGAATTAACTTCTCCTGGATATATGTTATGTGGAGGAGATTTTGAGTGTATAACTTAGTTTGTTGTCTTGCTCTGTTTGTCTCCAGGCTGAACCTTGCACCTCAGCTAAGTGTTGGTATTTGGCTTACATTAATGGGACTTAAGTCTTGGTATTGTGGGAATACTGGGTGGTGAGGAATACTAATTTTTTGGAAATCCAGACACCCTTTGGTCCATTTGGCATGTATGGAATTCTTGCATGTGTTCTGAGATGCACTTTCTAAATGCTTTCAGATCCTCTGGTTTGCTGCCATTCTAAAAATGGGATCTTTTTATACCATTGTGGCCAGCATCCTTGTTACAACTCTTAAAAATGGTTTATTGCAACAGTGTTCTCCTGGTTGCTGTTCTGACTGAATTTGTTAAACAAAATTAGGAGCCAGATTTGTCAGATACAGTTAAGCTTTGCATAAAATGATGTGTGTGATCTTTAAAATAGCATTGTCTGGCCCCTAGAGAAGGTCATCTAACTGGAGATAGCAGGGGAAAGTTTAATCAGTGGTCATTGCAGCCAAAACATTGTGGTACTAAGTAATAACAATCAGATTGAACACACTTTCCTCTATGAAAAGAAGAAATATTAACCATTAATAACATCTAGTTGTTTTTAAAAAGAGCTGAGATAAAACTGAGATTAAAAAAAAGTGGGTATGTTTCCTGTAACAGCGTAACTGAGCTGACATCACTGTCCTTGTACATTTTGTTTGCTTGTTAAATCAGGTATTTTTAAAAGAGGAGTGTTGCAGGTAGTCTGATTCATGGATGGTTTGTTTTTCTGGGAGGATTTCAGAGCTGCAGAGCTCAGCAGTCCTTTTGGCTTTGGGCTCGGCAGCAGGCTCGCCTCACGGAAAGCTGTTCTGCGGCAGTGCTGGTTGGCTGGGCCGGGCAGGAGGATTTAAAACCAATGTGGAGATGATGCCGTGTTCAGATGTAAAAAAGTGAGGGCTGTGCACAGCTCCATGCTGATGAGAAGAAGCTGCTGAGATGTTCCAGATTGGCATGGAATACTAAGAGACATGTATTTGCACCCGACAAGTCACAGACAGAAACACCATGGTTCACTTGTAAGCCTGCATTGTCAGACTCCTGGTGTTAAACGTATTTTGGGTTTTTAGCTGTATGCCCCCAAGATGTAGCTGCCTGCTCCTTGGTCTGGGCTTGGGTCATTGCACTCCCTGAGCCAGTCAGAATAGCTGTTCCATCCTAATTTCACAAGGACTTGTGTTTGTCTGGTTGTGCATATGTAAATGGGCGCTGTTTAATAGACTTTTTCCATGGCTTTTTAAATTCCTGCTGTTGAGATGATAACTGTAACATGAATGACACTGAGACTGACTCATTCAGTGTGCTCCGTAAATGTCCATGTTACTTCCTCTGGGAGTGAAAAAGGATAAAAAGAGGAGAGGTGTTACTGTTCTGTAGGCATGTCAGTGGTCTGTAAAGGTGCGATATCACTGTATCTACAGATGGAACAATTAAGCTAAAAGGCAGTTATGGGCCTGTAACTATCAAATGGGTCAGTGTTGTGACTGGAGGCAGAGATTTTTCTGAATATTTGTGCACTGCATGGTAGCAACTAGGCCTTCAGATAGGACTTTTTTGGGGTTTTTTGAGGAGGACTATTTAGTCTAGCAGCTTTCTTTGAGCCATTAGCCAAAAAGCACTTCATACCACCTTCCTTTTAAAAGTATTCTTTGGCCTCAACCCACCCCTGAATCTGTTCCATGTCTCTCATCAGTCATAATTTGGGGTCTCTGGCAAGAGCTAATGTAGTTTGGTTTTCAGCTATGCGAAATCTGTAAGAATATTTTCAAATACAAAGAAATCCCAAAAATCTTAGGGGTCAGATATGTCTGGCTGGCAGCTGCTGCAGATGTTGAATATGTAACTTTTTAATAATTCACTTCAACAGGCTATAATGTTTTTCTCTTTTTTTGGATGAGTGTGTGTGTGTGCAAATAAAGCTTTTAAAAAGAGCAGGTAGCTATTGGTCTTTCAGGGTTTGGAAAGCTACTCATGCAGCATCTTTTGATGCAGGTTAGACTGCAGGCTGCCACGTGCATTTTGGCAGGAGCATTGCAGCCGAGGGTGAGCAGGTTGTGCTATACAGGATGATGTTTTTGAAGGCCTTTGCAGACTGGAGAAGAGAGTCTGGCTAAAGCAGGATTGCAGTGGGGAGATGGGGAACAGAGCAGCTGCAGATGATTCGGGAGCATTTGGACCTTTAGTTTCAAGGAAGGGAGGTGGGAGGGTGTGGGAGTGCAGAAAGCAGAGCAGGAAGAGCAGCCTTCCAGGCCTTGATGTGAATGATTCATTTGTGTTAAGAAATGTCTTGTTGTTGTCGTCCCAACCCAGATATGAGTACCACTGGGCAGATGGGACAAACATAAAGAAACCAATTAAGTGCTCTGCACCAAAGTACATTGATTACCTGATGACTTGGGTCCAGGATCAGCTGGATGATGAAACGCTATTTCCTTCTAAAATAGGTAAAGTAAATAAGTAAAATTGAACTGTGTATTTGGATTACAGTTGTATAGGAATATTCAAGTCTTACAGCATTAAAAAGTCTCCTAAATGACTGACTGGAGTGGGACAATTTTTAAAGGTTACATTGTGTATATAAAGGTAGTGTTATCTCTTAAGATAAAATGTATGTGACAGTATGTGGACTCTGATCCACTTGCTCGTAATTCTATTAAACATCTGACACAATTTTGAATGCAGGAAGTACTGTTTCTCTCTAATATCTGACTGTGTTGATCCAATCTGTGTTTTTCAACTTTGAATTCAGAAATATGGCAGAGGTTTCAAAACCTTATAATCAGTAATTGGTACAAACTGGCAGCTTTTTGATGCAGGCAAGATGCTTAGTCCTCAGAACAACAACTTCTAGGCCTTCCCAAGAATCTGAACTGTATCTTTGATCTTAGTTTAATGATTTCTATTTTTTATTTTCCTTTTTCAAGTGAAGATGTAAGTTTTTAAGGTGTTTCATTCAGAAAAGCAGGAGGAAAGTAATGAGGAACCGCCAGTTTTAGAAACACTACGAAGAAAACCCTGCTTCTAGAGGCATGAAGGAATGTTTGTTCTCAAGCTCCGAATTGGCAGTTTTCCAGTACACCACTACTCATGAGTTTATGATCCATTGTGGAAAAAGGAAGGAAGATCTCTTGTTCACAAAAATAAAAGCAATTAGTTTCTGAAGCATTTGACACCCTTTCAGTAAACCTCTTCAAAGAAATAGGGCCGCCTGTCAGAATCAAGTGGTTGATTTGCAGTTAAGCGGATAGGCAGAGAAGGCTGGTTTGAGAAGAGGTGACAAAAAGCAACACCTTCCCTGCACAGCAGATGCAGGCACTGTTTCTTTGCGTACGGGGGCATCTGTTTTAGTGTTTTAGGGCAAAGGACAGAGCTGAGGTAGGCGTCTGCTGCTAATAGGAGCGATACTAAACAGCTACAGTTAATACCAAAGTTGTGTTCAAAAGACTAAGTCAGGATTTGATCTTTCGTTAATTGAAGCATATATTTTGCTAAAGACTTTTTTTTTCCTTTTAATAGGATGTGTTTTTGAAAGGTAGCAATTCAGAAACAGTCTGAAAGGCTCCACTGGGTAACCAAGTAAATACGAACTTCCCACGCCATGCAGCAGCCAGGGAAGATGTGATGTACATGCAAACAGGGCAAGCTTAAGTAGGAGTATGAAAATTTTATTGCTAGGGTTTTAAGGCGCTGGTGAGATGATGATTGGCCTGTAGCATCCAGCTTGGGCCTCTGGCCTTCAGACAGGGCTTCAGCAATTGCAGAAGAACTAAGCTGACTGGGAAGACAGCTACCTGATGAAAAGCTAAACAGGTTTAATCTTTTTAGATGGTTGATACATACCTTTTTTTAGACTGCGGATGTGTCAACTAAAGAGATTATTGCTCCCAGTAGCCAGTTGCTGTTTCCTAACTGATTATAATCAAACTTGTGCACTGGCAAAAGTCTGCTGTTGAAACAGATGTTACCTGTACTGGGTAATTTTCACTGAAATGACTGAAAGGTGCATGTTTTGGAGTACTTCAGCAGGCAGTTAAGAAAGCAGTAGCCTCTGGCTAAGGGATGATGATGAGCAGGATGGGAACAGGAGTCTCTGCTGGGCACGAGCCATGTAGAAGAGAGCCTGGTTCTGATTTCACTTCAGCCAAGAGAAGTGTACGACTGATGGCTGATAGCAAGGGTGGTTTCAGTTACATACACGAAGGTATCTAGTATCTGTTGGAGTGCCCTGTGGTATCTGGGGCACGTGCACAGAGCCATTGGCGAGGTTTGGAGCCTGACGGAGGAGACTTACCCTCTTCGGCATTGGTGCTCGGAGACCAGGCAGGTACTGAAAGGGCATCTGTCAGCACATTATGTGCCTGTGCTTGGGTATTGGAATCCTACCCAAAGGGAGGAAGCTTCTTGGGCAGAGGAGGCTCTTCAGGGAATAACACTGAGGCATAGCAAGGTTAAGTAGCTGGAAGCTGAAGATAGGAGGGTTTAGCAAACCAAGGTAGTCAGGTTTGTCCTGGAAAAAGGTGATGAGCCACTAGTCTGCTGAGGGGAGGGAAGACTGTCCCTTCTGGCCTTCAGATGAGCTAGTCATCGTGCTTTAGCCGAAGTAGTGGGATTTGTAGATGGAATTGCTGAGTGAAACAGAACAGCCCTGATTGTGCAAGAGAGAGGATGGGGTATGATGGCTTTCAGAATACAGGAACGTGGCATGGGCATTTAAAAATAAGCCGTCTGTCTTCTTATTTCTAGGTGTACCGTTCCCAAAGAATTTCATGTCAGTGGCAAAGACAATTTTAAAGCGTCTCTTCAGAGTTTATGCTCATATTTATCACCAGCACTTTGATCCAGTGATCCAGCTACAGGAAGAAGCACACCTTAACACATCTTTCAAGCACTTTATATTTTTTGTTCAGGTAAGTGTGGCAGGAGCATTATGCTTACAGTTATGTTCTGGAAAAAAGTATTGTATCAAAGTACTGCCACTTCAGTTTCTTAGCAGCTGGTATGTTTGTAGGAGAGTCAAGACCTCCAGGACTCCCAGGTAGTGTCACGCTCCAGTGTTATGTGTATTTACTGCTAGAAGCATTCAAGGAATGAAAATTACTTCAACGAATTACTTGTTCATCACAAAACTGGATTCTGAAAAGCATTTCCTACCAAATACATCAGTAGAACAGTAATTCCAAACAAGAGAGAGAGGGAGGACAGCATCTGAAGCTAGACTGATAGAAGTGTGCTTGCTTTGAAGCTACTTTACCTCCTCCTCTAATAAAAAAGGAGTGTCTTTGAACACTCACTTTAAGTTGGAGAAAAAGTGGTTGAACACTGCTATTCAGGTGATGGGAGAAAGGCAGGAAAACGCCGTAGTGGCTGAGCCTGGACTCAAGGAGCATACTCTCACATAAATTCTGTCAGAGTAATACTTTTCACCCAAGCTGCGCACGTAAAACTCTGTATATATGTCTTTCTCCTTCCTACAGGAATTCAACCTTATTGATAGAAGAGAACTTGCACCACTTCAAGAACTGATTGAAAAACTCACTTCTAAGGACAGATAAAAGGAAGAGCATTTCTTGAAGTCACTTGTTTCTTTAAGCAAGCGTGTAGTATTTGGTTTTTGTTCATTTGGGTTTTTTTATTTTAGAAAAAACAAAACAAAAATCTGTGCTGTTACTAATGGCAGCCAAGATCTACTTTCTGTGCTTTTATTAGGGGAAATCTTTTATCTGTTAGTGACACGCGGCAAATAGCTTTTTAAAAAAATTTTATTCCTGATTGTTGTTACTCATTGTGGAATTTTAGCAGGTGCTGAGCGTTTATAAAGGAAACATGCTTGGTTGGGGGATTGACTCTGCTGGTGGATGGGTTCTTGTATCATGTCAGTGGTTGCCCATTCTCATGAAGTCCCTAAAAGACTTGCTTACATTCTCTAAGTGCCTTGGCAGACTCACTTCTGAGGTGCAAAGCACATACAATACTGAACATTGCTGGAAACAGAAAATATGAACTAACACCCAGGACACTTACTGATACTTGTTTTAGAAATATATATATATATGCTTACACTATAAAAAAAGCCATAACTTACTGAAATCAATGATCTCCAGCTTTTAATACAAATATTTGTCTTATTTTTTTAGAGACTAATACAGGAATTTTTTTCAAAACTACATATTTCTTACAAAGGGATGGCACAGTTCTAGTTGCTAAAGCAAAACAATGAAGGTGCTGTCAAAATTACAAAGAACCTCTGCTTAGCAAGTAGCTGTACGCTTGTTGCCACTGGGTTTGGCTTTTCAGAGTGGCTTTTATTTTTTTTTTTTTTTTCACAGGGAAGCGTCAACTTGGGTCAGTCACGTTTGTGATTGTCAAATCAATGGTTTGTTTGCATAAATGCAGCTAGGGAAAATACTCCATAGTAAAAAAAATGCACTGGCGTAATAGAAAAAAAAATCTGGCTTGAAAAATAACTAGGGAAATGAGGTTTCTAAGGTAGGAGTAAGAAGCCTGGCTCTGTGGAGGAGCTCTGTGGCAGCCAGTTTTTTCCGTGGTAGGAAACGTAGCTTGGAGGGAATACAGTTTCATCGGCCGCTTTGGTTGTATGTTGGCGTAATGGTGTTCTCCCCCATTTAAAAGTGCAGCCCATCTCCAAGGAGCTACAGCAGCTGGGACAAGTAGTAGAAACATTCTGGCAAATGTTTAGTGGTTCGTAATTTGCTAAAGGCATCTTCTGAGAGAACCTAACCAAAATGTGGCCTTCCCCCACACCTCTCTAGCCTTGTGCTTTCTCAAACCAGAAAGGAGAATCGTCTGTGAGAAACTCACCTCTGGAGTGATCCACAGACAATGCCTTGGAAATTCCTGCTGCAACCATCTCAGTCAGGTTTCCTGGTGCAGAAGCCCACACAACTAGCTGCCTTGGTTGTTGACAGATCTTGTCAGAGCTATTGTATTTTGGAGTCAACGAAGTCTGTGTTCAGTTTTGCAGTGTGCCGTCCCATGATGTCACTCATTACCACTCATTGCACTAGATGGTTAATGCAGCCATGCTTCTGTTACTCCACGAGACCCCTAATTTTAGACCTGAATAACATCAAGGCCTTACTTGGCTGACTCTTGAGCCCCTCAAGTTTACAGCAAAAACCAAAACTAGCACGTGACAGAAAAGTTGAGCTTATATTTTGGGCATCTTTCTTTGACTGAAATTGCTGAGTAAAGGGGAAAACACTGCAGCAGCCTGCAGAATTTCTAAGTGGCCATTAGTACAGCCAACTAATAAACATCTAGGCACGGAAATAAACCTACACTCATTTGGGAGGCTAGGATCACTACTTCTGAGTTCAAATGATGTATGTCAGAAGCGTCTGAAGGTATTTTGAAAGCAGAATTATCTTTGATGGAGTTAAATTAGCTAGTCTGTTTTATCATCTCCTCTGTCTCCTCCCCCCCACCTTTTTTTCTTGAAAAGTCTTGAGAACAATTGAGAAGACCTAATACTGAGCTAGAAACTGGCATTGTGTACCTGTTTCACTGGTGCCTATTTAGAAGTGGAGCCATGGAGTGTTGTGTAGAAAAACAGAGCATGTGTTTCACTCCTCTGCAGGTCAGCGTCACTGCCCATTAGAATCTGCTCAAAGGACAAGTGGTATTTTCCATAATCCTTGTTTCACCTATTTTTAGGTCAGAGAGAGCTACTGTGTTTTCTTAATGTGTGGATGTAAAAGGAAAGGACTTTTACATTGTGTTTTTCTTAGCAGTAGGAGGGCCGTGCTAGCTCTGGGTGACAGGTTGAGGGCCTCTCTTAGTTCGGGACTGAGTAACACAGAAGACAGTCATCTTTTCAGAGTTACAGGAGCAATCAGCATCCACCCTACTGCCAGAGCAGCTTAGCTTAGCTCCCAAATGTGAACTGCCCTATTTTAAAAAGACTTCAATGATGCAGGAAGCTGAATCTGAGAACGTGTTCTTACGTACACAGCTTTTTATGTGTTCTCCTAACTGAGGAGCACTTACTGAACGTTTCCAGCTACAGAGGCGTGAAAAGTGCTTTGGATGCAGTTTGATATTAGAAATCTTGTGAACTTTCCAAAGAAAACTGCTTTGCTGAGCTCAGTCAGTGCCACTCAAGAGGCAGCGGGTGCATGCTCACTGCGCTGATGATGCATACCAGAGAGGAGCCTTTTAACTATGCTAGAGCTCATGGCATCACTTTTAAAAATCACTTTTAAAATAGCCAGTTATAGAAATTCAGAGACATCTGCTGCAGTTCAGTCAATCAGAATTAGAATGTATTACATAAAAACCCTAGTCTTGGGTGGAAGGTGTGGGCTTTTTTGTACTTGTATCTGGCAGTAGAAAACGTTTTTACAGGTTAATTTCTAGGCACGTAATAAAAGCTTGGAGATCATGATTTGCCTGACAGCTGTATGAACACATTGTTTAATTATTCAACACTTGAAAATAGCAACATAAAAAGACATGTATGCAGTGTTTGGGATGTAGTGTCCCTATGCTGTTAATATTTGCAGCTTTTAATTGTTTCTTTTTCTTCAAAAAGATGCGGGACCAGAAGTTGCTGTGTGTTTACACTCTCGAAGTAAGGGCAGGTTAAAATGCCAAACAAAAGTCACCATGTCATACAGATGGAACCTGGATGGAGGGAATGTGTTGATCAAGTAGTGTGCTTGTTTGGGGCGGGGACACACACACACCTTTGTCCCCCAGGCAAAACCCAGAGAAACAAACCTCACATTACCAAAGGACACTGTTATGTGCCATGAGCTCTTGAAGACAAAAATTTTTAGCTTTGTTGTCATCGGGAGCGGAAGGTGTTGGGGAGGTTAAACCAGGCTGGGCCACCAGTGTAATGGGGTCCTTAAATTCTGTGGTTTGCAGTGATTTTCATCTGCCGGCATATCAGACTGTGTCCGTGATGTGGGTGGTAACCTCAGGAGGTCATCTACCTCAAGATGGGTGGAGGTCGCCTGCCGAGTTCATCAGGTTCTGCCCCTGTTGCAGCTGTTCAGATGGCACGGATACATTACCTTTGCAGGAATAGTTTTGGGAGTCTTTCAAATCCAAGTCAGGGTTACACGTTAATAATGGAAACAGCAAACAAGCCCGCCACTTTGTGCTGTTGCAGGTAGCTGAGGGGTAGATGGAGAAAACAGGTTTCTTGGGGCAGGTGGCCCACCTGCGAGTATCGAGTTTCTTTTACTGCTTACTATGCAATGCTTGGAACTTCTGCTTTTACTTTGAGAGAGAGAGTGGAGCGCTGTCCTTACTCAGTACTTAGGAACTGAACACCCTCCCAGCCTCCCTGACACTCACTTGACAGGTAAGGATACCTATTTGCTGCTATGGACTTTTACTTACCCTTCAGAGAATTCCTTGTTGTTTCTCTCGGGTCCCCAGACCCGGGTTCACCAGAAACACATCCTTTTGGGTAGTTGTTAATTTTCTCGCTCCCCTCTCCCCGCTTCCTACCTGCCAGAGTGCTGTATTACTGTATATAAACCACCCCCTTTGAGTTGGACTGTTTAAAAAGCTGCAGCACAAACACAGACCCCGTGCTTTTCTTTCACAAAAAGAAATTCCCTGTTACTCTGAACCTTGTTTCCTTCGCTGCTGATGCGAATTGTATTTTTTTTTTTTTCCTCCAAACTGCACTACTAAAACCACTAGCAGTTTCCTGGATGCCTGTCGTCATCTCCTGGCTATCTTCTCTTGTAAGGTGAGACTAACATTGGTTATTCTAAGTGTTAAAGCTTTCTCTTCTGCTTTTCTTACAAGTTCCTCTTGCCAGGTTAAGATTACAGTCTAGATAATTACCAGAGTACGTTTTTGTTTGAGGAACCAATTCCCTAAATTGTTCATAGAGTATTGTATTTTTAGGGGAAATTAATTTTTATAGCCACTAAACTATACTCATTATTTTTGTACGTTTGCAACTTCTGACATTTTTCAGAGACATGTCGCGGAGGGAACGCTTATTTTCATGGCTGTTTTCCTACTTGGGTATGCTGTGGTTGAGTTGCTTGGTACCTGGAAGCACATCCCTTGATGTGCAGTGGAAGAGAGAGAAGAATGCAATAAAAGCAAGTGAGGTTTCAATAAAAGGCCATTTTTGAATGGGAAAAAAAAAAGTTATTATGAAAGCAACACTAACCTTTCCTCTCCTCTTTTAGAACATTAAAATATGGGAGAAAATGCAGTGTAAAACGCAAGGTGAGAACCCTTACTGTAAGCTAACTGTGCCAATATCGCTTCAGTTTGTAGTCACTGATTGGTATTTTAGTTTTACATGAAAACAGCTTTTGATTAAAGAAAAAAAAAACAAACCACAAACCAAGTTGAATGTCTGAAAATCTGCAACATGTTTATTTGAGAGTTGTAAATAATGTATACAGATTGTTGTACGTGATGGGACAAAATATTTAAATTCTAGGTTTTTTCAATAAGAAATGAAAGGCTGTTTATAAGAGACAATAAATAGCTATGTTTGACCATGATTGTCTTATTTCCTCCTTGAACTTGTTTCTAAATTATCTCCTGCCTGTAGATAGATTATTCCTCCCCCCCATATCATACACATACAAACATCGCACATCCATATCGGAGTTCTGTTCAAGCACTGTAGCAATAAAACAACCCTTCTCATTTCCTTGTTTCATCTCCCAGTTTACCCCGGATGCATGGAGCCCGGGGTGGGATTTCCCACCGCACCTTCACTCCAGCCTGAGGTGTAACCTCGCTGCCCGTCTTGGGGTGGTTTTAAAAGCTTTGCTGGGAGGAGGGGGTAACTCGGAGGGTAAGTTACCTCGGGCGCATAGCTGGAAGGGCCCTTGGTGCCAGCAGCATGCAGAGGTGGTTAGAAGCCTTGCTGTGGTTCTGTCCCCATGTAGCAGCGGTCGGGGTCGTGCAGATACTCCTGATTCCATGTGAGAGCAATTCGGCCACGACTGCCTCGCTGCCTGCACCTCTGCTATAGGTTAGAGGTCTTTTTCCTAACTTGATCTGGGTGGTAGGTTGGGACGGTGCTTTGGGAAGTGTGCTGCCGAGGATGGGTACAGCAGCTGGGGTGGGGGGGGGTGTCAGGCTTGGCAGGATTTTTTTTCCAGGTGGCCTGGTTTCCCTTGACTCCATCCTGCCTTTGCTCTTAGGAGGATTTTTAACGTAAACAGTTGCGTGTGAGGGCCTTGGTCTCACCTCGCTGTCGCCTTTGTCCCTCGTCGCCTTGGGGCGTGTAAGGAGGGGCCGAGAACCGACCAACTCGGGACAGGGGTGGTGCTCGCCAATCGATGTGCTCCTCCTGCCGCAGCCCTGCCTGGATCTGCAGTGCCGAGATCGACGGCCTGACCCGCCGGCCGCTCGCCGCCACTCCGCGCTCGCTCCGTCTCCTTTTTGGCCCTCGCGCCCGCCCGTCCGCTCCGCCGCGGGCTGCCCAGCCCCTGTTTTCCCCCCGCCGCTGACGTCAGGGGCCGGGCTCGCGCGCCCGCAGCGCGCCAAATTCGAAGGCGGGTGAAGTCTGGGCGCGAGCGCGGCGGCCGTTATTTCCGTTGCGGGCGTTGCGCGCCGCACGCGCAGCCGGCGGCTCCGTCCCTGTCGTCGTCCTCGTCGCTCCGGCCGCGAGCAGAGCAATGGCCACTCCTCCCAAGCGCGGCCGGCGCGAGGGCAGGATCAAGAAGATCGCTGTGGAGGGCAACATCGGTGAGTCGGGCCGGGGGACGGGCAGGAAAGGCGGCCTCCAGCGGGGCCCGGGCCTCGGCTGGGCACGGCTCTGCGGCCCGGCCCGGCCCGGCCTTCTGGGGTGCCCCAAGGGCTTTGTGGCTTTCTCCTTGAGAGGAGAGGGTTATCGGCAGGTGGGGAGAGGGGCCCGTGACGCGGGGCGGGCTGACGCTATAAAACTGAAACGTGGGAGCGGAGGAAAGAGCCCAAGGAACTTTTTGTTACTGGTTTTAATTCAGTCACCGCTTTCAAGTTGCGTTGACGTCGGGAATAAAATTCCTCCCACGCCTGTCACAGACTCACGGACTGGTTGGGGTTGGAAGGGTCCCTAGAGATCATCTTGTTCTTCCCCTCCACCAGCACAGGCTGCCCAAAGCCCCATCAAACCTGGCCTTCAACACTGCCAGGGAGGGGGCAGCCACAGCTGCTCTGGGCAGCCTGTGCCAGTGACTCACTGCCCTCACAGTGAAAAATTTCTTCCTTGTATCTAGTCTGAATCTACCCTCCTCTTCATTGTACAGCATCTACGTAGATGCAGTCTGTCTGGTTAACCGTGTAATGCTCAGTACTACTACTGATTAACAAGAAAACCCTGTTTAACCACTGTAAAGAGCAGAAAAAAATGTGGGCCGTTCATAGTGAGATACTTAATTTGTCTTTTGTTTTTTGCAAAAGACTGTTTAAAATTGATGCTAGGAGTTGCTGAGGGCATCTGTTGCTTTTGTGATAAGTACTTGTGTGTTTGATGGCCAACTGATTGGCCTCTTGCAGTTTTAAGGATCTCTTCAAGCTTTTTTGTTATTTTGATTGACAGCACATTTATGGTTAATGTACTGTTGGAAGTCACCAGGAATGTACCTTTGTATCTCCATTTGAGAAATCATCACTTTCACTTTACATTTTTTTTTTGTCAAGATTGCTTCCCCCTCCCTATCCCCACTTCTTCCTTAAAATAACTACAGATGGCTGCAACTTCATGCCTGAGTCTGGCCCACTTAAGTAGCTTTCAAAATGTTAAGGCTTGGTGGTGTTATTGCAAATGTCACCTTCTAGAACTAAGGTAATTGAACTGGGTTGAGACTTATTACTGATTATTATTAAGTGTGGTACCGGTGTAGCGTGGTATCAAATGAAAGGAAAACCCCAGTTGCTCAATTAATTGCTGATCTGTGGCACGCAATGTTCTCTGATTCATGCTTGTCATGAAGTCAAAGTAAATAGGTGTGGGAGACTCATTTTTGGAACTTGAAATTAGAGCTGTAGGGTTGTTAGATACTGACAGCATCTGTGTTTTCTGACCGTTGTCCTTCCTGTTCTTTTCCTGCTTCTTCTGCAGCTGCAGGGAAATCAACGTTTGTGAATATTCTCAAACAAGCCGATGAGGAATGGGAAGTTGTCCCTGAGCCTGTAGCTAGGTGGTGCAATGTTCAGCAAAACTCTGAAGAGGATTGTGAGGTACAGTAAAAGAAACTAAGGGGAAACGTGACAAATAAAAAAACCGATCAAATGTTCTTCTAATTTCAGTACACCAGCATACCTGATAGACTGGGTATTTTAGAAAATGTGATGGCAGTGTTTTCACTGCTGCTTATCCTAGTGCTTGAGTTCCTGCTTTCCAGTCTGCTTGATGTATTATAGAATAAATGCTATACCATCATCAGATGTGAATTGTAGAAGCCTGTTCGGTTTTACATAGAAAAGCAAAGGATGGAAGAAAGTTAGGCAGAAGTTAATTTTAGCAACTATGAAGGAACATAATGCGAGTAGAGGGTTGCCCAGGTGGCCTGGAAGGTCCTCTAAAATGTCTAGAAAATGTCTCACTTGGGGTAAATTGTTTATGGTCTTGTTTTTTTCCATCAGCTACTTGTAATTCTCATTGCAGTGCAGCTGCTACCTAGTGGCCAAAGTCATAGCTGTGTAGACAGCTGCTGATGACCTGTAGAAGACTCTTCCTTCTTAGGTCTGGCAGATAGTACTATGTATTTTGCTTAGTTAAGTGTAAACTTCTTACAGAGGTGTGTTGCTTCCAATTTTTTCTTAGCTACATTTTTTCAATTCACTTTAAAAATAATTTCTTCATGATACTGTACTAAGTCCAAATACAAAACCAGACTACAGTCCTTAATTTTAAGCTAACAAGCTCATTTAATAAATCTGAACTTAAAGATTTTATTTTATTTTTTTTAATTTTGTGTGGTAGGTTCACCCCAGGCAACAGCTAAGGACCCCCCACAAACACCAGCAACCCCCCAAGCAGAGTAGAGAAGAGAGTAAGAAGAAAGGCAGTAAAACAGTTGATGGGTTGATATATAAAGACAGTTTAATAAGCCAAGGGAACAGTATAGGAACAGAGTGATGCAAAGGCAATTCCTTACCTCCTAGAAACGGTCTCTGAGCAACAGCTTCCTTGGAAGACAACTGCCTCCCCTCCTCCATCATCCAGCCCCTGAGTTGAATTGCAGAGTGTGATGGTGTTTGGTGTGGAATATCCCTTTGGGCACCGGGGCTCACCTGTTCTGGCTATGTCCCTCTCAGCTCCTTCTCACCCCAGCCCTCTTGCTGAGGGACAGACTGGGAAAAGGAGAAAGCCTTGATGCTCTCCAAGCACTGTTCAACAACAGCCAAACCACCTGTGTGTTAGTAATGGTGTTTTAGCCACACAAAACATGTTGCTGTATGGGCTGTTACAAAGAAAATTACCTCCATCTCAGTCACATCCAGTAAGCTTAACATGAAATCTCAAGTCTCTCATAATCATCTGTGAAGTGAGAGTTTCCATTTTCTCCTTTGGCTTTGGCTGGTTCGCAGAAATGTGGTGTTAGATATGGCTCCTAAAACTAGTCACAAAACAAGCCAAGGTTCATAAAGACAAGACTGTACTCTGTGTTAAGCTGTTTGAGTGTGTTTGCAGGTATCTTACGGTCTTTGTGTTGTTAGTAGCTCGTAATGTTCCCCTTGCTCATGTGGTAAGAGCAGCACGGCGCTGCACGCCGGCTTTGTTTCTAGTAAGAATGTTGTACAGCCTGAAAAATAGGCCTTTGCCTTTCCCCCTCCCCTGCCCCCTTTTCTTCCCCTTTTTCAAGAAAAGGTGTCAACATTCAAGATCTTGATTATTGCTTTTTTTGGTATAGTTTAATACCAACACGTAGACTTTCACTTTTTGATCTTTATGAAAGTTTGTATTTTTGTTGACTCATGCTACCAGAAGAAAAACAGTTAGGAAGTTCATTTTTATGTGTGTGTTTGTAGGAAGAGATGTGTCAGTGTGTGCATAGGGGTTAGATTTTATGAAAGTTGCACCTGAAATGCTTCACATTGTGCTTCTTTATCCTTTATTTCCCCCTAGTGAAACTGATAAATAAGGGCCTCATGACTTGAGAAAGCTCACTGCAGCTGTGTTTTCTCTACTTGATTACGGAATAGGGAGGCATATCCTGCATAGTGGAACCAGGCCACAGAGTTCTGTCCCATGCCAGCTAGAACTCTTCCAAGCAGTTCCCATGCCCGCTTTGCATTTGTTCACGTAGCAAAAGGACTGAGACAGAAGCAGTTGCTCTGGTAGGCTGTGCTTTCTAGTAAAACAGAAGCACGCAGCTCTCCGTTTCCATGGGCTGCAGTGGCTCGCTCTTGCCATTTGATCTCCGTCATGGCCTGAGGGACATCTTTGACCTGGGGTTTGTTCTGAACCTCCTGGCTAAGGTAAGAGTGTAATCATATCTGAAAATGCATCAGCAGCTGGTACCGTAGGAACTGTAATTAATAGGTGGAAAAAACCAAAACCAGCCCAACTTTAAATGCACGCTTGTCAAAGCAAAGGGAGCATGGATTTTTGTACAGCATTGGTGACTTTTTGTACTAATGGGATGTTCTTTTATTTAAGCTTGTAAATAGTGATCAGAGTGTTTTGGTCCTTGAGCATTTTGACATTGTTGCCTGCAAAGAGTTGCTTATTCAGTGCAGTGCCATAACAGAAATGATATTAAAGGCATTTATGCTTGGTAGTACAAATAGGGTTGAGAGGTAGATGGTGCAGTTCTAAACCTGAACTGAGGGCCGAACAGCTTTGATCAAGTAGAGCAATTCTGCTTTGCCTGAATCATCCACCTTCTCGACTTTACTTGAGGAGTTTTGTATTTGTTTAAACCCAGGAGCTGACTACATCACAGAAGAGCGGCGGGAATGTGCTTCGGATGATGTATGAGAAACCAGAGAGGTGGTCTTTCACCTTCCAGACATATGCATGTCTCAGCAGGATCCGGGCTCAGCTCAGATCCCTGGATGGCAAACTCAGAGAGGCAGAGAATCCTGTGGTCTTCTTTGAGCGATCTGTCTACAGCGACAGGTATGTTGGCCTGAAGTTCTTAAAGTGAAGATCAAAATTCTCCGAAGTCAAACACCTAAACAAAAAGTAGAGTGTGAGAGTGTTTTGTCTCTCCTTTTGTCATGTTTTTGATACTGGTGAATCACAGTAACCTCAGTAAGTGATTTGTTATCTTTTTCTCGTTGATGTGGCAGCGAAGTAAAGTTATTGGTTTGAGAGGTTATATTTCTGTTGTATAACCTTGGTTAGGTACACGTAGTTTCCCATTCTTGATGGGTAGGTACTTTATGATTTCTGCATGCACATTTCCCTTCAAAGATAAGAGGAGAGAAGGACTCAAGAAGAGTCAAAAGCAGTTTCTTCCTTTGTCCCTTATCCTTGTTTTCTTTTATGCTTCTTGACCCAGGCTAGCTATTTTGTGTTGCCCTACCCTGTGTTTCTGGGTGCGGAATGTGAGATTTGATAGCTAAATGGCACCACGTAACCATCGAGTGTTCACTGTGTTCTAACTCATTGTAAATAAATGAGCAGAGTGTACAAACCAGTGGTGGCTTACAGATTATCCTTCAACAGATACCTGACCTGCACAGGTTACTGCTTTTCATGAGCACTGCTGTGGGCAATGGCAGCGAACCTAATTGCTTATTTCTAGTCCCACCATACATCAAACACAATCACTGTGCTCTGCTGCTTCTCTAGTGGTACTTGGGGCAAACAAAGTGGTGACTGTGCTCAGGCTAATTTGTGTTTACATAACTATTTTGTGTACACAGGTATATCTTTGCAGCTAATTTATATGAGTCTGATTGCATGAATGAAACTGAATGGACTATTTACCAAGACTGGCATGACTGGATGAATAAACAGTTTGGTCAAAGCTTAGCACTGGATGGGATCATTTATCTAAGAGCCACTCCTGAGGTGAGGAATAAAAATTTATCACCGCACAGAGAATGAGAGTACGTGTTCTGTGCCTTGCCTGTAAAATGTGACCTTTGTCTGTGCTTCCATAGCTACATGGAAAAAAAAAACTATAATTCTAGCCCTTTTTTATGATAAAAGAATAATACACTTGCAATCAACTCCAGCAAGGTCATGGCTGTGTGTCATTGCATATTGCTGTATCTTTGTTTTAGGGATTGCTTTGAACATCTCGGGCAAGGAAATAGTTGAGAAATTCTCCTTGAAATGTGATCTCAAAATCTTGAGCTACCCTTATCTTGCACCATAAGAGTCCTAATGATCAGAGTTCAGTTCAGATGGTAGTATTCCCCTGAAGACTATAATACTTGAGTTATGACTCATGCAGTCTGGAAATACTTAAGAAAAAGAATGTCCTTTAAAATGCAGCTTGTGTATTTTTAAATAAAACATAATGAGAATGGTTTTCTAATTACAAAAAACAGAATATATGGCAAGAGCAAACCAGAAAATAGCATTGTATCTAAACACTGGGGAAAAAAAGGGGGGAGGGGAAGTCACAAAATAGCTACAGGAACATTGCTGTGATAGCTAGAACAATTTATAGTTAATGTCACAGCTGGTTGGGGGCGTGTGAAGCCCTTTCACCTGAAGCAGCGGAGCTAAGCCAGATGAACACACCCACTGCATGTGAGGCTTTATGACAAAGCTTTGATCTTTGGGCATCTGACGTGTTTTAAAAGGAGAGGACAATGTAACAAATATATCTTCTGATTATGAGACTTATATGAACAAGAGAAATCTAGAAGGGTTTAGAAGAGCTCTAATTGCAGTCATTAACTTAAAGGTCACTTCCTTACTTCCAACTTGGTTATTGTTGTAAACAGTTGCATAATGTAACATGCCAGAGTTTCTCTGAGGGCTTTCTTTTTTTTATTCCCCTTTCAGTCCAGAATGTATATTTTAATTACGAAGTACAGCAGTCTTAAACAGTTTTGACTGGGTTGTTAGTGAGGCTTGGATGTGTTCAGGACAGGAACAAATGATTTACTACATTTGAAAACTGGGTTCTTAAGAGCCAGAAATATACAATGAATTTTTTTAAATGCATGTCTGTACTGTCAAGTGGATAGTTCTGTGCTCTTTTCGTGCAATTCACTGCTACCACTTCTTTTAATAAGGAACTTACTAGACACCTTTCCTTGTGCTGGAGAAAAAGAATGCTATACATTTCCTTGGGTCCTCCTTGGATTTTGCATGTAGCCTGTGGGCTCCAGCATCTGAAGTGGCATAATGTTTCTATGTTTGTAGGGTTGTTAGCAAGTTGAATGGTCATCTTTGGCAAAGAGTGATGTACAGTAGGAAGGGTTGGCAAAAGAATCTTCTGTACGCTAGACTTCCCCTGTAGGTCTGCAAAAACAACTAATTTTTTTAATATCTTTTGGTCTTAGAAATGCTTAAATAGGATTTACTTGCGTGGAAGAGATGAAGAACAAGAAATTCCCATTGAATATCTGGAGAAGCTTCACTACAAACATGAAAGTTGGCTTCAGCACAGGACGCTGCGGTAGGGTTTGTTTCATGGTTACTTAAAGGTGGATAACTCTTCTTAAGGACGTTCTGTAATGCTTTTTCTACCAGTGAAACTTCAGCTTTTCCTATGATAGGTAAAGCTAAACTCCATGAATGTTTCTGTCTATACGTCCTTAGTAGGCTTGGCTTTACAGCATATCAGTTGTTGCTAGGATATGCAACGTGCCTTGAATTCTCTTCACAAAGAGCTCTGAATAGCAGAGGATTCAGCTGAACTAATTTGAATACACAGTTGAATTTAACATTAGCTGCTGGGGGAACAGGATGTTAAAGAGTCAAGAAGGTATCCTAGGAGCCACTGAAAATTCAAGCTACTTTATATTCAGAACTCATGCCTGTAGTTTATATATGCCGTTCTTTTCCTGGCATTCTTAACAATGAAGATGCTGGCAGGGCTTTGAATGATGTATACTTTATTTCAGCTAGTAATGTTTTCTTTGTTCGTATCCCAATACAGAACGGATTTTGAGTATCTGCAGGAAATACCTATTTTAACATTGGATGTTAATGAAGATTTCAAAGGCAAAAAGGACAAATATGATCACATGACTGAAAAGGTAAATTTTGACAAGCCGAACAAACTGATGATTTGGGTTTATTGCCAGCATGTCAAAATGAATTCCATATACTTCTTGCATCTCAGAGCCTCCTCATCGCATTCTTCAAAGTCAGACTAGACTTACAAACTGTGTCTCTTCACGCCATTTCCTACATTAATTTTCCATGTGGGGGGAAAAAAAAAAAAGGGAAATAGTCCAGGCTCACCTGAGAAGACTTTCACTAGTAGCTTTGCTTGCAAATATAATTTTGAATTTGGAAGAATTGTTATTGTCTCTGTCCTGCTTCTAGCATTGTCCAGGTATCCTAAGAAGTGTGATGGGGGTGAGAGAGGATGAGGGTAGCTGTTGAGGGAGAGACAGAGAAGGCTACACAGGTCAGAGCTGGATGTCTAAGGTCAAGTCTGCCTCATGTGAGGTGTGAAAGTATCTAACCTATGGTGCTAGTCAATACATCAATTTTGGTTCCCAGTACTGTGAAAAGACAGTCCAAAACCACTACAACACAAAATCCAAGGTTGAGTTTACTGAACCTGTGGCTGAATTTTGACCCAATGCAAACTATTTTAGGTTGTGCAGATATCTCTAGCTAAATGAAAGAGTGTGCACTAGGCTCTCTACTGGTTAGCAATGAGCAGTACAGCTAATGCAAATAGGGATCCTTTGCTCTAAAAATATACTTTCCTGTATAATAATCTGTCTAAAATATTTAAGTCGTGGAGTTACGTTCATGTAACGAACAGCTTTCTAGCCTGCTGCAGCACTGTGTATTTTTAGTCTTGTTTATTAAATTGGCACTATCATGAAAGTTTTTCCCTTCAGTTGTGTTTATTAAAATGTTATTCAAAACCTTGCTCAAAAGAGGTGGTGTGGAGTTTCAGGGTGTGCTGTTCAAATGTTTAAGTTTGTTTGTTTAGGAAGTAATGCTGAATATGTGTCAGAAGTATTTTTTAGTTTTATTTGAAGGCATGGAAAAAAATGTCTATTTGATATAAAAAGAACTCAAGTTGAGATTTCTATTTGCATTAAGATGATCTGATCCTTAGCACAAAAAAGGTGCAGTACATATTTTAAAGCTAGGCCAAACTATAAAGGGTTTAACTGCTCAGGTGTCTGGTATTTGAATCGTGATGAGATTCAGCTGAGGGCAACTTGACTTTTATTTGAGTAGTTGCAATGAGCTAGGGACCCTATCAATGGCATGTGCACATTTCTCTGTGCTTTGGAAATAAATTGTTTACCTCACAAGAAAAGCAGCTTTGTCCTTTGATCTCAGTTTACCCGCTGAGAAGTAGAACCGTTCACCTGATTAAAACCAGCCTTCGTTGTATTTGTTCTTGTAAAGCTTGTTAATGGGTGGAATGGCTGGACATGGCAGCTGTGGAATGAATATGCTGCCCATCTGCCCCATGAGATAAGGCCAAGCTCAGGCACCTAAAAAGGAATGAGTTTTGGAGGAGTTCTCTCTGGTGTATCTGTCAAATTATCTGGGAACACCTGAAGCCCTGTGTTGGCCTTACTTTTTGGCATTTCCTAAGCAGAGTACCAGAACTGCCCCATGCTTTGAGGGTGGGTGCTTTTGGCCTATGCTGGTGTCTGGTGGGACCCCAAACCTGTGTTTCCTTCTCACCTCTGTTGTGATGCTCACCTAGAGAGACACATCCTGAAACTGTGCCTAGCATCTAAGTCTATATAAAGGTTGTCATGCAGTACTACTGTTGCACCTTTGTAAAGGGACAGCAGCTGTATCATGGTACCTTTTGAGTTAGAGTATTGGTAAACTTACATATTCCCTTCTCTGTGTGAAGCGATTTGACCTCTGGGTTTTTTTTGTCTTCTCCCGCCCCCACTTCCTTGAGCCCTGGACTAGGAAGGGAGGCGTCGCAGCTGGAGAATGTGATCCCAGATCTGTTTCCATTTCACCTCACAAATTCAGACAAAACGTTTACAGATGCACTCTGTGCATGAAAGCCCGTGCCAAAGGAATGACACCATGTTCTCTAGGGAAAAGTTGATTCCTTTCTGTGCCGCAGTCTGGCTTGAGTGGACAGATTGGGAAATCCTCCCAGTTCAGGCTGTACCACAGTGTAGGTGCAGATGCATAGATGCTCTTGAAGCTAAGGCGGGAGTTTTGTGCCTAGGGCCTGTGTTCCTTGGGTCTTGTATCTGCTGGGTGCTTGTATTTTGAAAAAGGCCTGGTCCTAGCCCTGCACTTTAAAGGGAGGTAGTAATTACTGTCTTACTTTTGGGGAGAGGGAGTAGAGGGAGTACAACAAAAAGGCATGTGTACCTGTGGCAAGATGCGCATTCTTAGCATGTCGTCTACCTGTAACCTTTGATTGTGACCTGAATTTATAATGTCTGAAGGATAACACTAGCCCACTGCTTGGCATGCTGGTTTGGATCCAGTTCTCGTGCAATTTGCATGGATTGTTTGAGGTGATATACCAAGTCTTGGTGCTCTATGTAGGATCACAGACATCCCACTCAGGGTTCTAGATGGCATTCCATGGATCAGGACTTCAGTATTAATTTTTAGGTGTCTGTAGCCATTGAAACCACTCTGCAAATACTGGAAGTGGAGTTGAACAGTAGCTGAAATATTTATGGGCTTGTTCTACAGTATCGGGTATTTTTCAAGCACTAAGGTTTTGCTGGGTATCATTTTATTATTCATTTGCCAACCTCAAATTCCAAGGAACATATTCATTAGATGCCTTGGGTTGTTCATTGACATTAACTATGAATGTCATTCTGGTCATGACTGTGACTTGGTGTTTACCAAATGACGGATCTTTTGAGGTGGTCATTATCCTTCCAACATTTAGGTTAGACCTGCTTTTAACATAATTAATTTGTGATGTAGGGCTGTAGTTTAGGACCACAGGAGGAATGCCTGTCATTCCAATGCGTGTCTCTCTGCACCTGCTAAATTACAGGTACCGTGGCTGAAAAAGTTATTGATGGACAAGAAATGGCATAGCCGAGCCTAAGATTATTTTTCACATCTCCTTTTTCTGTAAGGAGTAGTAAAGCATAAATCAATGGAGATGTAAATGTAGTTGCTGTGTATTTCTGTTGATGAATACTTGGTTTGATTGATGATATTTGTTTCTTTTCGCAGGTCAAAGAATTTTTGAGCACCTTATAAGCCGCTTTGAAGCACAGGCAGAGTCAAACTGTTCCAAACATCTGTGGGATCAAAGTCTGAAATACAGCTTCTGCTTTTATAGAAGGCCTCTGGAGAGGCAGGACTCAATCCTGTTGATTTAATTATAAGGAACAAACAGACTTTGTGACTAGGGAAATTATTAAATAAATCAGTAGGTCTATTCAGTATTATATTAGGTAACACACACAAGTTCTGAAGATACCAGAATTCTGAGAGTTCCCAAATACTGCACTTCTTTCTAATCAGACCAGTAAGTTCTTGTGGAGTATTTTATTGTATCATTTTAATTTATTTTGTGCCCAGTAGCTATTTAATTTTCAGAAAGGTAATGATTTTTTAGACTTCTTTGGTGTGTTTTTAGTGGAACTGATTTGTAATGAATGTCTTGTTCTGAGAGGAAAAAAAAAAACCAAACCATTTTTACTGGTGAGGGAATTTTAATGTAAACTGCAGTTTTGCATTTTAAGGTATTAAAAAACCGCTGCCTGGCAATTTTGATAGTGTATTCTGTGAACAACTTCACTTGAATTAAATCCAAATATGGTCGAAATTCAATAGCTATCAAATCAGTTTTGATATCTGTTTTCATTGTGCACTGCAAACTAGAAAATTAAGAGGCTTTCCATTTTTGAGCATGTTTGGGGATTATTTTTTTTTTTGCCCACGCCCCCTCTTCTTAAAGCTCTTAATGAAACAGCTGGTTTTTGTTGTTGGTAAGTCCTCTTTTCCTGTAGAGGAGCATGTTTGTTTGATGAGTACCGTAAAAGGAAGAAGAACATTTTGCAAAGGGCCTCCATCTGTAAATGACGTGTTTCTAAACATTTCCTTAATCACGTTTTGGAAGTCAGAGGTGGCTTCCTGCTTTTGTTCCAGCTTCTCCATTTGTTAACTGTGCCTTCTGGGTGCTTATACGAGATACTGCGATATTGGAAGTAGGCTGTTCTTTTTCATCTTCCAGTAGTAAGAAGGGAAAAACCTCTGTTAAGTAGCTGCTGTTCTAGTGCGTCTGGTTTTATTAACTGAGCCACTTCTGTTTCAGGTGCGGAAAATACAAACTATACAGGGTACACATCTCAAGTACTGTGTTTTATGAGCTGCTTTATTCTGCTTTAAACATTTCTGAATGATTGCACAGTTGGCTTCTGAATGCAAAATTTTATTGTAAAGCATTTTACTGTCTCCTGTGGTGCCTGTGTTACCTGCTAATTTGACATTAAATTTCTTCCTTTGTGGTTGGAATTGTGATGGTGTTCTCTAACTGTTGACTGAAAAATAAAAGTGTTTGGAAAGACTTTCTCAATGCTTAATAGCGTTGGCTCACTTGCAAAGAAATAATACTGTAGATTGCTGGTATGTAATACTAGTGCAGTGGATAAGTTTACGATTATGCATTCTCAGTGTGTTTGGTGTGTGAGTTCGATGATGTTTCTGAAATGCTGTGAATGGCCTGAGATTTTTGTCATGTGTGAAATGTTTATGGCATAGAGACATGGGATTATATAAAAGGTATCGTATGTATACCTTAACGGGTCAGCAGAAGCATTCTGTGTATTATTTATGTTATGGTGGGATGTAGGAATAGAAGGTAAAAAATCTTGGTTTGGACTTCCAGGTTGCCTAGGAAAAGGAAAGATTTTAAGATCTTTGCTCCAGAAGTGAGGTGGAATGGATGAAGATTCAGTTGAGATTTACTTGAAACACATAGTAGAAGCCTTTAAAACATTCTTGACAACAGTCGGAACAGTAACAACATATTTTGACTAACAGTGCAATTATTCCTACAGTTCCAGCTGTCAAAATTGTGGATTTAATTACAGGAATTGGAATGACAGTGCTCATTGCAAGGAGTAAACAAGTCTGAGTTCTAATGAAGACTTCTTTTTAAACCCATCACAGAGCACACAGAAACTTTGTGGCAGGTTATCTGCATCCCGTTCCAGAAAGCTTTACAAAATGTCTGACTGCCAAGTTGGGCTTTAAAGGAGCAAAGTCATGACCAATAATTAGAGTGTTTTTAATTGCTGTGGAGAAAAAGACAACAACAAACCCAAAACACCCCACACACCCGCCCCCGAGCTTCACAGGGCTTTGAAAGTAACTGGGCTGAAGTATGTGGAGCTGTGGTTATTTGTGTGTGGGACAGGCGCAGCACAACCAGAAGCGGAGATGTCCTTAGACTGTTCTGCCTGTGCGTCAGCTGAAACATCGCAGTTCTAACTACCTCAGGCTTTCAAATCTGTCAGTATTCTATTTTTCTTGCTTACATCTATTGCCAGGCTACTGCCAAACGGGACTGTTGGGTTGGGGTTTTTGCCTGTTAGAGATATGGAAGGTTTATGAACTGCTGCCTGCTCTTTGGCGATGATGTGTTTTCAGTCTTTGAATGCTGTGTCCCTTTTTCTTCCCTTGGGTAAGAGGTACTTTGATCAAACTGGCTAGAAATGCTTGCTTGGTTTACTTAGTTGTGTACTCACGATCGGGAAGTGAAACTGGTATGGGTTTTGTTAAGCCTTTTCCAGTTAGGATACAGATTCAGATACAGATAGGTAGTAGTTTAATTGCTGTGCAAGTACAAGTGTAAGCAGTGGATGTAATATTGCCTCATTTTATCTTCAGTCCTCGTAGTTATTTTCTGTATAGTGGATTTTAAGTTGTCTTAGAACAGCAACAAATTTTGAATGTGGAAGTTAATTTTCTGTAATTTTGTGCCAGTTACCCATTTCTACTGTTTTCTGTTTAGGCAGACTTCATAATAATGGGATTGTATATAAAATGTGATTAGTATTGAGATGGTTCCTCTTTTTTTTCCTGGTAATTAAAGACTCTTAAGGAATCTTCATGGATTCTGTGGTGCATTGACCAGAGAAGAAAGTATGTAGTAATAAGTAAGTTACATCTTAGGAAAAAACAGTTTGCAATTGCTGTTGCCTAGAGGTTTCAGCACAGCCAAGTGTAGGGACTTCGAGGTTGTTTTCCCAGCTCCCGTTTAGACTCACCTTGTGACTGAGTAAATTGCTCTTTGCCTCCGTCTTTTGGTTTTTAAAATATTGATATCTCCCTGTGTCGTCAGAAGACTGGGAGGATTAGTTAGTTAATATTGATGTGCTGTTTTGTAGGTCTGAAGTGCTCTTAAATAATTGAGAACGAAGGCGGCCCCGGTTTTAGCTTTTTCATTGGGACGCTTTGCTGCCCTCATGAAAGGGGTCACCGGCCCAGATTGAGGGGCCACAGAAATGATGTGTCTGGTTTAAAAGGTATTAAAAGCTAAAAGTGCAACGGCGACTGCTTTGAAGTTTGTTCACTGGAGAGCAGGGCCACCGAAATCTGGCCACTGCTTAGGAGGTGTGGTAGTTTTGGACCTAACCAAAGGCCACATACCCACCAAGCCGCTTGCTCACTCCCCCCTTCAGCCGAAAAGGGGGAGAAAATAGATATTAGGAGGCTTAGGACTTGAGATAAGGACAGAGGGATCACTCTGCAATTAGTGCAATGGGCAAAACAGACACAGCACAGAATAAAGGAAAGAAAAGGTGATTTATTACTACTTACTACAACTACTACACCCAGTGAACCAGAATGAGATAAGAAGCGGCCAGGTCTTCAAGCACCTTCCCCCCACCCCTCCCTTCTTAGCAAACTTAAAACTCATCACGATTTTACTCCCTTCTTCCCCCCCAACATGGCGCGGGGAGGGGCAGGGAATGGGCAGTGGGGTTCCGGTGATTCCCAACAAGCTGCTTCTCTTCCCCAGATATTATCACTTCTACTTCCTCCCCCCACCCCTCGCCTCTTCGCACTCTTGACTTTAATCAGAGATTCGCTCCCTTCTTCCCTCCCGTTCGCAGTACAGGGGGGGCAGGGAATGGAGAGTGAGGGGTTTCAGTCCGTTCCTCCCAAGCTGTCTTCCATCTCAGCTGGGGGGGGGGGGCATTCCACATACACACACCCTTCCCCTGCGGCACCGTGGGGTCCCACCCACGCGAGAGTCGTGTCCACGACCTTCTGCAGCGTGAGTCCTCTCTATCGGGGAGTCATCCCCTCACCACAGGCCTCTCAGCAGGACTCTCCCCTCCATAGGGTGCTGACGTCCGGGTCCAGACCCCCCGGCCTGGTCACCCGCAAAGTCACAAGTCCCTTGGCAAACCTGCTGAGGCGTGGATCAATCTTCACAGGGCATAGTGGTCTCTGCTCCCCGTCCTCATCCACGGGCTTCGGGGGGACACCCGTTTCACCATGGACTCCACCACGAGCTGCAGAGGAAACTTTCTCTTCACATTCTTCATCCCCCCCCTCCTGCGGGCCTGGCCTTGGAATCTGTGCAGCTTGTTACATCTTCTCACTCCCGCTCCGGTGGCAAAGTGCGCCTGCCAGCAGTTTTTTTTCTCCTATATGTGATTCACAGAGGCGCTGTGACCAGCTCTGATAGGCTTGGTCTCAAATTTGGCCTTGAATGTACCAATGTTTTGAAAATATGGGGCTTGCAGAAAGCTGTAACTGCAGCTTACAAGAGCCACTGAAGCAGCAGTTACACCAAACTACAACAGGAGGAAAGGCGGCTTCTTAGACATTTAATCTTGAAATTAAAGGTGATGGGAGGAACTGTGCTGCAGCGGGGAAGCTACGTGCAGAGTCTGCCGCAGGAGGTCATCGTGTCCTCGCTGCCTGAGCTGGCAGCCAGAAGGGCATTAGTGTTCTAACAGTGAATGGCTTTGGAAAAAGGTAAAGGAAGAGGTCACTGCCTCGCTTTGCCGGAGCAGAAACATTAAACTGATTAATAAATACTCTACTGAATGAGATAAATCTTGATCTGGAGGGAGGGGAATAAAGCAAGCCCCCATTGGATTAAGTGAAAGACTAGAAAAGGCTGAGCTGATGACAGGGGGGTTTTGACACCAGAAGGGCTTCCGTGCAGCCACCAGCTGTTGCTGTTCTGTTGAGTGAATATTAGCACATGGATAACACTAATCCTGGTGTGTCTGAGCGATAACAATCTTCTAGTGCTGAGCTATCTGGCCCGAATGCAGGCAGGGAGCAGTGCTAATGCTGGCAGTGTGCTGGGAAAATAAAGCAATTATGAACTCTACTAACAGAAGCCATGCACGGTACTTGAGGTGCTGTACTGAAATTCTGATTGAACTCCAGTAGTGACAAGGATTCTGTACTGGGAGTAAGTGGTGGAGTGATGTATTTTACCTAAGCTTGGGGTTCAGTGTTGGTGTAAAAACAGTGTAATTCTCAAAGCCTAAAAGTCTGGGTGTGTAGATGACTTCTTGTTCCTAGGTGTAGGTTTTAATGATAGGCGCATCAATAAGATGAATATAGTGCATGCCAAACTAGAAGGTAGGCTCTTGCCCGTTTCTTGGATTTCTGCTGACTGCTCTTCCCAATGGCTTAGGGCGTACTTGAGATGTCTCAAGTACATCTCAAGTGTATATATATATATATATGTATGTCTCTCAGGAACATCAGGGTAGTCCAGCTTGCACCATGTTTGCTGGCTAGTAGCACTGACAGAAGGCAGTGGTGGGTTCCTGAAAGTACTTTACAAAGACATTGCCACTGCAGTTCATTCCTCATGCTTTTCTGTGCTTTCTCCAGACCTTTTCTCTCTTGCATTTTGTGCTTCTCTCTCCAATTTCCTTCTAAGTTGTTGTGACTTGTCTCTTAATAACTCCTAAAAACATGATCTCGTACAAGTTGTAACAGACTCGTTAAAGCCAAAGTTTCACTAGCATGCAGCCTACTTGAGGATGTGGCTTCTGCTTCTGTTCCAGTTGAGTTCTAGTCCTCTTCTCTGAGCAGTTCTCCTGCATTAGCCCACTGCATTTCTGTGACTCTTCCTAACTACTCCTGACTTCAGCACTGTCCATGGATGTGTGCTCTTTCTGAATAATTCTGTTGAGGTTTGCCTCCCCTAGTTTCTTAATGATAGCTGTTGCTCTCTGCTAAGGTCCCCACTGCTGCTTTGGCTTTGTCCCCTCTGTGGGGCTAGCTCATGGCCTTTACCCTGACCCTCCTGGCCATGTACCATGGCCTCAGGTCATTGCCTGTTTTGCAGCAGCGAGCTGCTCTGGCTGGGCCGCCTGTGTCCTGGTTGGGCTGTGCCACGGGAGGAGAAGACCCGCTGTCAGAGAAAGTGGGGCTTGACTTTTTAGGTATCTGTTCCTGGTCCATTCTGCTGTTTGCTTCATAAGGGTTTATTGCAATGATCCAGCATTGCTGGGTAGGTATTTTACATGTGCTTGCTCTTGTCAACGCTTTGGTTGCTGTCTCTGCTTTGTTACTGCCTAGGGGATAAGGCAGCTTGTCCACTGACTGAAAAGCCTGTTCACATGGGGGTTCTTTTGCAGGGTACTGAGGCCACAGTCTGACCACAGCTTGTTAGGATGCTTGTAGCTTTTATGGCCAGCTTTAACTGCAGTTCTTGCTGGAGTGTGCTTTAAACATTCTGGCGTGTGTTGTGAGAAAGCAATATAGCTTTCCCTATGAATGGAGCATAGCAAGTGGAATTGGGTGGAACTGAGCAGTTTTAGGTCTTGGAGAGTTAATGGAGATGCCTTGAGGCTGGGAGCCCTCCTTTTCTCAAGCAGTCCCTATTTTCAGCGTGTCTCTTGCTGTTGTGTGTGCATTTAAAACCCATTTTTTGTAGCTAATGAGCACCCTATGAGTGTCTATTCTTAGACATTCAGCTATGAAGTACCTATCAATCTCACAGTTTCAGCTCTTACCTGCTGAGGTTTGCTCTCTGTCCCCTTTGAACATAATCATGGCTGAGACATAAGGCTAGCCTTTTCCTCAGAGAGGTGACAGTGTGATGCTTGTGCTCTAGTGGGTGATTGTTCTGCTGCTTGTGGCTTCCCATCCCATTCAGCATTTTATTCTGAGCAGGACTGATCTTTGGTGATGCTAAGATGCTATGGCATAGTGCAGTCTAGAAATTCTTTCTAAGTGTATCCACCAAATCTTACTGCACACTTCAACTTGTGTGATAGGGATAGAATCTTGATCCTCTTTGTAGTTATTTAGCTCAGGTAAGTAATGGCTTGTTATGGTATCTGTTAATGACTTCAGAGTTAGTGTATGCATGCAGCGGGGCTGATGGAATTTGTCCTTGCCAGAGATGGGTCACTAACTCTTTCTGTCTGAAAATTTCTTTTTCTCCCAAGGTTGTTCACCCATGATTCACTCTAGCTGGTAATGCATCTTAGTTTTATGTTTTATTGATGGTCTGCACTTGCCCATTGCTCTCAGATGAGGACACCTCCAGCATCTGGTTGTACTTTTGGCTTTAAATACTGCTGTTAGCATTGCTTCTGGGATTGCCTTTACAATCTAGCCAGACTCCTGTCAGCAGTAGGTCAGAAAGCATTGCTGAAAAAGTGGCAATTCCCTGTCTGCTTGCTGTGGAGCACAGTCTGGAGATCTCTGGATTTGTCAAAGTCTCAGAACCCTCCTAGCATCATCTGCAATCTCATCTCATTTGTTGTGCTGGTTTTGAAGAATTTTTCTTTGCCTTTCTTCTACTCTGCTTGTCTCCAGCACCAGGAATATAACCTAATTCTCATTCTGCACACATCATGATGCTACCCATGGACTGAACCCTGGACATGTCATGTCCTTAGAACAGCAGATACATTGGCTGGTGCTACCTGCACTGCTCTGTCCTTTCACCTGCTGAGCTCCTGCCATCTCAGCCAGTGTACTTGGGCTAAACTACTGCCCGTTACCTGACCGATCCTTGTCGTGGGCAGTGGTAGTTACTTTAGATCTTGGAAGACATTTCTGTAGGGGATTAGATCTGTCCTCCAACATTTCCTGCTGGCTGGAATAATATGTCCATTGAATGATCCTGTCTTTCATGAAGAAATACTTAAGGTCTCGAAGTTAGATGTAGACACTGGAATTCATGGCCTTTTGATGTAAGTACTGGTTTCTACTTCTGGTTCTTGTTTTCAGGGTGTTATGTTTGGGGTTTTATTGTTTGTTGGTATTTTTACTAAAAGTCTTCATAGTCTTTCTTTAAGGGGGCACTATGTTCATTGAACAAGGCAAGTAATGTTACTTTTTTTCAAATATTACTGCATGCAAAATGCCTTTTATCTTTCCCCACCCCTTCTTTTATTTGAGTTAGCAGCCTTATTTCTTCATTTTTACGTCCTGTGGCCAACTCAGTGCATGGATTTCTCAGCATGAAAGCCCAGATGTTGCCAACAAGGTTTTTCCTAACATCCTGCCTGCTTGCAGTGTTTCTCAAAGTCATTCGTTGTGAATCCTGTTAACTTGATGAACGGCCAGTGTATTTCATGTATCAAGCACTGAGTAACACGTTAGGAGTCCATATATATTGCACTTGGCTTTCCTCATTTAGCAGAAGCCCTCAGCTGTGACATAGCTTCAGAGGTGTCTGCACACCAAGGGAATGCTGGGCTCGTGATCCTGTGCATCTGCCCTGCAGGCTTCACACACACCATGGCTTTGGGAGCTGGTGCCACCCGCAACGCAACTTTCACCTCTGATTCGCAGTGCTGCCTCTGACCTGCGTTAACAGTTGCAAGATCACAGCACTGGTTAAACAATGGCTATTATGACTCTAAGTTTGGCTTGAGGTGTGGTGTTGGGTTTATTTTGTTATGGTTTGGGTGTTTTTTTAAGGGCGCTGAGGGCTGTTGTAAAAGTGGCTTTAATCTGAAAGAGTAACAAAGTGTTAGGATTGGACAGTCTGCGGTTCTACCTGCCCCTGCTGTGGCAGTGTGTGGTCTGGGACAGGTTGCTTTTCCCTTGGAGACTCCCAGCTAATGTCCACACTGCTGACAGCGGGGAGTCCCTAAAGACCTGTGCTGTATTGTTAATCTTTTAACTGCTACACGAATGGTTGGTGGGGGTGGAAAGAGAGGGAAGTTCTTATTTGCTCCTGTTTTAAAGAGAGGGAGTTGAGACAGATGTTAAGAGAAAAAAAAACATCGTTATGAATTCAGATATAATTAATGCCTGAAATGAAAAGTAAGAGGTAAGCAGATAGTGAATGAGTAGAGGGTCCCTTTGTACCTGAGTAAGATGCAATGCCAGCAGGAGCCAGGATGCAGTCCCTGTAAGTGATGCTTGTTGCTGCAAAAAACACACATCTGAGAAATGCAAAGCTGGAAATACTTGCATGGGAGTTGTCAGGTGACAGAGGAAAAGGGGATTGCACTCCAGAGTTCTAATATGATTTCTATCAGTTTTTATGTGCAACAACTGTACAGTTTGACAGGCTACAAATTCAAAATGCCTGGAAGATGAGGAACTGCATCAAAAGGCAGTGTCATCAGCCCCAGGAGCAGGGGGTGCAGGTTACAAAGATCAGGTGCTGTCCATCTTCGCTCACGTAAACCAGTGACCAGGAGATGCTTGCTGTTGCTAGATGCTTGATGGGAATACCTGCCCCCTCGCAAAAAAGGAGAAGATAAAGAATGTGAAATTGAAGAATAACTTGTCATTAAAGAGTTTCTGTGCAGCAGAAGCAGGGTGGGTAATACAAAGTCTGGTAACCATTTAAGAAGAATGGAGAGACAAAGCTGAGTGCAAGGGAGAGGAAAAGTGAGTCTGTGGTATTGACTGTCACTGAGGATAAATCAGAAAATGAGTCTGGCTCAGATTGACATTAAGAAACATGCTGGTTTAAGAGTATTTTGTGATTAATCTCATTGTGTCCTGATGCATTGTAAATCTAGACTATCCCCATGGCATTCAGCAAATCCCACGTGCTCTCTCAGGTATAGCCTTAATTGGGCTGGGCCAGGTATTTCATGTCTTGGTTTCCGTGTAAAGGTGTGCAGACCTAGTTGTTTACTGATAGTACAAAGACTGTCAAATGGTCTGGGGACAAACCTGTGAACAGTGCTTCTGTTGGATCTCACAAGCTGGACAGGCAGACAGATGTTGGAAAGGGAGACGCTCGTATGGTAGAGCTGATTCTCATCTTACTGATAGGACTTGTACAGTTTTATTTGCCTGGCAGAATATGAGAGAGAATGAGATGCCCTGGGCTAACTTTTTGGCTTGTGTTCATTATTGAAGTTTCATTTCAAACCAGTTTCCCAGGAATGAAACCGACCAGCATAGATGGACAGGCTTTCTGTCCTTGCAGGAAATAGCTATGCTGTAATCCAGGGTGAGATCGAGGTATTTGTAGGCTAGCTTTGAAGCAGCCTATCGCTCACTGGAATCATTTATGATCTCTGTAGGATGCAAAATCACTGAGTGTCTCAGGAAATAAGACTCGAGTGACTTGCACACGCTGGTTGGGGCTGGCAGAGCTGCGCTGTCAGCAGCAAACCTAACGCTGTTTCCGCTTCAGTGATGACCTGTCTGGTGTGGACATTCTTCTCGCCGAACAGCAACGTCTCATCAAGTTGCTTTTGCTTTGTGTAAGTGATGAGAGGGGAGTATCGCACCCACGGATGGGATTGTTTTGTCCTGCAGTGGCCAAAATGAAGGTTCCTAGCTTTTTTGAGAGGCCTGTGACAGCTGGCAGGTTGGGAATTTGTGGGCTAGCCATTCTTATCACTGGTTTAGATCACTTCTACAGGTGGTGTGCTTTTATGGACCCAGATATAAGCTTCCTGGTTCCCAAGGCCTGCTTTCTCCATTTCCTTTTGCAAATCCTTTGGCCCTCGGCCTCAGGAATCTGCAGGCTACATCTTGGAGTCAGTCTTGTAGACAATTAAGGCTGGTATTTTCTGGGGAAGGAGCTAGTTGTGTCAAAAGTACTGGAGTTAGTAAATATTTTTACTGTGCATGTAGAAAATTATATGACCCTTAAACCAGAAATGGGTAAATACTTCAAGAATGTCTTATTTTAATGCCTGAAAGGTGTTCTGATAGTAAACCAGGCGTAGCACCTACACTTGACCTATCTAGATTACCCGTGACACATGCATTATACTAGCTAGGAGATATTTCAGATATCTGTAAAGGGAGTAAAATGTTTTGCTACAATAATAAAGCTGAGCTTGAAAAATGAGGGGGTTTTGAACATTGGGGTTTTTTGAAACCTAAATTAAACCTGAGTTACTAGGACTGCCATCTGTTAATGTGCCAGTGCATGACAAATAGATATTATCCCCCCCTTTTAGAGAGGACCAAGTTGAGACAGTGTGGATTGTCCATTTCCTGCATGACCTCAGACGTCAGAGACAGGAACAAAGTCTGTTTTGGACGTGAGCTGTTGGTGTTGGACTACACTGCCTTCCTTACTGAAATGACTGAGTGAGGGGTGGGAATGGGCGGTAACCCGAAAAAAACAGAACACCTCACGTAACACCCTGCGTGATCAGGACTAGACCAAGTGGGTGTATAGAAGTGAGAAGGAAATCGATTGATGGAATTTTCCTTCCGGCTTTGGAAGCACAGTGTCTGCTCAGCAGTGAGGTTTGTTGTTGCTGCTAAAGAAGGATGAAAATTGACTCACTTTTTTGTAGATGACCAAGTGGAAAGTGCACCTAAAAACCTGCTTGAAGAACTATTACACTGTATTAAGTCTGCATCCCATACCTGATAGAAGGAAACAGGGACAGAGCACACTTAGAAGTAACCCCATATGGCTGCAGCTAGAATGATCCGTGCTGCTAACCTGTCACCCAGAGTGATTGCTAAAGCTTAGGCGTCCAGAGAGCAGGTGGGGGCTGCACTCCTGCCCAGCCAGTGTCACACCATAACGCCAGTTCTGGCTCCTGCACGCTAGATAATTGAGGGGCAGCAGTGGGAGAAAGAAAGTTGAAGGGGAGCATAACTCCTTAAAGGAATTGTACTGTCCTTGCTTTTCTGTCTCTGCCTGTGCAGGCAGTTTGTATGCCCTGGGACACTTACCAAGGTGAGCATTCTGTTTTGATCCTTGCAGGTGATGGCCAATGGGGCTAAGGAGGCTTGCTGTAAGCCTACAGTAAGGATGAAGTTGGTCATGCTCTGCCATGTCAGTTCCATATCTAGATACTGGAGATGACAGAACAATGCTGCTACTCAAGGGTAACACGAGTAGGAGGAAACTATAGTAGGAGGTGTAAAGAGGCTAGATGTTCCAGCCATGATGGTAGGGCCAGGTGTTTACACCCCTGATAGTGAGAGCTACTTTGAAGGGGATACTTCTCAATACTGCCCAATAAACACAGGTTAAAGAATGAAGAAAGCAGGCTATTTTGTCTTGAGTCTTTTGCTGGTGCAGTTATTTGGGTTAAAAAGACAGTTCTGTCAGTGCAGGTTTTTCCTGGGAAGGCTGGAGTAAGTTCTTGTAGCAAGAGTGCGTTTCAACCAGTAAAGGCTATACTCACCTTATGAGCCCTTTGCTGACACGAAGTGCAGCTCTGTTGACAGTGAGCTCACAGCATAGACCTGGCCTCAGTGTAAAGGTCTGGGCAAAGCCATTTATTTGATCTAGGTCTTAGTTAAGCACATGTTGTAATAGAAGGAGGGTTGGTTGTTGGTTTTTCTTTTTCCTGGCACACAGCGTCTTGTCAAAGAGGAACCCATCCAGTTAATGTGTGGGGGTTTTATTTGCTTGGTTTGGGGTCTTTTGTTTAAAAAGCGTCTCCCAGTTAGGAGAACATGTTCAGAAAAGTCATGGAAAAGAGTCGTTTTCTATCCCAAATTTGCCAATGTTTTCGAGTCTCTCTTATCGCTACTTCATGTCTCTAACTTGGTGGGGTGAGAGGGAAAATGGTCTCTAATCCAGCTAAACACATCTGACTGCAAACTTGGGTTTGTTTGTTTGAGATTGAGATATGCAGATGAGCTCTCTGTAAATGTTTAATGGAGGGGTTAGAGTCCTGCAGTGCTCTGACGCTTATACCATTTGAAGTACAGTGCTGTGGATAGGAGTTGTGGGAGTTGGGTTTTTTTCCCTTCTTGGTATTTTAATTCTGCTGGGTTTCAGTTCTTAAAAGTCACTGATGGGAGGTGGAGAAATGAGATGTGTAACATACAGCACAGCTTCTTGAAGAGAGCATGTGTCTGAATTTCTGGTTAGTGAGAAAATTGATTCCCCCACTCAAGCAGATTCTGCTCCAGCAGAAGTGACATCAGGAGGGGCAGAATGGGGCTGACTCTTATGCTCCTGAAAAAAATTACTTCAGGAATGTAAAACCAGTATTGTTGTGATAGCAAGATGAAAAATATACCACAAATATAAAGAGTGTAAAGAAAGAAATGCCTTTGTTTCTGAAATACGTGTTGATCTGGTATGTAAAGATTCATTTCAGCCTAGAGCTCTCTGCTTTTCTTCTGTGGGTAAGGAATTTGGTTTGCTTAGACGTTACCTAAGAAAAAGGGTGTTGGGACTCCCTTGTAATGAATGGATTTGATAATCTTTCTAGAAGCTGGTGAAAACCCCCACCCCAGCGCCATTTAGGGTTTATTCTCTTGCCCTAACTGCTGATATAAATTGCTTACCACAGCAAAGCGCTCCTTGTCCCTGGTATAATGTTGCACAACACCCCCCACCTCCAGTGATTTTCAGCAGTGTTCAATGAAATTGTTTATCAGTGTTCACCTATTTGTTTGTTTAAAGCTGAATGCTGTGTGAGTTAGATAACTGTCTTGTGAGTAGCTGAAAGAACAAGTTCACAGGTGGTAGAGGCTCATAAAAAGGCTATTGAAGAAGTTACAGGAAGGTTTGCTGAACTGTGGATTTCTTTGATAGAACAGGCTCCATTGAAACAGTCACTAGTAGTACTTTGGCCCAGTCACAGGCTGGCTCAGGTGAACTCGTCTCTCACACGCTTGTAGCACGGAATTCACTTGTGCAGAATTGTATCTGCTGAGAAGTTCCTATTTTCCTTGTTTTCTTTGTTAGGAAGACACCCTGCAGCATTTGTTCGTTCTGCAACTCTGTTCTCCTGAATCTTTCAGTGTTTTCTTTGTTTTTCATGACTTGTTGACTTGCTGTTGTAATGGAATTTGGCCTTCTGGGATTGAAGGGGTTATACTTGCTAGTCTCAAATGGAGACACTGACAAGAGACTTCCTCACAAAAGACTTTTCTTCTTTTAACATGTCACAGATAAAATGGTGTACTAATGACTCTGGTAACTCCCCACCAACTCTACTAGAGGTGTGGGGAGCAGCTAAAAAGTAGGAAACAGGGTTTTCTCCTAATACTAGGTTCTCATCAAGGTTACCATGTTATTTGGGATTTGTTGGGCAGATCATGTTTTTATATGACTTATTGTTGGGTTTATTTTCCATAATGATTTGGGAATGCTGATTTTTTTTTTTTGTTCTCCTGGTCCAGGAAGAATTGCTCATCCTTTCCCATCACTGAGGCAGCCAGTTGGAAATAGGCAAAGATTTCATGACTTTTGGAAGCTAACTGTATTCTTTCCCTGCTGAGAGCCTTCCAGCAGAAGAAAGCAAGTCTTAGAAGAAATATGCAGCCTGTGTTAACACTCTTCATTTCCCCTTCTGACTCCACCAAACCTAGCTCAGTCCAGGATCATTCTTTACTCCTCACTTGAGGATTGTGTGTGATTGGGCTTAATCCTGTGTCCCATTGTCATCAGGGGATGTCACCTAACTCACGTGACATCTATTTCCATGTAATCTGTTGGTCTGTTTCTTCAGCAATGCTGAGGTTCACCAAGGAGCATAGCTTCAGTGTGAGCACAGAAGGTGGGGTTGCCTGGGCTTTCAGAACTGCTCCCTGCCCAGCAGTGCCCATTAAAGCCCTCCTGATGGATTTTGCCACATTATGTGGGCTTTAGAAGGAGCTTCTAGATACTGGAGTGTTTATGAACAAGCTTGCTTGCTTGCTGTACCTAGCCAGAGTTTGTACTCAGCGATTCCAAGCATGGATTATTGCTCTGTAACCACAAACAACATAGTTACTACTCAGTAATCATAACAACTAATTATGGTTTCGGTTTTTCCTGTCTCATGGTTGCCTTTCCTGTAATCTCTTAGTACATGGGGTCTGGGGTTTGGTTTCCTTATGTCAGAAGAATCTCTGAGCATTTTTCTGTATAAAAGTCTGTCCAACTCATCCGAGAACCAGTGGGTGGCATTGTACATGTCACCCTCTGTGCCATCTCTCTCCTGCTGACTTTGCTACAACGCCGTGGACACGTGCACGGCTAGCCAGAGAGTCAGGTATACCCCTCCGCTCTGCTGGCTCTCTGGTGGGAAAAAAGCTGTTCTGTGGAAACAGTTTCACTGTGGAGATTGGGAACGGAGGCCGTTAGGGTAGCCAGCATAGCAGCAAAAGCAAGGCTGTATACCCAGGCCACTGCAACAGGAGATGACTGAAGTAAGAGTCATCCCGAGGTTGTTCAGAGTTTTGGGGTTTACCAAGCTGAGTCTGAAGTATCCCAAGGTGAAAAAGAAAAATGGAAAGCTAGCTAGGCTGCTTACCCCAGTCCTCTTGAGATGAAAACCCCAAAAGTGCTCAGCTTATTGCATGAGCATCCAGTGCACCAGCTGTGGAGGGTATCAGTTGTGTCCTTGACCCTTTGCAACTGCCCTGTGCTCCTGTTTGGGCTACAAATGTGTCTTTGCTCACTTGCTGTGTGAGTGAAGCTGCTCCAAGCTAAGGAGGCTGGATCTGCATGTTCCTCTTCAGTCACCCCTAACCTAAGACATGAATCTTGTGGGTTTTTGAATGCCAGACTGTTTGCTTCTAGTTTCTGTGGTAGTGCTGCTGTATGCTGCACAGTTGTATTCTCTGGTGAACTGCAACGATCTGTGAGTAAGGCAGTGAGATTGGGAAGTGATAGTATCAACTCCAAAGCCAGAATGTACCTCTTGGTTTTGATTGGTGGTCTCTCCTTTTAGTGGTACAAACTGCCTGAGTTCTCTCATGTCCTTGAGAGCCCTTCCTCCCTTTCCTGCTTGTTAAGGAAGTGTGTGTGTGTGTGTGTGTGTGTGTGTGTGGCATTTGCTGTGTGAAATAGGATAAGTAGGAGTAGAAGCCTAATGCTTTGATGCAATAACCATCTAACTGCCTTCATCAGGTACCACAATTGCTTGTCTTGGCCACAGAGGAAAAAACCCTTCTTGTTCTTCCATGATAATAATCTGGCCCTGATGGGAATCAGCCTTCAACAGAGCCCCGGGACCTGCACAGCTAATTGAGGAGAGCTTTAAGCTGCAGCTTGGCTCAGCTAGGCTGCTGACTGTTTCACCTGGCAACCAACAGTCTTTTTTTTTTTTTAAATCCCTGCAGTTTGGCCCTGGGCCCTTTCAGAGGCCTCTGGGCACAAGATAAATAATCTCTTTTATTTGTTGTAGGTACCTGTACAGCTCCTGGTATGGCTGGCAGTATCTGAGACTCTTGCAACCCTCCAGCGTACGCTGCTGAAAAGCTGAAAGGTGACTTACTGCTGAAGCACGAGGAGCGAGCAGAAATGCATCAAAGGTAATGGAGGAAGCCTGCAGCCATGGCTGTGGTCATTTCTTTCTGACCAGTCCATGACCAATGCATGCTTGAGCTCTATTCATGACTTAATATTTTGGTTGGGCACTTCCAGTTTGTGGTTATATGATGGGAAGAGAGGAAAAACATACACTGGTTCTCTAGCATCAAGGAAAACAGCCACCCTCCAGTGCATTTTGGATTTGGCTGTGGGCTGAGTAAGTGTGCCCTGGGTTACAGACTGGTGGGAAGATGTCTTGTGGGAAGACCCTCTGCGGTCCTGTGAACCTGAAGGAAAGTGGATTAGACTCTTGTTGCATGCCCGAGTAATGCCACAGCAGCAAAGGAAAACCTGTCCCTGCAGAGTGCAAAATGTGGTGTTAACAATGGGATACTGTGTCCATGCTCCTGTTACAAAAGGTTTTAGCTCAGAGACCTGTCAGCATTTAATTACACTTGACTTTTAAAACAGCCTTTCTTGTAGGTAGAAGAACATTTTATTATTAAATGTCCCCTTACCTTCACATACTCAGGAATTTTGAGCATTTGAATTGGTTGCAGAGGCAATTAAGCACCTAAATGCCTTTTGAGATGAGATCATGACAGGTTTTTTTTTGTAACAAGGGTGCACAGTGTTTATTCCTGCTTTTTCTACAACTGCCACTTATGTTGGGGTTTGGTGGTGTTGGGGTTTTTTAGTTGGGTTTTTTTTTGTCTTTTTAAAAAGTTGTCTTCTGGCTCAAATAACTAAAGCTAACCTCACTTATTTTATTGCTATCGTCCCGTGACTGTTGCCGTATAATTATAAGGCACCTGGGAGGAATTTAGGCTAACAAACAGTGATCTTCCTTCGACATGTTGTTACATCACCCATGAAAAGATCAGAGAGAGAGAACCCTTTGTCCTAGGGAGATTGTAGGAAGTAGAACAGCTTAAGCCAGCTAGAACTGCTGCTTTTCAAAAACAATGTGCAGGCACACTAGGTAAGGAATTAGACGACCTCATATGAAACTTGCTTCTGGAGAAGGGAGATGTTCCACAGATGAGGTCCAAGTTTTGGAACAAAAAAGTCCCAGAAACAGAGTGGTTCTGCTTAAGCATAGGTGGTCTCCTGAAACCATGTAGTGAGGTAGTGACAACTCCAAAAGTCATGCTGCTGTTGAAAATGTCCCTTCCCACTATGGTTTCAGGTAACAGCTAAGGTGTTCTGTAATGTCAAGTGTGATTGAACGGCTGAGGAATGACCATGGGTTGTATACAGACTCCTTGATTTTTGGTCCCAGCTGCAAAGCAATTGACTGGATGCCCTAACAAGACTGGTCTCAAAGTACTGTCCAACACTAAAAAGGGAAGAGTTTATACCACAGACATTGGGAGTGCCATCTGTAAAACAGTGCGTTTCTCTGTCGTGAGAGTGGTAGTAGTCCGAAGCACCCTGGGACCAGCAGATTGGAAATTACATATTTGAGCTTTTAACCAATGTGGAAGCTCACTTGGTCACTGCCAGGTTCCAGACCAGTGGTCTTGAATGATGAAGGGAGCAATTGATGCCTCAGAACTGTTGGAAGCTGTCAGGTTTGCTGTTTTCTTAACTTGGTTTCTATGAACGCACATTTTAACATGAGCTGAGGTTCTTTGTCAGTCGGCATTTCTTCTTGTATGAATCCTGCAGCTTTGGAATTGTGCCAGGCAAGGAGATGCCTGATGTCACGTGATTCGGGTTTTTCTAAATATAAAGGACTAGTAATGCATAGCTTCACCTACACGATATTCTTTTTTCCCCAAAAAACTTTTTGTTTACACATTATTTAATAGTGGGTCATAATGGTATGCAGCCCCACAAGCAATTGCAGGTGGCTCACAAGTATTTTGACTACATTGCCTGAGTGTATTCCTGGTATTTTCTTCAAGTAACACAAAACACAATTGTCAGAGACTCCTGTGCAGTTGTCTCCTCAAAACTCTTGCTTGGACACTGCTGAGGAAGTGTGCCAGCCCTGAGATAGAGCAACTTTTTGTTAGAATGACTGGTGTTAAGTCATGATTGGAAGGTGTCAGCCCCAGGAGAATATGCAAGGGATATCTGTGGAAAGCAATCTCAATGCTGACTGAAAACAAGAAATTCCTAAAATTTCAGATGTGCCCATCATTTATGGTTATATCTGGGGTTGGGGTTTATTCCCTTAGGAAATAAGTCCCGCTTTTTCAGGGAAATAACCTGTGCAATTGAAACTGATGGAGTTGAAGTACCTTGGTGTTTTTGAGAAAGCCTCACAAGGTGTGTACCCCTCGGAGAGGTACTTGAATTTAAGTCATATCTCTTGAGAGCGTTGGCTGGAGAAGGGGCCGCTGGATGGTGCTGTTGTCTTGTGGTTGGCCACCATAAAAACTGGTTACCAGGCATGACCTGTGCTGTTACGGAATTCCACTAGAGAACTAGTCTTTTAAAAAGGAAAGGGCCTGGGATTCAAGACTGGCAAGTGTGGTAGTGGTGTGTAACACAGTCATATCATTTTATGAGAAAGTTATGCCTCTTGATGAAGAAGGGAAAATTCAAGTATCCTGGCTTGTTGTGAGCATTTGGGAGACATCATCCATGAAGGCTGTAGAGCGGTGAGCAAGCCAGCAAGCAACAGCGCTAATCTGGATACACACCTGAAGCTTGGCAGGCAGCGGTAAGGGTTTGGGCTAAACCTGTGTCTTTGAGCTTTCACTAAATTATAAATGGAAGTGAGTATGTGCACCCATGCACATAGGAAGGAGGCTACACACAGACTTTTCCAGAGGTAAGGGGTAGGAAGTCCAGAAGGAAAGCCAAACCATGTGTACGTACAGCTTGCATAGTAGTTACTGAGGTCAGCGCAGAAGCATTTCAGAGGAGCACAGTACGGTGCTCTGTGGGGACTTGCACAGTCTGACTTTGTCACCATGGGGAAGGAAAATTGCAAAGCTTGAGCCTCAGATCTGCTGAGAAAAACACAAGTAGGATCAGGTGTTGCACGGAGTGAGGGTCAGAAGTGAGACCATGTGGCTCTATTTGGGTCTTGGTGGGTGTTTGAAGCCATGTCCTGAAGGAAAGTGCTTTTTAGCAGAAAGTTTTCAAAATTTATTTAGCTCTTGTCTTGTGACAAAGATGTTGGTGGAGGTTTTTTTACTGTGATGAGTGCTTTTGTGTACCATTGCTTTCAGGCACACAGTTCAAGATGGCTTAAAGAGTCTGTCTTTTTCTTTTGAAAAGTGAAGAAGGGGAAGACATTTGTTCAAAACCTATTGATAAGTGAAAAAAAGGGGGGGGGAATTAAGTGTATAATTAAGTGTATTGTTTGACTTGACCTTTGAGCTTCCTTGAGCTTAAGCAGACCACTTTATGCTGTTTTATCTGCCCTTTACCATGTGTTTAAAACAGGGCCATTGCTGGTTGCCTACCTGGTTAGGACGTTAAAAGGAAAATTGAAATATTGTTTATAGCATAGTGAGAGATCTGTCAGAGGAAGAGATTAGAACTGGACTGCTTTCAAACTCCAGTTTTAATAAGTTGTGGGACTTAAGAAAGGAACAATTCCTTCTTTTTGTTGCTGTTCTCATACAAAGAGTACGTGTCTATGTATATATGCCTACATATGTGCACGTTTCGTCACCACTTTCTGCAAAGTTTTAGGATACTGATTATTGTGACCTCTGGGTTGTAAAATCGAGTTGCAGCATGTGCTGGTTTAATGACCAGCCTAACTCCCTTTTTTTTTGTCCATCAGTTTGGGCTAACTACCTGCAAATTACTTGAATACAAAGAAAGATTGTGAAAGCTGGGAAAACAAAAGGTTAAGTGTTTCCTGCTGGAATCTGGGGCCAGCTTCTTGCCTGAGGTGGAGTGCTTCAGATAACAGTTACGCTTCCAGCACTTTGTTTTCTTGGCCAAAGCTGTTGAGGATGTCTCATGCAGCTGTTTTGCGTTCTGTCATCCAGTGAAGAGCTAACTCTGCCTTTTCAGCTCACAGTCCTGGCATTCCTCGTTAAAAATTCCTGACCGACTACTTGAAGCTTTCCTCGTTCATGTCTGTGCAAAGATTTAGGAAAGTTATTAGGAGCTAGTGGTAGCCAGAGGGCTGATAACATAGCTGAATGTAAATGATTAGATGGTGGAAGGTGTCACGCTCTTTATGCTTGTTGGAGTGTGCTGCCAGCTATTTTGCATGCTTGGTGGTGTTCCTTCGGACAAAACACGGCTTACTCCTCTGCAAGAGAGCTGTGCTCAGTGGTATGAGCAGTATTGTTTTGTTACTTGCCTTGCTCGTTTATTTTTTCTCTGTTCTCAACTGAGAAACTTTGGCGATGTGTGTCCTTGTCACCCACCGCGCCTCCCGTGACCTTGCGAATACAGCCAGCCTGTCTGACTCTGAGACAGGGTGCCTTAAAGCTGCTGTGGGAACAGGTTTGAAGTATGGTGTGCTCAGAGTGGCCATGGGATAATAAAGATTCTGCTCAGCCAAGCAGAAATGCGGATTTCACGTTAGAGTGGGATCAACTATGTAGTAATGAGCTCACGGCAGCTTCTAGCGATGGGCTTTCAAGTTGTTTCTCTGGGATTTCAAGTTGTTTCTCTGGGATTTCAAGTTGTTTCTCGTTTCGCTCGTGCACGAGAGGTAACACTGAGAAAGTAAATGTTCTCCCTGCCTTGCTCCTTTCCTGCCTTAGCCACAGCACATCATTATCATGATGCTGGTTGCGAGTGTATGACACAGCTTCTCAAAGGCACTTGGGCTGCTGACTAGCGGGTGTTGTGGGGTGCTGGTAGAGGGGTAAGGAATTGAAAGGCAATGTCAGTTTGTTGGTTTTTTGGGGTTTTTAATTCTTGATCATGTCTGGGTTTTGGCGCGATGCCAGTGGAAAAGCAGACAGTGCTGTAGGTTTAGCCATGCCCTGTGCTTATTATAGTTGTGTTGTGGGATTCCAACAGCTTGCCAACTGTGCGAGCCTATCGTTGGGTAGTCATCCCAGCAGCAGAGCAATCTGCCTTGTGGGTAGGAAGAGCCACTGCCAGCTGCCCCTGGACACTGGGTGGGAAGAGCTGATGCACTGACAAATGACACAGGAATCCCGAGTAGGGAAAGGGGTGTGATGCCAGCTGCGCAGGACAGGGATTGTTGCCAGGCAGGTGTCTGCAGATGTCATGGCTACCCGGAACAGGCATTCCTCTGTTTGTGCCAGCGCTGCCTTTGCTCTCCTAAATTAGTAAATGTTTGGGCAAAGCATGACCAGAAGTAACGTAGCTGGGCTTCTAACTGCTACGCCTAGGTGCATATGAGGGTCGCTGGGAAGGTTAACGTGGGCGTTTCTGCAGCGTAAGCTGTATGCAGGAAAATTCTTCTGCCCAACTTCCTGCTTTCTTGCTGAGCTTTGACTGCAGGAATAGTGAAGAGAAAGCATGAGAGAGCTCTCCAGGGAGTGAGCAGCAGGATGGGCTTAGGAAGGATAAAGCACTATGCTGAAGCTTGCTTTTCAGCAGACAGTATCTTCTAATTGCAGCCCAATATGTAGACAAAGAATATAAAAATACAGTGGTGAAAGTGACTTTCAGTGCTAATGGCTAATTTTGCTTTCTGTTTTTAACTCAGCCCAGAGTTAACTTTGAATGTACTTACACGATGCAGACATCATAATGGTTTGTTTTGGAGAAACAGGCTAGCATTTAAATCCAAGCTTAAGTCTGTTTATGAAAATGTGATGAAGAGTAGTCTCACCAAACTGTTAGAATTCCCTGGTAATTGTGGTGTTTAATTTACAGCCAGTTGCATTTAAGAATGACCTCTCTCTAATGTGTTTAGTGACTCTTTTTTACTAGATAAACTCCCCAACTTAGCAGTATGAAATTTTTCTTCCTTGCATAATATTCTAAAACACCATTAAAACAGAAAGCAAGCTATAACTTAATGTGATAGTTTTGATTTATTAACTTGAAGTAGGTAGGAAGTCTTCCTGTCTGACTCTTGATCATGTTTATCGTTAAATGGAGATGCTGGCACAAATGCATAGGAAGCATATGATGTGTAATAAATACAAAGCCCATAAATATGGAAGGCCTGTTACCTCCAATTCAACCTTTAAAACATGCTTCAGTACTGTTACATTGAAAATAACTTAAAGTAGATCTAGGAAAACAAAACAAATGTGGGAAACTGTTACTTAAGGAAAACAAGATTTTAAGACAACACAAACCATCTCATTGAATCCCAAACTGGTTTGGGGTGGAAGGGACCTTAAAGATGGTCTAATTCTACCCCCCTCCCATGTGCAAGGACACCATCCACTAGCCCAAGCTGCCCAAAGCGCCCCATCCAGCCTGGCCTTGAATACTGCCAGGGATCAAGGGGCAGCCACAGCTGCTCTGGCAATCTCAGTGTTCCCTATAACCTTGCATTTATTAGCACAGGCTTCATGCAGAAGCGCCTGGAGTGCCCGAGGCCAGAACAGCCTTAGCCGTGCTGCCCATGGCCCCCGGTCCAGCCGAGCTTCTCCCCGGGGCTCGCCTGGGGTGGGCACTCACAGCTGGGATGGGCCCTGGCGCTGGCCGTGGTGCTGAAGGGCAGGCCGGTAGCCCCCATCCCCGAGCTGATTGAACAGCCTTCCCTTACTGAATGTTACTGGGAGGTAAGACACCCGTCATCAGATAGCACGGCCATGCCCCCCCCGTCTCTCTGGTGACATGTTTTCAAGTCCCAGAGTCATGTTGGGAATATCCTTTCCTTCAGCCTGAGGCAACTTTGCAAAGCAGATTGTAGATCCTTCAAGAGAGGTTTCAAACAGAACATGGTGTGTCAGGAAGTGATGCAGTCACAGTGGGTCTCATTCAGACATGAAGAAGGTTTGGAATACAGCCAGTGTTTGTTCTCACAGTGTGGAAAAATGAGTATCTAAAACACCTTATGAGCAGCTGTGCAATTGCTTGCTTGCTTGCTTGAAAAGTGCAGTCTCTTAAGAGTTGTTTTTGGGAGTCTAGAGTGAAGCCTTCTGATGGGAGTGAGGATGCAGCCAACAACCTCCTAGCACTGGAACTGCATTTCTATGCTTGGGTTTTCACCTGTTTGCAGTGGTGAAGAAAATTAATCTTTTTTCTGTGTATTTATTGGTTTGAAGGACTGAATGCATTCAGGATGTCTGTTACATTAAGTGAGAAGCGAGGGGTTACTAATATATTAAGAGTGAGTACTGCCCTGGCTTAGGTTTCCACTTCTGTAGACCATGGTGGTGCAGGCCTAGCTAATGCTACTAACAGCAGTGTTTTCAGATTCTTCATCTTTTGCCTTCTTCCAGTGAGTCAGGACCTATTTCTGTGTAAGAAGTCATAACATGAAACACCTTAAAAGGTCTGATCCCTGCAACAATAAACAATTAAAAGGAAAACCTGAATCCTTGCTCCAGTAGAAAATCAAAGCTAAATTGGGCTTCCGAGGAACGCTGTTTTGCGATGTCCTTGATAACAGTAATAACAATAAAGGTCACGAGAGCTCTGTCATCCTGACACATGATGTTGTTTGCTTAGAAAAGTTGTCCCTGCTGAGACTCAGATCAGGTACGTCTGATAACAGAGATGGAACAGCCATGTTTATTTCTAGAATGTGCCAGTGAACCTGTTTCTCATCCTCGCTTGTCTACAACAGTGAAGTATTTATTTACATGGTCTGAAACTCAATGGCTTCTCTCATAAACCGGAGTCAATGTCTCTGAACAGTCAGTACCTTTCCTTTCCCTTTTGTGTGACGATGCCATGAGATCTTAGTAAGAAAGATGGAGAGGAAGATGGGATATCCCTGATCTAAGATTATAAGTGTCCAAAAAGAACGGTTTCACCCTGACCCTAGTGGCACATTCCTGCCCCCTTCCCCACAGTGCTGCCTTGCAGGTGGAGCAGGGTAAGCTGGGGCTAAGCTTCAGAGTTCTTTTTACTTTCCCTCCTGCCGTCAGTATTTTTTAGAGAGGGTTGGGTTTTTTTTTTGGTAGGTGATCAAATCAGAGGTCCAGGACATGTGTTGCTTTAAGGGTGTTTTGTTACCCTACAAGGAATTAAATTGTAAAAAAGAATAAATAAGAAAGTGTGCACTGAAAAAACTAAATGGTTGAGCATTTCTCTGTGTATTTTGTATATTTTGGCACTTCTGTTTTAAAATATTAGCAACTGATTTGAAAATTAATCGAGAGCATTACCTTTTGATTGGAAATACAGACAATATATATAGAAGGCAGTGACATATTCAAGCAAATAAAATTAAGTATCAGCAGGAAACCTTGAATATATTAGTGCAACATGTTACTGCAAAACCTTTGCTCTGTTGGAAATAAAAAAATTACTAATGGTGTGTAAATGGAAAAGGTCTTAAGTTTAGAAATCTGACTTCAGATTATTTGGGTTGTTCTCATTTTGCCTCTCTCAATTTTTGACTCAACTGGCTGTGCAGCCAAAAATGTATCACACATTCGGTTCTGTAACCTCTGTTCTCAGTGGGCTTAGACAATGTGGAACAGAATGTTTGATCAGAATAAAATGCTTTTCTGCTAATAAAGGTAACTGCCCCTTAGTGGAAGGATAGCTGCAAATTAGCTGAGGATATTGATGGCCATTTGTCAGTTGTTCATGACAGAGCTATAAAATGTTACACTCGTGATTATAACACACGGCTGGCGCCTGCAGCTACACTCTCCGCTGTATCATGCTGTATACCAGGGTGATAATCGCTGTAGGTCAGTGGCTGGTACCCAGCAGGCTATCCATGTGGTGCACTGGCTGGAGCTGTGGTCAGGTCTTTCTCTGCAGACATCACTTCCACTGTCACTTCTTATAGGTCTGCAGTGTAATTGCTGTTTTGCCTACAGCTCTTAAGAGTTAGGCAGCGTAGCTATGTTATGCTATGAGAATGTTTCATCCTACTGCATCTGCTGTGTGTGTGTTACCTATTCACAGAGAGAGGCTGTGTGGGCTTTTGAGAAGCTGCTACAAGTTGTGTTTTTCTCTTCTGTCTCCCATACTGCTGATGTCTTCATTGTGTTATGGACAGGATGCCAGGGCAGAAAAAGAAAAACCTGCTTTGTCATGCCCTGTGCACAATGATGGTAAACCTTTAAAGCATTCAGGGTTGGAAGAGAGGTTACGGTCTTTTAGGGTTGAAAAACTATTTTCCTCTTTGTCATTAAGTCACCATCCATTTATTCATTGGAAAAGCCACAGAGCAGGGAGGGATTTGGTGTTTAAAGACAAGAGACTGCATCGGGTGCTATGAATGACTTCTGGTTCACTGCTAAATTTCCTTTTCTGGTGCTATATGCATGATCAATGACTATTATGGTGTGATGAGTGATTAAATAGGAACAACCTGTCAGCAAGAGTTGGTGGTGTATTCTTAGGGAGGAGATTAAGATCAGAAGAGCAGCACAGACAAAAGCAGAACAGAAGAACATTGGAGTCAAGATGTGGTAGATGAGAATGTGTTGCCATAGTGCCGGGTGGAGTATACATATGAAGACACACAGGAAAAAGTTAAATCCCAAAAAGAATAATTGGGTTTTCCTTCCAAATGGTCTCTGCCCAAGGTAGGAAGAGAAATAGTCAGTAAAGAGGTGCCCTTACAGAATAAGGGAGAACACTACTGGATTATGAAGCCAAAGCTCATAGAACCTGCAGCAGAGGTGCCAAAACTGCTTCTGTAGATAGGTACTTTTGCAAAGATTCTGTAGAACTTGGTTCGTTTGCCAGGGGAGAGGCAGGATGCTGCTTAGCAGTTGTTGGGACTCTACTGGCAAAGGTTTGGAAACTGGAGAGTCTGAATACTCCTGTAGTTTTAGGCATTTGTCCATATAAAGCCAAAGACAGGCAGCTGTTGTAACGCTTCCAGGAATGCTTGGTCACAGAAGAGATGTGGATGCTCGACATGATTTAAGCATTATACCTGCCTGACTGATTTGGTAAGAAATGTCTGAGTTGTTCTGCTGGCTGCTAGAATGCAGCCTATTTTGGGAGACAGGCTAAAGCTGAGTCAGCAGCTACAGAAACTGCAGCAGTTTGGGATTTAACTGAAAGAATGTGTATAGCTGCAGCGCAGTCCTCTGTATAGGACTGTGACACCAGTGTTACGCCACTGTACGTAGGAAAAGACATACGAAATCTCTTTTCCTTACATCCATGGGAGCTGTGTTCAGTGTTATTTCCTAACACAGCGCCTTTGGCAGCAATCAGAGATTCTGGATGGTGATCACAACTGCCTCAGGAGAAATTTAGCCACCTGAGGAGTGATGTGACTCACGGTTTATGACACTGGGCAATGACACCAAGCGTGTTCAGAGCTAGTGTGTGACAGAGCTGCCACAAATCTTGCTTCCTGGTTTTGCCTGAAGTTTTGAGAGAGATCCTCCCTCAGACTTAACTGAAACCTACTTCTCTTGTAAGTTGACTGGTAGCACAAGGGAGGAAATGGACATGCAGAAGAATGATGGGGATGAAAAGAATCTTTTCAAAGAGCTGTCCAGATCTGTTTTCTACTTCAAAAGAAGTCCAATTAGCTTCTGGTGACTTTATAGTATGTGGGAGAAGATATCTATAGTTCTTGAGCCTGCAAGACTATTAACATCTAAGACATATGGATTCACTGTTGGAGCTCACAGGACAGTTGCAGGCCTCCTGTTGTAGTACACTGCAGCATGATCAAGCACCTGAGCGAGCTCAATTTCCCTAAAAAGCAAGAATCACCCCTTCAAAGCTTAAGTTGCTTTGACACTTTTTCTTTTTTTTTTTTTAACTGCTACTTCTCATGCTTGTACAGCTCTGCTAGTACTATGGACTAGTGTTCATGGGAACTATTTGTGGAAGGACTTGAATCATCCCTATACCTGTCGCAAGGATGCTGACACACGGATGGCGAGTAATGTGTCTATAGCTACTGATCTTAGTGGGATGGCTGAATATGGGTGGTGGTCATCTTTATTGCATTATGTGGGGATGGGACAGATTATGTCTTCTTTGTAGCACTTACGACATTTTTGAACATGTTTTTTTTTTTATGATTCAGAGTCATAATTATGCATCCAGGTCTAAAGGTTTTAGATCTTGCTTTTGGAAATGTTCTTAGACAAAGTAATGGGGTGAGCACGTTTAGATTTTCCTTTGTGACACTGCCGTGTGGAGTTGTCTGTTCTGACTGCTCAGATTTCCTAATGCCACTGCATGGATGTTATAGATTAAATCCTATAGTTTGCAATGCTTGTGACACATTCTCGCTGCTTCCTGGTATTCAGTAAAACCAGTGGACTCGAAAGAAATAATGTTCAACCGGTCTAATTTTAGCATGAAAATAAGGTAACTTGTTGACTCGCGTTATTGTTCCAAAGGGTGTCACATTACCCAAGGAGCCAGGAGGACTCACAGACGTGTTCTGTTGGAGAGCGTTCGCACAATATCCTCTATAAACTGTTGTCTGTTGCTGTGATACAATCGGGGAAGTTCACATAGTGGATAAACATTGCGCAACTCATCAAAGAGATCAAGTAACACACACATAGGTAAGGGCTGGAAGTATTTGTGGTGTTGGTAGAGATCTGGGGAGGGGTAGAGATTGGAGACTGGAGAACAGTCTCAGAAATGCCATGTGCTACAGAGCAAAATGTAAGCAGATGAAAAACCTTGATGCTGGGGAGCAAAGAGAGGATGACGGCATTAAAGCTGTGTCAGCAGGAAGGAACAAACATCCTAGTTAAACTGGTAAAAGTTGTAGGAATCGTCATGCATGGCACTGTTTTTTGTCTCAATGCTGCTATCTTAGGATTTCATCTTCCCACACTAAGGAGCCTGGAGAGCTTCCTCAGGAAATATTTCCACCAAAGAACTTATGGGATTTGGTTTTTTAAATTCTGAATCACTTTTCTTACTTTTATTCCATCTTCTTGGTTAGTTAGAATCTTCTTAATTTTTAAAAAGATGACCACTGTCTTTGTGATGCCTGCTTTTTATAACATGAGTTTGTCACTGTGTCAGAGCCACCAGGTAGCAACAGAGTTGTCTTTGCTTCCCCAGCCACCCCAGACTCCTGAAAGTTGTTTGTTTCTTTCATGTATTTATGCTGATTTATTACGTCCATTCTTGTCTTCCCTCAGCAGAAGAGATCAAACAGAAGATAAACCACTCATGCCTGCAGCAGCACACCCTGGTTGCCTAACCGCCTATTCTTCTTCCAGACGCACCTTACTCCATCCCACGCTTTGGAAAGTGCTTTGGTAAATAGATCAGCTTTGTGCTGTATTCTCAGGGTCAACAAACGGGGAGCCTGGCAGATTGACGGAAGAGGGAGGATTTTCCAGCAAGCTGCTGAATAGCCTCTGATAAAGTCTCGCCACGCAGACTGAAGTAAGAGGGCGTAATCTAAACTCCTGGGTTGAGTAGTAAAATAAGGCTTTTCCAGCCTGGGGTTTGTTTGAGTTCACAAAGAATTTTGAGTGATTTCCAGAGAAGCGAATTCCCCTGCTTGTTTTACTGGGTGCCATCTCAGAGATAGTGCTGGCTAAATTGAGTTAAACTTCACTGCTTTTCAGTGAAAGGAGCAGGAGAAAGATCCTGATGAAAAGAACTGCGGAGACCATTTTAGAGCCCTTGTTTCTGGTGACCTTTTAATAATGCACAGCGGGACTGAAAGGAGCAGTGGGTCAAGTTCCTTGGCTTCAGAAAAATGCAACCTATTTTCTGAAGCTGGGCTACTTCAGCTAGTGACATGTGTGGCATGTAACATTTTACAGTGTTCTGATGGCCATTCAACAAATGGGAAAACTGGGTGGCAGCTGAGAAAGGAATCAACCTTATTTATGTCTTTGCATCACAGGTAAATTCCTTTGTGTTTCGAGTTTTGGTGTCCTTAGTTGATTACTCATGCTAAAATGTGAGAAGAAACACTACAGAGTAAATTATAATTGCTTTTGATTAGATCCTGTAGCAACTTCTGCAGTACATTTTAAGAATATGAAAGAGTACGATCACAGCAAGGATAGAGTGAAACTTCCTACTGCTAGGTGGAAAGAAATAGAAACCAAAGATGGAGCGAAATAATGGGTGTAGAGCACCACAGGAATTTGATGCAGATGGGATACATAGAAGACAGGAGACTGGTTAATAATTTGCAGCCCAGGAGGTACCATTTCTGTCCAGATCCAAGGGATCTCAGCAGTCCTACCAGCTTGAAAGTTTCCATCCCTTCCCTGTTGAGGAGGACTAAATGGGCAGCGTCTCTGGCATAGGAAAAAGCAGGGAGGCCTGCAGCTTTGCCAATGCAATTCCCTTACATAGGTTTGAAAAGGAAAGTCATGCCTTGCAGGTTATTTTCATGGTTGCATTCTCCTTCCCCCTTGCTCCTCCATCTCCAGCGCTCAAGCCTTCTTACAGAATGCTTTTTACCACATCCCACAGGCAGTCCAAAAGGCTCCTTCTGCTCCTAACTTTGCAGGGAGGCTCTATGAACTGGAATGAGGGAATTTCTTGCAGGAAACAACTTCCTTTTCAACTCACTGCTGTGCTGGCAGAACAGAGTGCGGTTAAAGCAGTGATCAGGTTGGTTGGCGGTGGTGGAGGGAAGATGGAGGAAGACGGATGGTACCAGAGGAGAGGTACTACAAGCTTAGTAACACACAACTCAGGTTTTGCATTTTTTGTTTGCCTTTGTTTCCTTTCCTGTCATTTCCCTGTGGAGACTGAAGTTTGTCTACAGGCTCCCCAGGGCAGGGGTTCTCCCGCCAAAGGCACAACAGGACTACAAGTTGAACTGGGACAGTCCTTTAGACCACTAAATGGCGGTAACAGTGTTGCCGTCTCCCTGGCCAAAGTGTGGTGTCAGTGCAGCTGATTTGTCTGAAACAGTGCCTTCCTCTTCAAAGAGCAAGCTCAAAGGTTTTCACAGCCTGAGCTGTGATATTTTTAACTCGATGCGGTAGGTTTGTCAAGTTGTTTTTATCTGCTGTTTACTGTAGCTTATTTAAAATCTGCAGTGACAATAATTTGCTGACAAATGGAATGTTTTTTGCTTTCAGCTTTTCAAAGTTACTTAAAAAAAATAATCCCAGGTCTTTAATTTTGTTTATTACTTGGTGCCTTAGACTCCCCAAGCATTCTAGAAACACAGCAAGGAGGGGAAAAAATGTTAATGGGGACAAAGAAACCCCATTAATGGGAAAATTCATAAAGGGATAATTTTGAAAGCCTTGAGCTTGTAAACTGATGAATTGGTCAAGTTTCTAGGAAATAAACCTGCACCTTTAAGGCTGGGCACAGCTTTCCTTCCAGATGGGCTGAAATGCAGGGCTGGGAACACCTTTCTTCCACTTCAGGGTCTCTGCACTTTTGGGTTCATTAATTGTCCGGCTCTCTGAGAAGGCAGTTCTCCTTGCTTCTTGTGTGTGGAAATAAAAGCATAGAGAAGTTAAAGCAACTTGACTGGGTTTTCTGGGCAAGTCAGTGGTGTTTTCTGAAGTTCAAGTCAGGGCCTCTGAGTGAAATCCTGGTCCCCCTAGCAAAACGACTGAGAGGGGCATGTTTCTGCGCTTCTTTAGTGTTAATAACACAAATTCCTTTCTCCTGCGGTTCTCAAAATACCATATAAACGGAGTTTAGGATCTTCCTCTGTGTTCTACAGAGAAGGGAACTCATGCCATGTACAACAAAATGCCGTTGCTCAGGTTGCTGAGCAGGGAAGTGGCATCCTCAGGCATATATTGCACATCCTTCCTGTTCCAGAGGAGAGCCCTCTGCCATCCCCTGCTGCACAACACTTGTGTAAGCAGTTTGTCATCTCTAGGCAGGAATTGAGAGGACTAAATGGCAGTGCTAGTAGCATGCTAGCTGGGCAGTGTCGTCTTCCTCCGTGCATCATGTTGCACTGCCTTGCCTGCATGTAACCTGAGATAATGGCAGCGGAGGGAAGCAATGTGTGCGACGTTACAGGAGAGCCACTGTGGTGAGGACATCGCACTGCTATAAATACAGGCCGCAGATGCCTGACCCTAATGGGCACTAGAGCAAGCCCTATAGCTGGTAGGAGATTTTGCTTCTTTCTGAAGGCCTGAGACAAGTGTCCTCCTTTGGCAAGTAGAACCTATGACTTAGTGTTGACGTTCTTCTGTCTGCTTCTTTGAATACCATTTTCCCCTCCTTTCCTCACCAGTATTAATTTTGAGGCCTCATATCCCTGCTTTCTCTTCTCCTGAGTGCTTCCTTCATATCTTCTTCACTGCTGAAGTAGGACTCAGTGGGGGCCTCTGGGTCATCTCCAATAGCCTAATTCTGCATCCTTCAAAGGCATTTTAAATGCCTGTCTCTGGTCTGGCAAGAATGGTGACAGGTCCTCTCTCCTTAGGGCTCATGACAATCCTTCCCTTAATACTGACCAGAAATCAGGTGAGTATAATATGGTGCTAGTCTTCAGACTTGCAGACAGGGTTTCTATAAACTAGTAGTTTTATAACATAGGGATGGATATAGTAGCACATTTTACAGAGATTCTCAGTGCTACCTCACCAGGTGAGATATTTTTTTTCTTTGCCTTTTCTTTTTTTTTTTTTTTCTTTTCTTTTCTTTTTGAAATATCTTTAAGCAGATCTGTTTGGGACTGAACTGGGTCTTTTACTATAGAATGTTCTGCTTCCCTGTGGTTTTACTAGGGATTTAGGGGGCAATACAGACATGCAGCAAAAGCTAGTAAACTGGGATGGAAGAACCTGAGCAGTGGTCTGACTTCAGCCTGTCAGCGCTTTGAGAGAAGTCAGAAGTTCTCTAGGGTGCCCAGAGGCTTGTCAAGACAGGCTGCTGCAAACATCTTCCTCCCTTCTTCACAGAAAGGGCCTTCTTCCCAGAAAGGGCCTTGGAGAAGTGAGTGGAGAACTGGGTACAGAGCGTGGACTTAGAGGATCTAGCATCACTTGGTCTAAGGGACTGGGTAGGAATGACCCGTTCCCATCTCCAGTATTTTGGCATCTCTGTAGGGTGGTAGTGATGGACTGCTGATGCTGAAAGGAGTGGAAAGAAGCAGTTGTCAAAGGGAGTAACCAGGAATGGAGGCTGAGGGCTATGTTCTGGCATCTGCTGTTGCTGAAGGCAGGCAGCCGAGTTGGCTCGCTTGTGGGTAGGAAAGTGAAACTGGTATCAGTGTCTTGAATTTACGAAAGGCAGAGCAGGTGAACTGCTCTGTCAGCAGTTCTACCTTGGTTTTCAAACACAGCTATTTGTCATCAACCGCTTCCTCCAGAGTGTATTCCTGCCACAGTTTCACACCTATTTCCTGGCGCTTGGTGTATGCCCTGCCTCAGCAGGGGCAGGTTTTGTATGTTCTGTGCTGCAAAGCAGGATCTCAAGAGAAGGAATTGGCTTTCACTTAACCTTTGTATCTCCTCCTGCGATTTATCTTTAAAGGCACATCTGAAGCATTCAATGCTACGTGTGCTTCATATTGCTACTTGTCTGAGCACCATGCTAGCTACAGAAGCCAGAAATGTGTGTTCTAATACTCAGATAAAAATAGCTTTGTTTTAAAGCACCCTCCCCTACCTGGTATTAATTTCCATGGAGTTAAAGGATTTTAAATTCTCTTGGTTTCTGCGATGGCTGCACACTGAATTTGGAGTATCACCTTTTCCAAACAGAGGTTTAATGACATCAACAGTAAGTTTCTTCCAATATACAGAAATCCTGACAAACTGCTAATGTCTTAAAGGAGAGATAACTGCTGAATACTCTGCTTTTTTTCCATTCCTTTTCTTTTTTCTTGTACATTCAAACTGAACACAATTCAACTCTTCATTAGACATTCTTGGACTGGTAGCAGCATTGCTTTGGCTTTGTTCCTCAGTATGAGTTAATGTAAGAGTGCCATTCCAGCTTTCCAAAGGGGCAAAACCTACAGGATAACCTGATGGGCTAGTTATCAGGCTGTGGTTGCATGTTCAGGTGTATCAGACTTGCATTTTAATCAGATAGTTTGCCAGTCCCGACTTCATTTGAATCAGGTATGAAAACACAGTCATGCTTTTCTGTTTCGTAAACCAGAATACATTAGAGCACGTGGTAACCAAGCTGGCTGGGGCAGAGGAGATGGTATCTAGTCAGTCATAAACATTGTTCCATGAAATGCTGAAAATCTTGCATTGTGTAGCTTGGAGCAGCCTGGTGCTTTGCACTGTGCGGCTGTGGAGTTCTTGTTCTGCTGCAATGCTTCCAAAACCAGGCTCGCTGGTTTTTTGGCACTGCAACTTCTATTCCTCATTTACTCTTATGGTGATAACTTTGGCAGTTTTCTCAGAGAGCTTCAAGTGGGAAGATGTAGCAACAGCATTGGGAGAACCTTCTTGAAGGAAGGGGATGCATGCCCAGCTGTACCCCCCAGAAGTATTTCCAATCTCCTACTTAGGTTAATGGGGTCCTCACGTGTACCTCAAGTCTAATGCAGTTATTAGCATCTGGGCTTGGAGAGAAGCTGGAATGGCCTCTAGAACAGCTATGGTGACTGGTGTAACAAGCTGCAGGAACTGGGACTGTCTGCCAACAAGTGAACAAGCAAAAGTACCAGCGTAATGGCGAGAGAGCTGGCCACGAGAAGATGACAGGCTTGGAGCTAGACACAGGTGCACTATGAGGGTGAGAAGGAGAGCTTCTCTGTTTCAGGTACTGCTTGAAAAGCATGTGAAGCTGCAAACTCAAAAGCTATGTCTGTGTTTGATTCTGCCACTGGTTAGGGGAGCGGTGCATTAGGTGGCTTTGTAAATATAAAGGTCTGGTATCACAGCTTTTGGACCTGCTGAATTTGTCACTTTCTGTAGAAACTATCCATTGGTTAACTTCTGGGGGCAAAAGCCAGGCAAAGCTTTCTGCTCAGCACAGTTAATGTGCTGGTCTGAATGTTACTGCTAGCACTTATTACCGTTCTTTAAATCAAAAAAGTTTTTTAAAATTTCCCCTGCTTCCCAGATGTCCTAGTAAAAACATAGCAACAAAAAGTAAGTGTTGTGAAGAGTTAATTATAGAAGGAGAACCTCTTCTGAGGCTTAACTGGAAGCTAATAATGAGTTTCCATTGCCTGGAGGCAGGTTGGGATGAGAAGAAAATGGGTAAGGTGCTGGAGTGTGGGCTAAAGCTGATTTTCATTTCCTCTGTGCCGCAGATGAATAAGTGCATTTGTCTTTGTGCCTCCACCTGTAAATCACAGATGGTAGCTGCTCCTCCATGTGCCTGGTCTACTTAGATACTGAACATTTTGGAGCAGAGGCTGTCTCTGAGTCTGCCTTTGCACAGCACAGCAGGGTCTCAGTCAAAGCAGAGTGCTGGCAAGTCCTGTGCAATAATATCCAAGTGCTGTAGTCAAACCTGACGTTACCACAGCTACGCCTGCTTCAACAACTTAAAAAAAAAAAGAAAAGAAAGAAGGAACTTCAGCCATAGATTATCTGAGCTGATTCATGCTGCAAATGAAATACTTTCCAGAAGACTTCAGGTGTCCAAGATGGAGGGGAGAAGGGATTTCCTTGGGAACAGCTTTTGAGCTCTCTTATACGCTTGCCTTGAAAAGGAGGGCAGATATGTTCTGTTCGCTCACCTACCAGCAGAAGTAGCTGCTAAGTAAGGTACGTGATGGATTTAGGTAGAACTGGAAGGTGTACTCTGTTCTGAGAGAGTTGGCTGTGGGATTTAACATGCTTAGAAAAATCTTCTCTATCTCAGCATCTGGAGGAATTTTTGTGAAGGCATTTCTCACCTTTTGAGTGAGTAGTCAAGTCCTTGCTTTTGGGTGCAAAACCAGAAGGAAGGCAAGTCTAGCATCATGAAGAGTAAGCAAGGTGACACACAGGGATAGTACTGTGGAGCTCATGGCTGAACTTGGAGGTCACCAATTTCTTTGAAGCTGGCATACATCAAGAAGGAGGCTCTGTTCTCTTGCTTACCCCTTGGTTGCAAAGGCTCTTTCTGCTTTTCTCCTAGCATGGATTCACACATACAAAGCTTTCAGATGTGAGGTTACTGACCTATGAGGCACTTCTTCCTCCTTCAGCGAGGACACCAGTGTTCCCAGCTCAGCTCCACTTTGTTCCCTTCTTTCTTGTTTTGTGGCAGATGTGATCTGGACTTCGTGAAGAGCTGGGCGCAGCTCTCCCTTCGCAGCACGGCAGTAATTCATTATCACTGCTGCTTCTTGGCAGCTTGAAGCAGACTGTGCATGTGCATACGTGTGCGTGCTGCTGTAAGGTCCCATGGGAGGATAAGGGCTTAGATAGAAGTAAGTGGAGTTGGCTGGGTGAGGGACTGTATTTCCATGAGAAATAAGTGAGGGGAAAGGGAGTAAACGAGGTGAGTGGTGTTGAAGGGTCAGGTGCTTGCAGAAAGGCTCCCAGAGGCAGGAGAGAAGGCCAGACCAGCTCCAGTCAGCCCCAAGATGGACAGCTTGGACCACAGACAGATAGTTGACACGTATTAGTTACACTGCCATTAGGTGAAGGGCTCAGCTTACACCCGAGGTGTATGCAAAGCAAATTGTAGTAGTGGGATATTCCTATTTGTTCTGGACCCTGCGCCCTCTTTGCCAGCAGCAGAAAGGCTAGCTTTCCATGGTGTGGCCCCTACTTTTGCTCTCGCCCCGACAGTGGCTGGCATTGCTGCTCTTGGCTCCCTGAGGCTTTCATGGAGACGCTCCTACAGTCGATTGGTCAAATGAAGGAAAATGTCACAGGGGGAAACTATTTTGATCCATTTCACTGGGGGGGCAGAGGGGAGGGAAGAAGGGGGCCATAGTAAATGTCAAAACAGACCTGAAGTTAAAAAGTGTTCCTCCAAGCTTGGACAATGTTTGTTGGGCTCTGCCTCTCTCTTTGAGCTGGAACAAATGTGGAGAGTGAGCTGCTGTGAACTGCTGTTTGTCCTCTGCTGAAGGAACCCAATGGAACAGCTGGATCTGTGGACAGACTGGAGGTAGGTCTGGGCAGCCTGGTTTGGGACTGGACACTGAGAGGCGGTGAGGCGGGGTGCGGTGACTTCCAGTCTGAAATGCTAACGCTTCCTTTCCCCTCTGTGGCAGACTTGGTGTTGCACAAGAGTTTTTCCTGTCGATGTAGGACATGACCAGGACATGACTCTCTTCAGGGGCAGGGTCTACTGCACCAGGTTCTGTTACTGTCACACAGAAGCACTTTCTAGACAGTCTTAGGAGCTGGAGCTGGAGAGTCCTGTGAAAGCAAGCTCTTGATTTTCCTCTAGTGGGTGTGAAACCTGTGTCTTACAACACATTTGGAAGAGTGCAGACATTCAGTGCAAACCTGCCCATTTTGCCTTCTTGTTTAATTGATGCTATGTGGATGATTACAGAGGGATTTCATGAAAATGCTTATTTTAATTTATTCTATGCTAGCATACTAGTTAGTTCTTGGATATCATCAGCCTTGTGCTTTGTTGTCAGTGGCAAATGTTTTTGCTGAGCCAACTTTTTGATCTGTTTAAATGATAAGTGGCATGACATCTCCCTGGACTGTTGCAGTAGCAAGGTGCTCTCTGCTGGGTATTTGGAAAAGAAAGGCTGTATGTCTGTCTGTATCTCTTGGAGACTGTTGGATGGTTTTGGGCCTTAATCTGCAGCCATAACTAACCAGCTCTAACCTGCAATTACTAATTGGGAGTGGAGCCAGCAAACACTGCAGAGTTGGAACCGATATTCTGAGAACTGTGGAAAACAAAGCCAGGGAACGGAGCAGCGAAGGGAATTGGTTTGTGATAACCACGTGTACAAGAAACAATGAGAGACAGAGGAAAACAGAGGACGTGTATAATGGGCTCTGTGTTTCTCAGAGAGACCTAGTTAGGAAGATGTGGAATAAATAAGTCTTTGAGTCATTCCCTTTTCCATGTTTGAAAGCCTCCTAAACGTGTCATCACAAACCATCTGCATGCTGAAGATGTGCAATTTGATAAGGTATGATAGATTGTGTTGTAAGTGTGACAATAATAAGGGCATGTCTAAACATACAGCAAGTATTTTTCTTCTCCTGTGGAACATATTTACACATGAAAGTAGAGCTTTGGTTTTGTCAGCCAAAGTAGTAGATGATGACACTAAAAGCAATGCATTGAGTAAAGCTGATTTCTTGCAGTAAGTAAATTAATAGTTGGTTTGTGCAAACTTACAAGTGAGAGGAAGAACGTAGGGAATCTGTTGGTATCTCTGCAAAAGTAAGATGATTTGCTTATATGAGAAGGTGAGTGACTCTGCAAAATGCAAGTCAGTGAGGAGTGAGGTCATGTAGGAATCCGCTGATAGTTAGTTCTTGATTCAGGAAGGCCCACTAGCTGTTTGGGACTAGCTCCTCAGTGGAGAGGGGAGAGGGGTTATATTGCTTAAGCCACAGGAAAGGAAAAGATGCGGATGGCAAGCTGGGGGAGATCTCTGGAGATCCGAGCTGGCTGCTAGAGCTTTGCCCATGAGACCAAGAGTCACAGGGCAGTGACTGCCATGTGCTGAGAAAACCGAGCTCATCCGCCGCAGGAGCTGCTGCCCGGTTCTGTGTCCTTCCCCTGCTACCAGCTGCCCCATGTGTCTGCTCCCATCCACCAGCACCCATGCGAGGGCAGGGGTGGCTGGGGCCTGATCAGGAAACCCTGCATGAGGACAAAGCATGCTCCTCCCTCATGCCCTTGCTAGGAAAGAACTTTCTGGGAAGCAGCAGCTTGCTGTGGGAGTGCTCAGGGCTGCTGTAGGCTGCAGCTCAGGTGAGAATGTGTGAGGCGTAAAGCTGGCTTACAGCCAAAGGTATTTCTTCTTACCATTCTTCCTCCTCCTTTTATTTTCTTTCCCCACCCCCAAAGCATGGGAATGTAGTAATTGCATTTTGACCCAGTTTCCAAAATCACTGTAGCGTAGACGTTGAAGGACGGCGTGGGGGGGGGGGCGCGCACCACTTAAGAATGAAACCCAGCCATTAGCTAGCAGCAGCGGGGCAGGCCCAGCAGCAGCAGGCTGCTGGGGGGTGCGCTGACAGGCCGGCAGAGCAGCTGCTGCGCGGCGCACGGCTTTCGGGAGTAAAAGTCACCACGTTTGCAGGTTTTGATATTTGATCCCTGATACACAAACCTTAAAGACGGAGTTCGGGCTGACTTCAGATGAAGTGCTCTAAGCATGGATGCTTGTGTGAAGGTTCTCAAAGCTTGGCTGGAGGCTTCCCAGCAGCTTTTCTTGTGGTTATTTCTGGTACCTCTGGCTGCCAGTTGGAATGTGGGGCTATAGATACGTGTGGAAGTGGAGAGGAATGGGTGTGAACGCTTGTGTGGACTGGGAGCCTTTTAATAGAATCAGGCTTGGTCTAAGATGGGTTTTTGAAATGCGCAAAGACTTGGGGAGCAGATGCAAGTATGAAATCCAAACCAATTTCCTCATTCTGGCTATTAATGCAATGGGGGAAAAACGTCTTTTGAAGTGATTTCAAACAACAGTTAATATCCCTTGGAATCTCCCCATCAATTCACTAAGAAGTCTTGATGCGAAAGGGAAGCTGGAATTTATCCTTGCAAAAGAAGGTGGGCAGCCGAGTAGGAAAAGCAGACCAGAAGACGTTGCCCTGAGTGATGGGAATACAGTTTCCCCTGGATTCTACTATATCTGTGTCCTCATGGCCTCCGATGCCATCCCGGATCAGGAGGCTGCCCTGGCAGTGACAGTCCTTTGTAAAATACTCACAGAGGAGCAATGGGAAGCAGCTCTGCGCTGACAGGAAAGGTTAGTCAGAAATTCCTCAATGGGGACCCCCTGATCTTGTGTTCGGAACCCCCTCTGCACACAAGTGCCATTTCCCTGCCCTCCTCATTGAACCCAGTGATCAATCTGCAACCTGGTGCTGTCTTTGTTCTCCTTTCTGTGTTTGTTTTACCCTGGCTCTGACCTGCCTTGTCCATTGAGTTATGTCAGGGAGGGCATCCCAGAGACAGATGCCTCAGCTGGAGAGTTTGTTCATACACTTGGAACCGCAGTTGGGACCCTCACCCTTCTCGGATCTCACCATGATATATTCATCCATTCCAGGTGGGGAAAAGGGTTGACCTAACGCTACTTCTGGGGCACATGGATTAGTTGCACAATGGGTCCAGGAACACCACCGGTGCTTGGAGAGGTAATATGCTGTCTTGTAAACAAAGGGTGTTAGTGCGCTGGGCTGCGTTTTCCCTCCAAAACCAAGGCTGAAGCTAAAGACAAAATCATGCCCTGGAAGGCAACTCTTTGCTGCTGCACTGCAGGTTATTAGCTGTGTAATGCTCTAGTCTCCGAGGAGGACCTGGTAGGGTGCCTTGAGGATGTCCTCTCCCGTGGTGGGGAAGGATGGCAGCTTTCAGATAAGACCGTGAGCATAGAGGGGGAAATGCAGGCGAAAAGTTCAAGGCTCTGAGAGATGGAGCTATTCCTCATATGTTTGTATTGATAAAGTGATATGTGAGATTCTCCAAAGGAAATATTTTATTCTGGTGTTGTGTAAGCATAAAATGAAAGCTTGCCCTTTGACAGCACTACTATTTTCTTAAAATGCTCCACCAGAACATGCTGTCCCTTCATATCTGTCAATACTCTGTCGTGCCCCAAGTCCCGTAAAGCACACAGAACATTGTCTCAAGACAGTCATCTCCTGTTGCTACATAAATATTGAGGTGAAGCCTGAGATTATTAGCTTTTAAGGCAGAAGATATTGTTTCTCCCTTAATTTCTATTAGTCTTAAGCTGATATGCCTTGAATTTATTTTGCTTACTGGAAGCCTGTAGAAGCTGAGGCAAATTGCATACTTTGTCTCTCATTTGTGGTCCACCTGTGGATTGGTGCTTTTGAGGTGCTTCACAACAAGGCTGCACCTGACTGCTGCTTGCAGAGCACCACACAGTCTTTGCCCTTGAACTTCTGCTCAACAAATTTCCTCCTTCACCTGGAGAGGAGATAGGGGTTAGCTCTGATGTGGGCTGTGTGCTGCAGTCTCCTTTAGGGACTGCTGCTGGAAGGTAACCGCAAGAGGTATTTAAATAGGTGGTTTCAGCAACAGGTCTTTTGGGCTGATTACTCCTCAGTGCAGCTCCTCTGAACTCGCTGGAGTTGCTTTAAGTAAAGTGCACAGCTTGGCTATAGCCGAACAGTGGGAACTGTGGTGAGAATATCTGACGGGGTTGTCCAGGGAAGGTTTTCGTACCAAAGGTCTTCAGATGGAGTGTGTTGTTTTGGGGTGCTTCAAGCTCAGGCTGCTTCTCCTTTGCTCTGTGATGAATCCCTGAGATCTGGGGCTATTCCTCATCTGCCCGAGCTTGCAGAAGCTGCTGCGGCAGAAGGCTGGTGGGCTGGAGTGAGCTGTTGGCAGTGAGTTTTTGTCAGAATCTTTTCATCATGGAAGTAGCACCTGCAACTTCTTGTAGAACATTATCTGTGACAAAGGTGTCACAGCTGCTTGCCCAAAAGGGACATGGCAAACCCTTGGCTAAGAACAGTTATGATTGTGCATAATCCCCAAGTGAAGAAGAGCAAAAGTGTTTTATGTGAGGTTTGGTCCTTGTTTGTGCTTGGACAACACATTTGTGATGCTTTGGGCTTCAGACTGTCCTAAAGTGGCAAAGACCTTTTTGGAGCTACATCTGCTCCCGAGGAACTGTTGTTTGCTATAAAATAGTCAGTTTCTGTTGGGATTACCAAGCAGATAATTTAAAAATCATTGTGTCCTCAAAGCTTTATTTATAGAGCACAAATTTCTGGCTGAGTATGACCTGCCAATGTTCATTTTTAAATGTTTTGTTCAGGATATGTTTGTATAAAGGAGCAGAGCAAAGAGCAAGAGATGTGAAAATCCAAAGTGAATGATAACACTGCTGTTCAATTATTTGAAAAGAAAAGCAAACTTTTCTGGTGACCCAGAACAGGCAATGGGGTAACACACTGAAACCCTCCCAAAGGATAAAAGCAAAATCAAAACAACAAACCAAACCAGCCTTTGCTATAGAGCAATATAAATTGTATCCTGTGTAAAAACAACCCTGGAGTTTAGAAATTAAATGACAAAAGGGAAAATATGACCAAGTTACTTTATTGCAAGTGCCCGTTCCTCCCGCGTAGCCCTTTTCTCCCTATCAAAAGGCTGCCTGACCCTCCCCCCACATCCCCCAGCGGAAAAATAGGCAACACTTTAAAAGCTAATCAATGGAAACACTGTTGTTTGCTGGGAATAAAGACTTTGTATTATTACAATAGGAAAATGGTTAAAGGCAAAGAGCTGAGAGAAACTGAAGAAGAAACATTTAGATGAGTATCTGTTGTTTAAATTGGCTAAGTAAGGGAAAAAACCATGTTCCAAGAACAATAACCTAACCAGTACTGGAAATCAATTAATGATTAATGGCCTGGAGCAAAGCAGTATAGATCTCCATGGACTACTGTGTAGTTTCCTGTTGTGAGAGTTTTACAGCTTCTTTTGAAAAGCATCTATCGCTAGACATCGCCGGGAAGGATGCTCAGGGGGATGTAAGGTTGGATTCAGTAGAGAAATTAGTATTTTATCACTGCTGTCACCACTACCTGTGGTAGTGCTGTTGCCTTCAGAATAGGACGGAGCTGGCCATAGCTTGACTTCATGGTTGTTGAGGTAACAAATGTGTTTATCCAAGGCGTTTCCTATAAATCTTCAGTTTGGGGCTTATGCCACCAGAAAGGTTTTGTTCTGTTTCATGGGGTTCAGCCATAAGCAAAGCCATTCAGACCCCATGGTGTAGCTCTGGGCATGTTTACCTTGTGAAGGGAGTCCTCCCCGGCACGAGGGATTTCACAAGCAGCTGCTTTTTACTGTGGCGTGCCGTATTTTGGATTTCCTGCTGCTGCCATTTGGCATCTCCAGAGCCCTGGGCAGGTGTCCACAGAACATGTCATCTTGAGTGGAGGCTGTCGAAGAAGAGGACGCCTTGGGAAGGAGACTGGAACATCTGCTCTTGGCTGTTACCAGATGGAAAGCTCTTAGATTTGAACCTCATGGCTAAGCCTAGAGCTATCCTCTACCTCTCCTAAATGGCTGCACTGGAAGGAAGGGTCTGTTTTGGAATCACCTTACCGTGTTCCACCTTTGGGTTTCTTGTATTGTAAAAGGCACGGTCTTGGATTAAGAGGATCACAGTCATCTGCCATTCAAGTTACTCTTGCCAGCAGAGCGCTCAAGACCCGATGCTGTCAGCGGAGGAGAGGCAAGGGTTCCTTTCCAGAGAAGAGGGCAGAGTTTGTTTTCCTGATGTAGAACACCTCTGAATCCTAATGCCTATCCCCATCCGCTTGCCAGAAGGTAGCGGATAAAGCAAGCTGCTGATTGTCGGTAGTGAGTGACGAGTTTTGCTGGTTGTGTTGGTAGACCTGACCTTACACCAAGAGTGGGTGAGATTTCTCCATCTCCATCTGGTCAGCAATAAAACATTAGAAGCTTTCCTAAGCAGGTGCACAGTGAGAAGGATTTTGATCAAGATGGTGGTTGAAACTTGACAAGGATTTGGTGCTCAGGAGAATTGCTCTGGACTGCGGCCACAGGTGCTATACAAAAGGATCGGAGGTCATGTCGGCCTCTGTCTCAGAGCTGGGAGTTTTTAGCCTGGGATACCAGTAAGCTGAGGAACGAGGAAGGGAAGCTCATCTAAATGACAGCTGGAGGAGTGCCTGGGAAAAAGGGTAAGTCCTTCTGACATAAATACTGCCTCTCTCACTCACGACCCACCCGTATCTGGCATACAACAGAGAAGTGCTTCCAGCTCTGTACCCTGTTTTCATCTACATGCAATCAGCCCTTTGCTAAAGGGGGGATGATGCTAGCCCTGTGACTTCTGTCCTGAGAAGTGAAAGGAGTCTGTGTCCCCTCTGCTGTGCTCTGTGCAGGATCTCACTCTAAAGCAGAGAGGAGGCAATGTGTTAGAAAAGCACAGAGTTGCTCCAGCTGGCTGGGCCGCTCGGTCCTGCTTTAGCCCCCTCCTCCATTACTCGTCCTAGACGGGGTGCGTATTTGTTCCTTCAGCACCCCGAGGGTTGTAGGTGGCGGAAGCGTTGTGTTCCAGCATCCTATGCTCTGGTGGTTTTTGTGGGTGTATAAACAAACACGCTTTCTTTATTTTAACAAAGCCCTGTGTTTTTGGCTGTCTGACCGATGACTGGTTTGGCTCCCTGCCCTCCAGTGCAGAGCGGGACACAACTTGAGGCGCGTGAAATGAGTTCGTTCGCCGGCTCTCCCGCAGAAAGCCCGGCCGGGAGATGCAGAGCAGACACCGGCCGCCGCTCGCGGGGCCGGAGCTGGGCTTTGCTTCAGCCCCGCTCTCCCGGGGCAAAGCGGCCTTGCTGATCTGATCTGGGGGTGCCTGTGGCCGGGTCCGGGGGGTGTGTGTGGGGGGGAGGTTTCCAGCAGAGGGCCCCCGAGCAGCGCCGCAGCCCCTGGCAGGCTCCCTGCCTGCTCCGGCCCGACCCGAGCAGCGCTGGGGCTCCCGGCGTCAGCTATGGCGTGTGGCGACACGGCAGCGGGCTGCCTGAGGGGTGTGCTCCTCTTGGGAACATAAGGGATGGTTTTGCCTGGAAATACGGGCGTTTTAGGAAATGTAGCCCTGAAAATAGTAGCTGGTACGGGGCTGACGGGTCTTGCTCAGAGATCTGTGCAAAGCACAAGCCTGTCTTGCTTCCCAGTCAAGCAGAACACGGTGCTTATTTTCACACATTCTGATCTCCAAGCATTACAGCCTTCCAACCTTTAGTTAACTAGAGATCTAGTGAAAAGGCTTTTGGGGTGAATACACTGTTACCAGAAGTTTTCAGGAGTGTCAGGGCGATGAACTAGGATTCTTATGGAGTCTTAAAATTTAAAATCATCAATTGTCTTCACAGCTCACTGAGGCAGGACTAGGAGAAAGCGCGGGCTCTGCTGACTGAGTTTCAAAAGGTTTACTTACATTGGACCTTTAATAACCAACTATCAGGTAATGCTCACTGAGACGCCGTGTTTGGTCTAGTTTTACGGGGAAGTGGATGGGAAGGACAGACAAGTTGGGTGACTTGAACACAAATATGAGAGCTACTGTATTGGTTTTGGTGGAATTGGTGCTATTGGACTAATTCAGCTGTAATACTAAGGAACATAAGGCAGAAGTTTGTTCCATTGAGTTCAAAAGCTAGAATGAGCTGCGTACTTGTATCTTTTAAAATCACGCCCTCCCCAAAAAACCTCAAGGTCCTTAGGAATACCCACGATCAAGGATTGAGACCGGAAAATACTGTTTTTGTTAATGTAAAGAGGATTATTTGCATGCACAAATGTGTTCAGGGTTGAGCCTGCTTTTGTAAATGATGACTTGGCACCGACTGTTTGTCAACAAAGGAAAAGATACAAAAAGCCTCTTAGGCAAGTACCACTGTGGTCTCTCTCTGCCCTAGTTCTTTCTATTGAAATCGTTCTGTCCTGTGAATTTCCTGACTTACACTGAATTACTCCCAACTTCACCCCATGCAAATATTTTATCACTCAGTCGTCCGCACCAAGCCCTGGAAATGCAGGAGCTGCCAGTTCCCATCTAGTTCAGCATCGTCTCTGACTGACAACGCTGTGGTCAGCACGAGTGGCTTCTGAGGAATCTGTGCGAAGTGCTGCAAGATATATTTATGGAATAACCTGCCCGCAGGGAAAGTTTTACTCTACTGCTTCCACTGAGCATGGGCCTTTATGTATTCTCTAATCTTTCCCATCATAACTTTGGCTCTTCTCATCATATGTATGTCAGACACTGTCACTGACAATGGTACCTCGCGTGACCTCACAGAAAGCCGTGCGCTGGACGAGAAGGCGGAAAAATAATTTCTCTCTATGATTAGACATTTAGTTGAATGTGGCATCCCATCCCATGTCATCGTTGAGGCACGCTTTTATTGCCTTGGTCCTGAGTGGGAGGCTGGCTTTAGTGAAGGCCGCCAGCACACCTCTGCTTCACAGTGTCTTTGTGCACAGAGCCGAAGTCAGCGGCCTTGGAAGACAGGTTTAAATAGAGAGCCAAAGGCTTCCCAAAAAACCCCCTATTTTCATTGTCTGGTCTGTGAATGGAAGTTAGTGGGTTTTAGGCCTGAGCAATAAGCTTTCTGCTGTTGATTAAATCAAACAAGAAATTTTGGAAATGACTGGGTAATTTGTAAGAGGCAACATGCGGGCCGAGTGTGTAATTAATGGTGAAAAGTACGCGTATGCAGTGTGTTGGACAAGTCGGCTCTAGCTGGTGGTTTGGGATTCTGTCAGTCATGGTGACTGACAGACGGGATTATTGGGTTAGTTCACTTGGGTGTTTCTCTGTTCATAGAGTGTACTTGTTTTCAGACTTGGCTAAGAACACTGCCTTGGCTCTTGATTTAAGGAAATGGTTTTGGTAGGGTTTTAGATCATTGAAGGTAGCGATGGTGTATTTAGAGACTGATTTGAAATCATGCATCCTCGTGTCAAAACATTTCTTAGCCGGAAAATGAAATGCAGAGGTTTGAGGTGACAGTCCTTACAATGAATTGTGAGGCAATGGAATTGTTATGGGAGATATTTAGATTTGTTACTAAAATAGGGAGCTAAGAGGCAGCTGTTCAGGACCATACAAGAGGTGCTTTCACCTCAAGACTCGGGGTGGTCCTAAAACCCCTATTAGTTGTCTAAGTGGCGAGATGTAACAGCAATCTTCTGAAGCAGCTAATGTGTCTTGTCCTTCAGGAGCTTCCCAGTTCATTACAGAGAGAAGTGAAGTTGAAGGTATAAACTAACTGGAATATCATTAGGGAGTTAAAGCATGCAGAGAGTAGACCTTGATTCCGAGCTGTCGCCTTCACCTTTGGAAGAGGGGGACATGTATATTTATGTGGGCATTTGGACTTGAGCATACAATGCTTCTTAATTAATTTAGTGCTTTGCTTTTGTTAATACATGGACTGTAATTAGTTCAAACGAAATACAGCTCTAAGTGATGCTGCTAGTGACTCAATGGAAACCCACTGATGGTCTAAGTACATCAATCTGATTTCCTAAAGGGAGGAGAGGAGCCCAAGTCCTGGCCAATTCATGTCCACAGGTCTGAGATCTTTCTGAAGAACATTAAAAAGAAAAGGACACAGTGGCTTAAAGAAAATTTCCTGTTTTCAGGAGCTGGGGAAAGCACAGAGTTGACAGTGGCAGAAGGGAGGAGGGTAATTCAGCAGGGAGATAGCTTCTGCTGTGCTCTCACTCCCGTCTGCAAGTGCTGTGGTTCCTGTTGTGAACACTTTTTTGCCTGTCCAATGGATTGTGTGTTATTCCCTAATACAGAATTTGGACAGGTGACAAAAGTAGAGCTTTAGTAGTTGAGGAGTAGCTGAAGAAGTAGTTGCTGTGTGGTAATCCTAAACCTTGCTGAAGAAGTGGAATTTTTCCTCTACAGAGCTACAATAGTCTCCTTTGTTCCCTTGAGCATCCACGTCCTTTCTGCTGATGGATTGTGGGTCTGCCATATTCCTTGTGAGCTTTTTGCAGAGCTCCGTTGTTGAAAACTATTCCATGGATCTCATCACCTTGTCCTGGACAGTAAAACTGAGCCCAAGAGCCAGAGGTTACTGAGCAACACTGGGGGCATTGAGACTAGCGCTCTCTTCCAACATGTGAAGAGAAGCTGGAGAGAACTGTTTGAAGGGCAACGAGTGTACATCGAAGTGTGTGTGCCTAAGAGAGAGAGGGGAACTAAGGCTGCACATGTGTGCAGCGAAGTCTGGTTGGCAATAGGTGAGCTTTGTCATGCTGGAAGCTAAAGAGCAGGATGAGGTAGGATATTACTTCCTCACAAAATCATAACAAACTGCTGTTTTCTACATTTGTTCTTGTGTTTTGCTCTGTGGTATGTGCTTTTGGCCGAGGTGCTACCTTGGTTGTGTGTTTCCAGTGGTGGGGTTCTCACCGTGGGAGTGCAGTGCCCTCCCTAAAAGACTGCAGGCTGCACTCAGCTGTGGTGGGGAACCTGCCCCTCTGTCTAGGCACTGACATCCTCCCTGTATCATGGGCGAGAGCATCCATCGCTTGCGTGCTGGGTAGCTGCTGGGCATCTCCTGGGCTGAGGAAGAGGGTGGCTGGGGACAAGATCGTTTCCAGGCGGTGGTTGGAGGGGTACCTATGAAAACCTACCGACAAGTGAAGAAATGACAGAGAAAGTGATGTGTGGCGGCCAGCACCCCGTTGGGAGTGCGGGGGACTGGGGGGCACCGAGCCGCTGAGGGACCACTCTGGACGGCTCCCGCTCTGGGGACGGCTCCGCAGGGCACGACAGCTTCTCCTCCTCCCGCCCTGCGCGGGCCCGGCCCGGGAGCCAGGGGCCGGCTCTCCCCGCGGCCACCCGGCTCCAGAGCACCTGCCGCGGCGGGGCCCGGAGCGGCCGGTGC
>VZTU01001632.1:466054-516033 GCA_013400835.1 Zapornia atra
CTTTGAGTTGCTGGAGCATCTCATTTCTACTGAGTTTGCTCAAGATTGTATGCAGTTTGTGGCAGGAATGCTTTTTATTGCTGTTAAGACAGCATTGAAGACAATTATAGCACTCATAATTGGGTGGTAAAACTGTGTGTGTCTTAAGTAAAAAGTTACAGAACTTTAAAAATACCTAGTTAAATCTGTACTGCAGCCTGCTGGAGTGCTTGTTCTAGGGTAAATCGCTTACTATCCTCTCACTAGACTCTGATGACTCAATATCGAATAGTGGATCAAGGAGTGGCCATAGCCTTTCAGGTCAAAGCTTGCATGGAGATTGAGCTCAAAGATACCGTGACGTGGGGCTAACTGTAAAGCCTTGAAAATCAGCGTGTGCTTTCAGTTACAATGAAAATACCTCCTCTGAAATAAAAACCTGTAGCACAAGGCTTTCGGGCTTCAGGAGGATGCAAGCTGGCCATTGCTTTGGGTGTTTCTAAGGTGAGCACCCATGTGGTGACCCACCGAGCCAGGAAGCACCATGCTATCATTTGTCTTCTTGACTGTCAGTGCCTTCATTGTGTTAATGGAAGAGACAGAAATGCTTTTTAAATTACACGTTTTTCACGTAAGGAACTTCTCATGTAAGGAATTCGTGACTGAAGTTGTCACGAATACTCGCAGTGGGGAGAATTGGCATGGGACTTGTGGGTGAAATAGTGGAGAATTAGGGAAACCTGCATCCTGGTTCCTGGCCTGCAGTTTGGTTTGGTTTGGAACTCTAGACTTCGGTCCAAATTTCCAGCCGTGTAAATATGAGGAGAGCGGGATTTGTGCTGACAATAGTCAGCTGTGATCCATAGTGTTTGAGTATGACTGATCCTTCAGAGCACATCAGAGGAAACTGGCAATGGCCCTATTTTTAACAGATTTTCTCACCAGAAAATCTCTTACTGGAAGAGATGGTCTGGCAGCACCAGAATCAGAATCCTTTTAATTTACAGTTCAAATGAACTTTCAAATGCCTGAGTTCCAGACATGTGTGCTAGCAGAGCTAATTCTGCTGCAGAAGTGAAACAATGACTGAAGGGGATTATTACTATTATTTTTTAAATGTGTGCTTGTATTATTTGTATGTATATAAATATGTGTGGGGAGAGAGAGGGAGAGAGAGAGAGAATGTGGCTTATCTGTGTATTTGGTACTCGTAAGGAAATCTTTCAAGGGTGGGGGGAAATCTTCTGAGTTGCAGCATTTCAAACCCTAGCTATATTACTTAACTACCTTTGTGGGGGAACAGGGCCATATTTCTGTTTTGGCACTGTATAATACATATATTTAGCTTGCTAAATACTTTGTGTTAAATCTGACTTGAAATGAGCCTTAATTGTTCTTCCGTAAGTGCTGATCGGTACATCTCACATCTCAAAGCAAGTCTTGAAAAATTGAACTTGGCGGTCACGAGAATCATTTGAATGACTTCTTACAAGACTGGGGATTATTCAAATCCCTTTATTCTGTTCTTAGTGATAATTATAAAAAGGGCTCCATTAAATTCTAACATCATAATACATGATAGTATTTAAAAATGCGGTACCTCAGGTTTTAATCTGTGAAGAGTCACTGCAGCTCACCTGTGGAATTAATGAAACAGGCCCAAATTTTACATGAATCTTCCCCAGTGGAGATTTACTTTTACTTTCTTTTACAAGTTACACAATGAGCTGGTATTATGCAAGCGATCCTAGTGGCTTTGTGTGTGCAACAAATATTTGGCTTTTTTCCACTTAAAATTGACTCCCATTGTATATCCTGTCTTTCTCTGCTACTGTTTTCTGATCAGAACATGCAAAAATTTCGGTTTGGGTTTTTTTTTTAAGTCAAAAAAGACAGGAGTCTTCTTGCATGTCACAATCATATTTATGATAACGTTCATGTTTTGTCTGTTTTGAATAGTAGCTGCAGAAACAGAACTTGCCTCTTTTTCTCTGGTGTGCACAACTTGAAGATGAGAGTATTTGCTCCCCGTAATTTTTAATTTTTTTAAAATTGAATTTTCACTTAATTTTAATCCCCTCTTGAGGGTTTACTGATCTGAGTGCCTATTTCAACTCCTAACCTTGAACAGAAGGTTGCACAAGTTAACTGCTTTTATTGTACCCGTGACAACACTTCTGACGCATTGTCAACCCTTATACATAAGCGTAAAGATCTTTCATCAAGGTTGCAAACGATGAGAAGAATCAGTGTTTACAATGAGGCTGGGAAATACTTGTTCTGTAGCTGAAGGAAAAGTATCGCTTGAGCATCTCAAACCTGCTTCGTTGCACTGGAATTGAAGGCAAGCGTGTTTCTCATGCGAGAGCTGAACGTCGCCTGTGGTGTGTGCACCTCATAGTTGGCGAATTTGGCAATTGTGCAGGGGATTTTACCCAACTTCTTGTTAAATTTGAATAGTCTGATATCACTTCCACATCTGGCAGTTCCTGCATTCAGCAGACAAACAGCACAGCTAAAGAACAGCAGCACAGAACAGCAGCCCCGTTCAGCAGACCAGCCTGTGCCTCTTTCCAGGCAGAAACAATAATTGCAATGAAGAAATAGACAGGCACTTTGTTCTCTTCTGTCCGCAGCGAAGCTTTGTTTCAAAGCCCTAATGGCACAACAATACAGCCTGTAGTGCCCTGGGAGTAGTTGCACATAAATGGTTTAACATCTCACGATCTATTAGGCTTGGGTTTGTGGGGAACAACCAAGTTTGAGGAGCATTGTCTGGGTAAGGTGTGCACGTGGCATTATATGGAAGCGATGCCAGAGCCTCTGTAATGCTGCTGACAGGTAAGCATAGAGAAATGCCGAGATGCACCAAGTTTCAGTGCAGTACATGTCTGCAGCAGTGCGTAGAGAAGGCTCGGAAATGCTATCAGAGAATGACAGCCTGCTCTGCATCGCTGCTGACAGGATGGCAGGCTCCCATTCCAGTCCCTCTTACAATTCATGGGATGTTTGTTTCTGTGGGGCTTTTGCCTTAAACCTGCAGAGCACTTGGGTACAGGTGACTTCTGGCCTTGAAGCAATTGAACTGACTGACCTTTAAGGCCATGATGAAGTCCTGTGGTGGACCGAGTCCTGCGTGCGTAGCTCCACTGACATGAACAGTGAGATAGGACAGCGAGTGTAGCCCTGCCAGATGGCATCACTCTTTTTGTTGAAAAAAACATGTTGAATAGGCAGATGTTGTTAGCAGAGCGTTCACTTTAAATGCTTTTCATTTCAGAGTTAGCGTATGTCCCCAGCGTATCCCTGACACATACATCACCAAAATGTGCTTGGAAAGAAAAGATTATTCTTGTCTAAGAGCAAGAAGTCCTTCTGCAGGAATGCTATATATGCAAAGTTCTTCCCGTAACTCTGTAAATGCTTCCCACTCAGGATAAAATAGTATTTGATGCTTTCTACTTTTTTATGAACAGTAAGTGATTGATTTCTATCTGGAAAAGCTGCAGTTGGGTTTTTAGAAAGGAAGGCTGTGTATCTCCTGCAACATATGCGTTCCGTGTCACACAGATGCTAAGAATGCACTCTGTGGCCTTCAGTGGATAGTTTATGTTTTACTTAGCTGTGCTTGGGGAAGTGGCTTTTGACGATGTTAAGGTAACTCAGAGTCCTGACTGCGCTCTCCATGTCAGACAAAAGTGTTTTAGGTAGTTCTGCAGAGGAAAAGGTGAGTATGTGCTTTTACTCTGTTTTGTATTTGGAAAAGGCTTCCTTTGGCTAATGCTTCCTTCAGCTTGATGAAGATGGCTTTTGTAACTGTAAAAAGAACTAAAGGTTTTGTGAAACATTGAAACACAGAGAGTGCTCTTTGAGATAGTGTGCTGTATGGATGCAGAGAAAACCACTTGAAGAAAATTTAATTAAGCCTTGGATGCAAAACGGAGGCAAGGTTTGGTAGATGACTTCTGTCACTCAGAGGTGTGATGGAGAAGGTGTGAGCACAGTAGCCCAAGTGGGCAGCAGGGGAACGGAGGGATCTGTGCTGTGCCGAGCTCTGTACGTCCCTGGCAATGTCACTGTTGCTTTTGAAACCCAGGTCTACACGTAGGCTTTGGTCTGTGGAGCCCAATGGCTCTAAGCTCCTCTGGCCCAAAGCCTTGTGGTTTGCATGGGAAGCATCCATGCACTGTGCCTGCTGAGGCTGGCTTGCAGGCCCTCCTGCTGCACTGGAGAGTACTAGCTTGTACAGAGGACATTGCTGGTGTCCAGTGGCAAGAGGGAGATGTTGGATCTGCTGGGCTTTGTGGTAGCCCTTGAATTTTCCACCTTTGAAGTGCTCTGAAGCTAAGCCTTGGAGCTTGCTAGCATGGAAAGAATGTGAGCAAGTCTGGGCTTGAGCATAGGCTTGAGCCCGTGCCTCACTGACAAGGTAGGCAAGCCCAGGCACCCTTCCTTGACTGTTGTGGGCATTGAACTACAACCATGATGCTCCAGCTACTCAGTTTAATGGCTTATTCCTATTTGTGGTATCAATTAAAGGAGTGGGCATGTAACTGCGATCACCCTACTATAGTTTAACCCAGGACCTACACTCTGGACCTGTGAACAAAACAGTGAAACAGCAGGAATTGCTGCAAAAGAAAAAAAAACTCTCCTTATTTCGTAAGTTTTGTTTGGATTGCCCATCTCTTCCCTTTGCCAAAAATGCAATGTATAATTTTTGTTGAAAGGGGATACGCTGCAAAACAACTCAGTGGAAATCCCAACTATATCTTACAGTGTCAGAATCCTCTCCAGACACTGAATAAAGGGAGATCATGTCTCCAGCTTTTAAAATAATTACTCCAATTAAAGATCAAGCTAAAAGAGCCCAGAGCCAATGCAGTTCCCTGAACATTAGGTATACAACTTAATTTATTAAAAAGCATTGCAAAACCAACTTAAGCTCATCATGCTCAAAATATCTCTCCAGGCGAGTAACCTGAATGTCCTCTGGGCCTCCAGCGCTGGAGAAATGTGGGAGTTCGCAGAGGTTTCTGTGAACCCTGAAAGCTGCTGTAGGTACTTTTCTACAAGTGAAGCCATCTTTCTTGAACCCGTTTTTTGTCTTTTTAATTCTAAAGGATGAACAAGACACCTTTGCGTTAAGTATTCCTGGTGCAGTAACGCCTTAGGTTACGAATGGCTTTGTGTTTTCCTGGGAAGTCTTGGCTTGTGACTTTGTGAAGGCACCCAGTGTTTTCCACAAAGAGATCAGTACGCTTCTGGTTATGACCCTTAACTTGAAATTCTCAGCAATGTCTATGAAGTCTTGAACTGTGGTATCAGCCCAGCTTTCTCTGGCTCTGTTCCCAGACCGATCATTCCACTCAGCAATAAACAAAAAGTAAGATAATGGGTGCAGATAATAGGGATTTAATATTACCATAGACTCTTTTCCTTTTCCCTTTAAACAGCCGTGTTGCCATCAGGTGCTGGGTGTAGAGCACCTGTTCCTTGTTAACAGGTGTCCCCAAGAAGTCTGGGATCACATGAAGATTTTCAAGCTGGCTTCAGCGATAGGTGGTTACACCCTGTATTTAAAAACGTGCCTGCAGCTGATGGTTAAGGTGCACGTGACTCAACCAGAGTCACCAAGGAGTACCTCTTATCTCTCTTCCGTACTGAGGCCTTTATCACCAAAAGGACAAAAGGCAGCTTCGTATCCAAACTCTGTTGAAAATTAGCTGGAGTTGGCCACCGTTGTACCTTCATCTAGACTAGAGATTTCTAGTTAAAGATGACGGATGAAACTTTACAGGCACCGACTTAAGTACAGTACCCAGGAAAACTCATAGAAGGCTTTCTGTGGAGTTGGGGGTGAATTGAAGCAGCTAATGGTCATCACCTGGCCTCTAAACTTGGGCAGGTTATGTATCTTGCTCATGTTTAAAATGTCCTGGCTTGAAAGCCTCTTTGGTAAAGGGCTGGGTTGCACAGGAATCTGAGAAATCTCACCTTTCCAAAGAGAACATTATAGGGATGTCTGGGAAGTTCCTATTTATGAACTAGTGTTCTGTTACCGGATGCAGGAGGAACCAGCTGCACATAGAAGGGGAGCAACACGCTAGGTTCAAACACACCTGAGTGTCTGAAAAGGTGCTACGGGAGTCTGATATCATGAGTAGCCTGCCTTTGGTATGGGAAGATGCAAGTGGTTTTAAGGTTTTAGGCTGTCTCTATCCAGAAGAATGATTTTTATTTTTTTTCCCCTCAGGTACATTCTTCAAGCTGACATTGAAAGAAATGGCTATGCTAAAATCACAGTTTCTCTTCCAGAAATCCGCTTGGTCTTCTGGACAAGCCTGTTAGTCACTACACCAGATTTCAGATTACTTTGGAGGACCCGGGACCTCCTCCAACTGTGCTGCTTCTCAGCATCAATGTGCTCCTACCAGTTTTTCCACCCAAGTTGTCCTTCCATGGCAATGGGTCACTAGAAAGGAGTTCATAAGAAGCAACTATGATGAACACTTTCTGGCAAGGAGCTACTTTTCAGCTCTGGGTTATTGTTTTGTTCTCAGTCTTGTTTTAGGCTGATATGAGTAAGTCTATTTTGGGCTGCCCTCAATTGGATGTCATGTAGAGGACAGTCTTGTTAAAACTTGGGAGTTGCCTGCTCAGCAGTTTGGTTATGCGCTCTTGGCTGTGGTTGGAGGATACAGTAAATCCAGCTTTAGGGCACTTAGAACCAAATTAAGAACATTACTCTCCCATGAAGCATAATGCCAATCTAGTAGGAGACTCATTTTGCTGGTAAAGTGAGTTTAACATTTCTAAATGGATTGACTTTATGCAGGATCATGTGTTGTCTGCTTGTGCTGCTCTGTTTTTATGCTGTGTCATGTTCCTCCTGTTTAAGTAGGTGTCCCGATGGCAAATGAACCCCTATCGTTTCACTCACTGACTAATGCAGCAAAAACGCAATCATGTGCCCCTGCCTGATCTGGGCCAAACCCTTATTAATGGCTAATTGATAGTCTGTGGGTTCAAATTTAAAGATCACAGGCTTGATCTACTCTTCACTGGCACCACACTTTGAAGTCAAGGTAGTAAGTAGGTCATGGTGATGCATTGCTCTTATCGGCTGAGCACGTGGAAGGGCAAGGGGTGCCTGAGGGTACTGCTCTGCTCCCTGTGCCCATGACCCCGCCATTGTCCACTGCAGGGAATTTCACTGAGAAGCATACAATGTCTCCATTTGCTTTCCTTGCAGGGGCTGTCAAGGGAGTGAATGTTTGGATAAGCTAGTGGTGATGGCAGTGAGGTTCCCCCAGTTGTCTTTTATCCCAGTGGCCGTCAGTGTTCCATGGCATCTGCTTTCTTTGATAGTACTGGCAAAACCATGTATGAACCATTTTGGGGTTTGTGGTGGTGGTGTTTCGGTGGGGGCTTTTTGGTATGTTTGTTTCTTGGTTTTCTGTTTGGTTTTGTTTCCCCTGCAAGTGCAGCTGGTGGAGGCAAAAAGGGCATTTAGTTTGAAAACCAGCTGTTTGCATTCTAGCTATCAGCTCTGCATTAGTTTTGATTGACTATTATTGAATTAACATTTTATGCCTGCACTGGGACCAATGCCAGCGACCTTCTTCAGAAGAGGTTTTGTTTCTTCTCCCCTGGGGAACAGTTGCTGTGAAGTCTTCCGGACAAGGAGTGGAGACAAGTGAGGATGAAGTTAGCTTGGAGCACTCTCGTAAATCCCGCTGGTTTTCTCGCTTGTCTAGTATTTTTTGAGAAGTTTACTTTCCTCCATCTGGATGATGTATGAATGCTGACATTTGGATTTGGTGGCTTTGCCTCTTCTTTATAGCTGCATGCTCTGATCGCACTTCTCTTGATGTGATCTCAAATGTTATTGCATCTCTTCTTCTCTAACTTGAACAAAGTACTTAATCTTACAGGGACTTTCCTCTAGAAAGGAAGATTGCAGAAACTGATTTTTTTTTTTTTAATAATATTTTTTCCTTCCCCTTGAGACCTCTGCTATCCAGAAATCAAATAACCCCCTTGGCATCCTCGTGGTTCTTGGTCATGCAGTATCTCCAGGTCTCGGTCTGTAGCTGGACAGCATACGCCATAGTTGTGTGAGGATTTTGCTGATAAGCGCGTGTCAAGAATTCCTGCTCGTGTAACGCTGTTGTGTGCTGTTGGGTTGTGCCACATGGGCTGTGTATGAGTGCTGAAGCAGATTACTGAAATCATCCACGTTAAAAATATCCTTTATGCTGGATTATGTTTTTGAAACCAGCATATCGTGAACCCGCTTATCACTTCAGAATGCCGAGAATTGGATCAGAAATGCTGTGACTGCACTCCGTGAAGTGCTGAAAGTGCATTCACTCCCTTGGCTGATTCAGATGTGTCCAAAACGTTTTATACAACCAGGCTTTCTGCCCCGGACGGCCGAGCGTTGTGCTGGATCGGGTATTGTCTGTCCTCCCAGCAGAAAGCAGAAAGCCAGCATACATTCTGTACTGCATGCTTGGCTGGGGCCTGGCCTGGCTCAGCCCCCACGTTAATGTCGGTGGTCCAGAGGTTTGTGATGCCTTTAGAATGACTTCAGCATCTCTGAGATGCTTGGGAAGGTGATGGGGAGGAAAACGTGCAACTCTAGGAGTTGTGCCTTTGAGTGTGAGAAGCCTGAAGGAAGGAGAATTTTCCAAACTATAATTAAAGGAGTGAAATGATGGTGTAAGCCTGTCTTGGGCATTTTGTGTTAGCGGGAGCATTTTGTGTGCCGGGGGTTATTGCTGTGGAGGAGACCTCCCCCCAGACCACCCACATGGGAGGACAAGTGTGGGAGCTGCTAGCTGCAAAGCTGGGACCTGGACTGCTGGATTGCTTTCCCTGGAGAAAACTGGATTGGGGTTAATGATGCCACCAGGCATGCTGCCCCATCCCACATCGTACACACTGCCTGTGCTTTTGCTGAGTGGGAAATGGACTTAAGCTGAGGAACTCTCATTTCAGAGATGGCAAGACTGAGATGCCTGCCTTAACATCCTTGTCTCTTGGTAGGAAATGCTGTGTCGGGTCCAAGCTGCCCATACCTTGCTGCCTGTGACTCCGGGTAGGCAACGTGCCCCAGGTGCTGGAAAGGTTTCCCACAGCTGTTTTTTGGCTGTCTAGATTTAGGTATCTGCGTATGCGTGTACATAGGTGTATACAGATCCCCCTGTCTGTTTGGTGCTTCTAAAGTCGCTTGCATGGGCTTTTACTTAGTGTGCCGAGCTGAGGTGAATTACATGCTTGTAATATTGCAGGCAGCTCTTAGCCTGCGATACCTGGCCTTGTGACACAGTGCACTTAGGCACAGATTTGTTGAAAAGAGCTCTTAGACGAGGCTTGAACAAAGAGTGGCTACTTTATAAAACGGGATTGCTTTTAAATAGACATAGGTTTAGTTGAAGAGCACATGAAAATGCTCTCATAAATCAACCCTCTGGAGTGGTTTCCTCTAAGGTTTATTGAGCCTCGAGCCATGCACTGAATTGTAAGCTTCTTGTATAATGCCTAATTTTCTTAAAGTGGGGCAAGCGTACATGGTATGTCTTGCAAACATCTTTTCATGTTAGCCTCCTCCTTTCACGCACTCCTGAAATGTGCTCTCTCCTCCTGCCCCTTTCCTGGTTTTTAACTACTTCTAAGAATTTGCTAACCTTTTTTCCCAAGCAAATGTTTTGAAGCAGGTGGGGGATTTTTCAGGACTTTTTCATGTCCAGATTGACCTCTGTTGTTTTTATTTCCATTAGCATGTAAAATGGAAAGAAAAAAAAATAATTGTAGGGATTGCCAATCAGATGTGTGAAGCATGGTCAAGTAAGAAGTTGCCTACAGGACAAAAAACTGTAACAAAAATATTGCAGGACATGACATTGCCACAGTAATACACGGCCAAAAAAAAAGAATAATCCCACAGGCTGTCTTGAAATAGTAATTTTTAGGAAAAGTCCACTACTGCTTGTGGCTTTAAAACCTGACACTGTTCTGCCTCTAGAGGAAACTTTTTTTGTGATTTATATTTCATGCTTTGTAGAAAATTAAGCCACAAAAATGTCTGGTTTATGTTAGCCTCAAACAGATATATTCATAATATTTGTAGTGTGAAATCACTTCATCCCGTTGATTGGCTCATCTCATAAAGCTCCTGCGTAAGTGCAATCTTGAATTCCTTTCAGAGCGTCCCTGCACCCTCTCCTGGCTCTAGGTATGTTCAGTACAGATGGGGAGGGTGTCGGGAACCAGGTGCTCAGCCATAGAGGTTCATCTTGCCGGCTGGAGAGGGGGCTTTAACTGGGATGCTACCGGTTTCAATGTAAGCTTGAATGGAATGCAGACTTCTGCTTGTACATATGTCTCCAGTTACAGCTCTGTGGCTTCCTTTAAGAGAAGGAAATGAAAACAAACAGGCAGCTGACTTTATCGGGTTTTATAGAGTTGTGTCATTTTATGGTAAGGAATCTAAACATAATTAAACAATGGCTTCAACTGTTACACCTACATTAGGGTCTAGTGCCAGTATTCCCCACCCCCACCTTGTATTTACCTCTGCTCTGATAACAAGAAACTTTGTTGTTTGTGCAGGACAAAACATCAATTTCATTCTCTCCTAATTGTTTTTCCTAGTAGTTATTTCATTTTTGGAAAGTATCCACATTGAAGAGTTCTTACAAAGTTGTCAGATTTAAGCTGAAATCCAAGTGATAAAACATTTTTTGTTGAAATATATTCAAATAAACCTTGCCTTGGTTTCAGGAAGGTGATCTCACACAGTCACAGGCTTCGCCCGTCAGTTGAGATAAACCTTTAGAGTTCTTGACGTTCCAGTCAGTGAGAGTTTTTGAAAACAAGATGTAGTCAAGAACTGAGATTTGTATTTATATCCTGTAATGGGACGTAATTCCAGTCCCTGAGAACACCTCTATAGAGGGAAACATTTGACGTAAAAGTGAGATGACTTAATTGGGAAGTTACTGAAAACTAAACCCGACAAAAGTCCTTCTCTCCCTGCCCACCACCCCCCGCCCTGCCATACCTTCCCCAGGTTTTCCAAAATGTCTCATTAAGACTGAAACCCCTTCTAGTAATCTGAATTCCACAGCATAGTGTTACTGAGCAAATGGGCTGTTTTCCAGAGTGAAATCTGCATAATTGAGACATTTCAAGCTAACAAACAATGCTGAGGTTTGTATTCTATGTGATGCCATCTGATGGACTGGAGGCACCAGTGCCTTGCTTTAGTGGCAGCCTCTCATGAAAAAGGTTTCTGAGGGACAAAGAAGTACCAAGAAGCTCTGCAAGTGACCTGTTCTCAAGAACATGCTGTGGGTGAAGAAGGTTCAAAAAGAGAAAAGGTGAAATGGTATGAAATCTGTAGCGTAGTCGCATGGCTGTATGCAAGGAGTGTGTTAGCATGCAGAGGGGCGCGGGATGCATGCTGCTTCATGAAGCTGTGCTGGTGGTTGCTGTGCTCATCTGCCTTGGCTCTCGCAGGCTGTGCACGTGTGGGCTGGCGTGGGCCAGTGGCTTGTTTCCTGTGCGTGCCATCTTGCCATTGCTCTGGTGAGGTGGGCTTCCATGAAAGAACCTCGAGGGAGGGGACAACAGGAAGCATAACCTCTGTGCCGTATGCTGTTAGGGGCCTGCTCACCCTGTGTTGTGCTCATCCTTTCCCCAAAGTGCCTTTGAGTGCACTGCAGTGTCAGGTATCGAAAGGCTTATGTCGCTGTCATGCTTGAGAGACGCGAACAAGCAACAGCAAACCTTTGAGTTTTCACATGCTGTCTGAAAAGGCAAGTAATCCAGAACGTGCTGTGGCTTGTAAGTTGGTCTTGAGATGATAAACTTAAAAAGGTCTCTTCCTTTTTGCTTCCTCCTTATTTCAGAATAGCATGTGCATGATCTGTCAGCAGCCGTGTTGCACACATCATGGTCCGATGTGTGCCAGCAGCTCATGGGAACTAGAAAGTAAGAATTGGCACTGTAAAAAGGAGAAGTGCAGCCCTAAGCAACCCAACAGTCCACCTCCTTCGAGTTTTGGATGTTCCAGCCTTTCCCTGTGTGCCCTGCCTTGTCAGAAGACAGGGTGCTTTAGCACCTTGTGTACATTTACAGATTTCAGTCTTGTGGCATTTGTGGCTGTCCCACGGTTCTCTGCAGGAGACGGCTGGCATTGCTCTGGAGAGAGGAAGCAGCATTCTCCGTTCAGACAAGAGTTCTGCAGGGGAGGGAAGAGACCAGTCTTTCCGTGCCTGCCCTGCGCGACTGCATTGTGCAAAGCAGTCATCTGGGGTGTTGGCTCCCTCCTGACTATTCAGAGTTACTTTAAAAGAAACTGGGTTTATGTTTGGATTTAAAAATATTACAGTGCAAGTTCTTTCTGCAGAAAGCAGAGGCTTCTGTCCTCCTCTGCTCCTGGTGAGTACAACCTTTTGCTGAGAAAGCATGTAAATAAATGCTGGTTTAGAGCTGACGGGGGAAAATGCATCCAAGATAAATTTGGCAATGTGTTCTAAAAGTGCATCAACCAGGCCTTGCTGAGTATAGTCAGAAGCTCATTTTTCTGTGTGATAGAGCCCATATGCAAGGATGTGAGAAAAACAAAACACATCTAGCTCCTAAAAAGGAATTGGTCGTATTAGGTCTGTTTATTCAAGCATTTGCGTACGGGTTGTGAGGGAATCAATGGGACCACGTCTCCTTCCTAGTTTCCTGTTTACTTGGCTGCTATCATCACAGTATCTGAATGCTTCACAGGTTGCAGAGAACAGAAATAATATTATCTCTGCTTCTCCACAGCCTGTTGAGAGAAGAAGCCGGTTGAGCTTCTTGGCTCATTATCTCTGGGATACACGCACACGCACTTGGCATCTGACCCGGGTGGCTTGGGGGAGGGCCAGGGAAGCCTTTGGTGCATCTTGTCTGTATGAGCCTCCAGCTCTACCTGATGGTTGCATCCTTGGTGAAGGTTGAATGATGTTGCTCATCACAAGTAGGTTTGGTGGTGGAGAACATGTCTGAATCCTGCCCAGCGGTGAGGCTCAGTGCATTATTTATTGGTTTTGTCCCTTTTCTCCCCTGGCATCCCCACACTTTGTGTTCCCATGCCACTTCCCGCACGGCAGTTTGCTGCAGAAAAAGTCTGGCCAGGTAAATGATGCCAAGCTCTGAGAAGCAAATGGGGGGGTTGATCCCAGGAAGATTGCTCTTCCCTTACCTTTCCCAGGAAGGCAGATCACTTCCAGATGTGAGCCTGCAAGAGCCGTATGTAAAGCAGGAGCGGTGGCACCACGTGGCGTTTCGGCCCCGATCTGCTGAGTGGCTCTGACCCTGGCCCCTTTGAGCCCTGCCATCGGCGCGGCCGTTTGGGCCGGCAGGCATTGCTGCTCTCTGACCTGATGTTTGCAATCCCGTCTTCTCCCTGGAGCCATTGACACGCTCTGCACCCTGGCTCATTGCAAAAAAAGGTTGTTCTTGAAATGTGACTTTCACAGGGGCTCTGTGCGATGCTATGCAGTTCAGTTAGAGCCGGCTCTGCTCGGGGTTTGGTTTCTCCCCCTCTTTGTTCACGCCAGAGTGTGCTGGAGATTTTCCCGATTGCAAAAGACATTTGCAATGGGTAGAATCGTAAAAGCTTATCAGCAAGTTAATAACTCTGGTTCCTTGCTCCCCAGCTACGCTACGCGTTAATTTGCTCAAGCGAGCTGTCTCCGCACGACAGCTCACGTGGCTGTATCAGCCCTTCTGCTTTATTTATACCAAATGCTAGTTTCCCTTGTCTCCTGCCATAAATTCTGCAATTACAGGAATTTAACTTATGTGTTGGAGGGCCCTGGCAGTGCCTCTTGGGGCCGCCAGCAGCAGCGGGTCCCCAGGCCATGCCGGGCGGTAGCAGAACTCCATCCGTCCATCAGTCCGCTGCTCCGCTCACTGCTGGGCTGGCCTCCCGCAAAGCTGAGCCTAATTCCTGCTTCAGACTGCTCTGCAGGCGGGTTGTGAGGGTGCGGTGCTGGAACTAGGAGGCTGGCAGGAAGGATTTGTAGAACAGAATGGAGACTGCCGCGTAAGTGTAGCCACGGGGAAGGATACAAGGAGATTTCGCTTCTTTTTTGACGCCTATCACAAATAATTTGGTTTTGAGGGCGTGCTCAGCTCATAGAATGGACTGTCCATCTTCTCTGTTCCATGCTGGTGGTTTGCCTTTGCTCGTGTCTGTTTTGTACTGACTTTTCTCTCCACGATGAAGCCTGGGATCTGTGCTAGTGCTAAATCGATCCTGTTCTTTCTGAGTAGACTGGGAGAATTTCGGAGGATTCCTGTGAGCTGTGTCTGTGAGTGCTCTGCAAGTTTGGGTTTGAGTTGCAGGCTGTGTTGCACAGGCTGTGTGTGACTCCTGTTAAAATCCAATCTGCAAGTAGCATCATTCCTAAATATGTTTGGTAACACTCTAATTATCTACCCAGAGAGGCCAGGTACTCAAGCAGTCCATATTTTTTTCACTTGAGCATAATCTGTCAAAGTACCTGGCTGGCTCTGATCTAGAAAACAGAAAGGCAATATTTTTTCATTAATTTTTTAGGGTTGTGTCCAAAACCCTGCAGTAGCAGTAATGAGAATGTGAACCTGGATAAAGTGTCTGAATGTCCTATGCTTTTTACCATATAGAAAGGAGCTGGTAAATGGGTCTTAAACCGAGGCATGTTTCTGTTCAGAGGCCCTAAAAGATATTTCCACCCGTTCTTCTGTCCAGTGTGTATCATCTCCGTGGGATGGTGAAAATAACTTTCCTTGCTGTGGTGCTTCACTGATAGGACTTTGCCACTTTGCCCCTGAAGATCCAATTCAAGGTATAATTGTTATTTCACGTGTGATTATGTTACATATAATTTCTGCAACTCCCATTTCACATTATTTGAAAAATGCAAGGGGGCTGAAATATTTTCCCTGTGCAAATTAATAAAGGATGTTTTCTTGCTAGATTTTCAGCCTGAAGAAATCCTGCAGTAATCTGAGAAGGGCAGAAAAGACCAAGTCAAGGGAGGTGGCGCTTGAGAGTCTAATCACTAAACTCCTGGGGATTAAAGGCAGGCGCTGTGCCAAGGCTACCCAAGCTCTATTCCTGGCCCTTTAAACCTCCCAGCTCCTCCGGATCTGCTCTGCGCACGTTTCGGGGAAAGCACCAGGCTTGCAATGTGTCGTAAGCAGTTTTCCAACCCTCTGCAGCTAGGAAGCATAGCTGTTAAATGTGATAAAGTGATCCAAGGGCAGAAAGGTGTGTGTGGGAGCGTGGGGTCTGTCCCTGCTGCCCTGGGTGCTCAGCAGCGAGCAGGGCACCCCCGTGGGCTGGGTGAAGCTGGCAGGATGCACTGCTGCTGTGGGGAACTTCAGCAGGCCTCTCACTAGGTGTATGGCAGCCGGTGAATTTGTCAGCACCGTATTCCTTGCAGGCAATGGAAATTGCTCCTTCCCTTCCTCTCCCCCATTTTCTTCTTCACCTCCCTCCCTCCCATGAGAATGCTGCTTCTCGGTTGCTGCATGCCTGGACTGATGCTGCTGAAGGTGGTGTGGAGAAACTGGCTTTGGAAGCTGGTGTTTGAGCAGGAGCTGTGGGATGTGCAAGGCATCACACATATGTGTGCCAAGGGGCCGGACTGTATTGGTGCTTGGGGAAAAGAGGCAAATGCTGGGACACATTGCATGTGAAACTGTTGAGGACAGACTTTACAGAGTAATGAAGTGCGTGCGGTTTGTGCTTGGTCTGGAAATCCAGTCCCATCTGTTCCAGATGTTTTCAGTTGTTTTTATAGCAAGTAGCTACTGTGATGCTGGGGGGGGAGGGGGAATGAAAAGAAAATTGGGCTGTGCTTTCACAACTGTTGCACATGGGCAAGAGCATTCATGAAATGTGTTCCCTTTCGGTGCCTTGTAAGAGATGCACAAATAGTCTTGAACAATGGAGAACTGGAGTGTGTGTGCCCAAAGTGCTGGCTCTGTGCGTGTCATTGACGAGAAGCATGTCCTTCCCCTTTGTGCAGGGCAGCAGCTGCTGGGAGGTGGCACCTTAATTTGGGGAAATGTGTTCTTCAAATCCTCAGGCTTCTGGATGTCCGCTGGGCAGAACCAGCCTGTGCAAAGGGGAGGTGAGCTGTGGTTCAAATACCTGAGTTGGACCTAAGTTTAGGAGCTGATGCTCATGCTCATGTCTGAGTATGGTGCTGTATTATTTGATGCCATCCAATAGTCCAGATAAAGTATGTGTGTTTCCATATGCTTAGGCTAACTATGCTAGCTTGAGTTGGAGAAAGACTTGGCAAAGATGGGTGAGTGGCTGCTGTGCTGCTGCTTTCAGAAAACAAGGGCTTTGCTACTTCCTTTTGTGGCTGAATTTTTTATTTTTTGTTCCTTCAGGTAGAGGTTGACATGCAAGGTAGATTCCCTGAGACATTTTCATTTCTTGGTGATCATCCACTCAGGTTTTATACTCTTCTGATGTGCCCTTAAAAAACTCTGTTAAGCGTTTGCTGCAGTTGCACTTGGATGGAGGTCTTGCAGGATGGCAAGTGGGAGCAGTATGGATGTGAGGAATTTGAAAGCTTTGTCTCCTCCTGTACTGAATTATTCCATCTCGGGAATACAAGGAGATGGTATTGGTTTCTGATCGCTAGATATCTGCCTCTTTCTTGCCGTTGTTTGGAAACCAGGTTATTAAGACTGCTTCCGCAGTCACTGCCCAGCAGTGAGCAGCAAATGCATGCTCAGCCTCTAAGCAATACGAAAGGAGACTATTTAATATAGCTAGATTTTTTTTCTTTGTTCTTTTATCATTTTTGTATTTGCTTGTCAAAAGTGAATTTGCAGGTGAACCCTTGGAAAGTGTGAGGAGTCTTATTTTGTGGGTGAAAGACAGCAGCACTGGTCGTGGGCAGCACCATGGGAGGACGTCTGTGGCAGAGGTGGGGAATTAAGAATCTCTTCCGTACAGAGAAGCAGATGAGAGGTGGAGAGAAAAGGGTGTGGTGGAGGGAAAAGGAGACAACAACTAAAACCAGTCCCCCAAAGGGATGAATGAATGGGTGACACACATAAATGACTGCTGTGATAGTCTGACTTACTGTCTCTGGATAATCCTCATATGTCAGATTTCTGTAAGGCCAACATGTGACACAGGGCTTGCCTCCCAGCAGACAAGTGTGCTTTGCTGGTATTAAGAGGCTGGCTGAAGCCTGGTCTCCCACTGAGCAGTCGAATGCGCATGTGTGTCTGTGTAGTATGCGTGCTTGCTTCTGTATGGGGCTCTGCAGCCGAGGGCTTTTAGAAGAACTTGAAAGGGAAACTGGATTTCTGAACACTCTTGGCTATTGCACAGATAGCCCCAAACTTGCTTCTGTGTGTATACATCCTTTTTAGAAAAAAGGAGAAAGGAGGAGGGGGTAAAAAATCAACAACTCAAGAAACAGGAAAAAAGCCCAAAGACTTGTAGCCGGGATTACCCTTCTCACACCTGTCACCCCTGATGTCCTCTCAAGGTTAGAATTGGAGCTACGTGAGGCCAGCTTAGACCAAACGCTGATCGGAAGGAGCTCTATGAAGGAGCAGCAGGCACTGGAAGGAGAACCGGATCGCCCACAGGAACATGAACAACAGCCTGCAAGTTAACCTGCCCAGGACCTGGGCTGGTTCAAACAGCTCGCTCCAGGAGAAGTCTGAGCATTCCTTTTTTCTTTTCTATTACTATAGGATGGAGGACGAGGCAGTGCTGGATAGAGGGGCTTCCTTCCTTAAACATGTATGTGATGAAGAAGAAGTGGAAGGTAAGAGACCTTGGACCGCTGGGGAGAAAGGGTTGCCTTCACCATTTGTGTTTGTATGTAAGATGGACACATTTGGATAGCAGACACAAAGGGTGCCTTTGTTTTGCTGAGTAATTAATCCTAAAATCGACTGAAACACCGGTAACCTTGATGGGGGTGAAGCTGACTTTTAAAAGAAATTATCTTTTTCAGTTTGGGATCAAATGTTGTTACATGCTGCTGACACGCTTTTGCACTTCCCACAAAGTTGTATTTGCTGTGTCTTCCATAGTGGCCAGGAAATACTGGAGCTGGTTAGTTTTCTTCCCTCTATAAATATAGTTTTGGCAATGCTTGTGTATCACCGCTGCACTTGGAAGTGCTGGAATCGGGTGGCAGGTGTCAGATGGAGAAGTGAACTGGAAAAACTAGCAGAATTCGTACCAACTGTTGGGGGTGAACACTTGCCTGGGTTATCCTTTCAGCTTAGGAGGCATAAAGAGAAGGTTTTTCCCTTCCACTGGGGCTTTTTAGCAGAGCAAACGGTTTCCTCAGTTTTTAGGAAAGGAATAGACTCCTTTGAAAGTGGTTTTATTTTATTTCTAACTAAATATGTTCTGAAACACACTAAGGCAAAAGGAATTTAAAGGAGTTTCATTTAAGGTTGTTGCGAAAAATGATTAAGTGGACAGGAGTGACTTATTTGCAGCGAATTGTCTTTTTCTTGTTTTCTGAGGATCAGTTTACTGTGTGCTTGATGAACTAGTGGGGGGGGGAGTAGGACAGGATAATAGGGCAGGTACTCCACTGAGAAGGGAAAGGAGGCTGGCGTTTCATCTCACACTCCTATCCTTCTCCCGTTGACTTAGGTATATAATTTATTTCCCATTTCTTCATTTGCAAGCAGATGTCTGTGGCTTTTCGATTTAAAATGCTTTGAAAGGTGCAGGCTGACAGCCATGCCATCGCTACTGGTAATGAACGGTGAAGGATCAAGCAGTGTAAAAGAAAATCTCCAAAAAATGGTTTAGAACACTTCCAGCAAATCCAACCAGTCCTTTCCATGAAAAAGCCTGTGTTTTCTGCCTGTCTGGTATGAAGTAATCTGCCCTCAGTAGCTATAAATTGTCACGTTGGGGTTAATTAGGCCATTTGCCATCTGCAGGGTCGGAACGGCAGGGGTTCTGTATTGGCCTTTTGCTGGTAGAATAAGGAGTACTTTGGCAGAGCAGAAACCTTTGAGGGAAGAGGGGGAGAATATTTCTTGTCTTCTGCTGTCATAGATGCTGCCACTTGCTGTTGTGGGGCGAGCTGCCCATGTCTGGCGCTCTGAGAATACAACACAGTTGTTTGTGAAGAGCATTGTGGGAACGTCCTTTTTAACTCTCCTAGGTGCTGCGAAAATGGCTGTGGTTAGTGCTGTACGGAAGGTCTGTCCGTGCGGTGTGGTTATCACCGTGCTTCGGTGTAGATACCCTCCTCTGGTTTAGTTGGGCTGACAGAGCAGTTGCAGTTCATCTCGCCGTGGAAAGGAGAAGAGGGGGTGAAAGAAGCATTTGTAATTGCACACGACAGGCTTTGGAGAACTGTGGCTGCTTCTCTGATCCTCTGGAGAGGCTCGGAGCTGCATAACTGGCTAATTCCCTTGTTCGCGCTAGGGGCGGTGCCTTGATTGTCGCCAGGCTTCTGCAAATGACCTAACTGAATCACACAAGGAGCCGGTGGCAGGGCTGGTGCTGATCCCGTAGCATCTGTCTGTGTCACCGTGGGCGGGTGGTGCCTGGATGATTCGGGCGGTGAGCTGGTGCTCAGCCTCTCCGCTCTTCTGGAGCGGGACAGTCTTGAATTCAGTGTCCCCAGCAAATCTGGGGTGTTACCACAGGGCAAATAAACGGCAGAGGCTTGGGCACTTTCAGGAGCTCTGATTTTTCTTGGAGGGGAAGATTTCCAACCTGAATGAGTCTTGATTCTGCCCATGCCTTCAGCTGCATCTACCTCCCTGCACAGCTATGTGCGCTGTATATAAGCATGCTCAGTGTATGTGAGTATCTAATATGGACACACACACCTCATGTACAGTTGTAGTTTGCATGGGTAGAACAAAACATAGACTCACAGACAGGTTTGGGTTGGAAGGGACCTTTTAAAGACCATCTAGTCCAATGCCCTAGCTGTGGGCAGGGACACCCTCCACTAGCCCAGGCTGCCCAAAGCCCCATCTGGCCTGGCCTTGAACACTGGACCTCACTGTCTTCACAGGGAAGGAATTCTGCCTCAGATCTGGTCTAAATCTACTCAGTTTCAGTTTAAGAACCAACGGAAGGGCTAAAACCTCAGATTGAAGACCTTCATATGACAGTGGTACAGATACCTTTACGTCTCCCTTAGAGATTTCTGCTCTGCAGGAGGGGTGATTTCAGGGAGGAGAGCATGTCAAGAGACCTGCAGGTGCGAGCTCTGAAGTGCTCTCCATCCCTCCAGCCACTCTTATGGTACTGTTACAACTTGCTTTTCTGAAAGGCTTATGGTGGTGGCACCCTCTGTAGAAGGAAGTAACAGCAAGTGGATTTTTTACCTCCAGGTGTATATTTTTTGGATAGTTCTTATTTTTATCCTGCTTTCATAAGGAAACAACATAGATACCATGCAGTGATTTGTCTCTCTCACCTCTTCTTTCCATTCCTCTCCCAATAATTTTTTGCACGTAGCAGTCAATTTTGATCGAATTTCTCAAGGAGGTTCTTTAAAGCTACCCTTAATTTTGTCAATGTTGTAGGGGGGAAAAAAACCCAAGCAGGGAGCAGAGGCAGTTTTCTTTTCCTTCTGCTGGGGTAAGGGGAATCATAACCTTTATCAGAGAGCTGACAGTGTAGTGTTAGGGCAGTGGGACATGGGGGTTCCCCAGCTGTGGCAGTTTGCAGGGGCGAATGGGAAAGCCCTCTGTGAGACATCATGACATGCTTAGAAAGATGAAGATAGAATTTTCAAGTTGTTGTTTTTGAGCATCCCTCTTCTGCACGTTCTTTGCAAGAAGAGAGAAACAGCGTGGTGTTGTTTTATTGGTAGCTGATGGCGTCACATTATGTTGGTGAGAAGGAGATAACAGCTCTGAATTACCATGTCACTTATTAATTTCATTCTATAGTGGCATGGGGGCGGGGGGGTGGAGGAAGGACTTTGCTTTTTAGGAGGGGGAAAACTGAGATTTTCTGGTCAGTGGGACCCTGAAACATTTTCAGCTTGGGGCAATTGTCGGTCATGACTGTGCCAAGGAAATGTAGTGTTAATAAAAACCACACTGTACCTGACAAAAATATGTCTTTTTGGCCTGGTTCCACAGGTTGTGTAATTCTCCTCTAAGATGGCACCTCAGTCGGGTCCTACACTGGAACGTGTTGCTGTTTTGTTAGGGACATCAGCTTTTGAAAATCATTCCATTGCAGCACCCCCACCCCGTATCAGTGGGAGGGCTTCGCTGATTGATTCAGTAGGAGTTAGGAAGAACTTTGCTGGCCTTCACTGGCATTGCCCATAAGCACTCCGGACTGTGACTTGGCCAGACAAGCGTGGAAGGAAAGCAAGCATGAAAATGTGGGCTTTCCTGGGGGAAATCAGGAAGAGGCACTGGCCCAAGCTGAACCTCTTGTGTGAGAAAAGCGTTCCCATTCATTTAGAGCACTGCACGTTCCTTTCCTTGAAGGTAATGACATGCTGCTGTAATGCCACTCTTAGGAGTGCTGGTATGTGTGACATAAACGGATTACTTAATAACCAATTTTGCAAGAGGGGAAAAGTAAAGCTCCACCTTATCCTTTGAGATAAGGTATTCTTGGCTCTTGAAGCATAACTTCCCCTGGGCTCACTGCCACCCGGACTTCATGGTGGGGCGGAGGATGCTTGATTTCAAGCCTGATGACTCCCTCGCTGGAAGGGCTGAGGAGCGCCCTGGCTGCCTGGCTTAGGAGAAGGGGACCAGCCCCCACCTCGGGCATCTGTCCTGCATCTTGCAGGGTTTGCCAAGAAAAGGGATCGAGCGCATCTCTTAGGAGCAAATTCAGGAAAAAAACAGCTAGGGCGGAAAGTTTTTCGTGGATCCTGTTATCGTTACGGGATTCACTGTAGAGAGAGCTTACAGTGGGGATTTTGTAACAACTTCATGCCACTACTTTTTCCCATGTTAGTGCTGCCCACACTTTATTCCACCTTGCTCTCTGTTCTCGACCCTGTTGTGTCATTGCACTTTGCTGGTAGAAAGCTGTGGGATGCCCTAAGCCTAAGAGCCTTACTTGATGGTTGTATCAGTGAGGAGAGAAGTTGAAAGGGTAAAGATAACTGAAATTCTTTCTTTGTTAACAGCAGGCAGAAGGTAGGAGAACTGAGCTGTATTTACCTGCGTCCTTTGTTTTCTTTTCTTTCTCTCATCCCTGCCCTCAGTTTTTGATCACTGACTGTAGGCAGACCTTCTCCTTTTTTCAGAAATAAACAGAAGACCCGCTTCGTTTCAGAGCCTTTAACTGCTTCTGAAATAAATGCGATTAAGGAATGAATCGGATAAAATCTCAGAGATAGAGCAGGATGTGTTTTGCTTTGGCAAAACCAATTCAGGCTTTGCCCCAGCAGAAGCAAACTGATGAGGACTTGGGCACTGCCTTTTTGCTTGCTTTTCGTTTAGCAGCTGGGGGAGCTTGGGAATTACAGGCACAGCTTGGGACCCAAACCCTGCCCCACACAGCTAGTGAAAACCCAGACAGGTGATTTGCACCTTCTCAGCTTTGAAGTATCTGGGTGAAAGATTTCCCATGAGCTTCTGCCCAGCTTTAATTCTCCATGACACTTTGCAGGATGCTGAAACACGCCGTTAACTGGCCTTTCATAAATGAAAAGGTCTAGTGCTATGACTTTTGGCTTTTGATACTACGGTAAATCCGTGTGGAAAGGTTGGGAGTGGTTTCCCTGTGTGTCTATATTAACTAAATCAACAGTATAAATGCTGGGAGGTCTATGAAACATGGGTCACTCATGGTTTGTTTAGAAATTACTGTCATTAAGATAATACATCACTTTACAGCTATTTGTTAGTTTGATGCTAGTAAAGCTACAAGCGTGCTTTCTATTGGCAGTTTGCAGCAGGCATCTGTTCCCCATCATTGCATGGGCTGTCGTTCTGGTCACTGGAGATGTCTTTTCATCTGTTGTCAGGCATCAGCACTCCCTTTGAAACTGCTGGAGTTGTATGCGAAGGTACTGATGCCAACCTACTCCAGGGTCCGTGAGAAAAACTGCAATCTAAGTTCAGATGGTGATAAATTGACTTTATGTAAGGTAGCGATAAATGGGCTGCCCGTGCAGGAGAAATTGAGAAAATGCTGCAAGGGCAGCTGAGTCAATATATGATGCAGTTTGCCCAGTGCGAAGGAAAGGTGGTATTTTAAGCACTGATAAGTTTTGCACTGACACAGGCGATGAGCACAGGGTATGTGGCAGCGAAGGAAGGTATTTCCCTACCATTCTAACAGTGACCAGCTTTTTTCCATCTCTGGTGAGTTTAGAAACAGCCATCAGCTCTCTGACCTGTCTGCAAAACTAGTTAGGTCTGTGCTAATTAGAAAGGTGACCCTCATGTGGCACCTTCCAGCCTTTGATGGGAGCAGCTTCTCTGAGAAGAGATTTTCAGATGCTGGGGCCATCCTGAAGCTGCTGGTCTCCTCCAAGAGAAGATGTTGCGCAGTAGTCCAGTCCAGGAAAACAGGCCTCCATTGTCTCATTGTGCTCATGATAACAACTCTACATAGGTTGAAGTTCTCTTCTGCTTCAGTTTCTGTAGATGCTGACTACATTAGTGTGCATACTGGCTGGTGGTATAGCGTGCACCTGCCAGTTACATGATGGCTTGGTCCTCTCCTGGGTCATTGAGGGTAGGATTCGAGTCTAGGCTTGTCTTCTCCAACCTGTTGTAGTATATACCCCCCTCTGCCCAACAGTTCATTTTTGTAAGGTGCAGCAATACTGGATATGACAGTTCAGGGTGGAGATTGAAGGACCAACGCTGCTTTTGCCCCAGATGTTCTGGTTACCCTTCTTGAGTTTTTCTGGGACATTTAAAATTAAAAGCTAACACAAAATGTATTGAGGAGGCCCAGGCGCAGGGGTAAAATGTGTAGTGCCAGTGTTTGCACTCCTTGGCTGTATTTAGCAAACTCTGGCTTTGCCTGTGTGACAGATTGCTGAGAGATGTACTCTGTGCCATAAATCAAAGTGTAGAGAAGTAGTGAACGCAAATGATGGAACACACATGGAAAACGGGGGAAGATAGTGAGGCAGAAAGTGGAAGGTACCTGACCCCATACCAGGGTTGGGTTCCTTCAAACCTGGGCTCCTTCAAGCTTGGCCACATCAGTCAGAGCCTTTGTGTATGTAGGGAACACAGTAGTGTCCTTCCCTCTTTTATGTGTGCCTAGAACTGATGGAGCTGTGCTTAAACTGGAAACCTTAGGGCAGTTTCTGTAGCTTGTTGGGCTAAATGCACTCTGTACACTTGTTTTGGTCATTGGTTCAGTCTTCATGAAGGTCTGTCCTTTCCTTTCCTTTGGGTGACATCCCTAGTCTGGTTGCACAAGGCTGGGAGAACTTCCTTAGTAGTAAAAAGGGTCTGAGAAGGAAAACGTTGTGCTGCTCGAGAGGCATCGGGAGGCCTTTGTGAAAATGGGGCTCCTGCCCCAGTGAGCACCATGGTGTTTGCATTCCTTCTCAGTGTCCTGCTGGCAGCAGCTCAGCCTTCTAGTAACCCCGGCTCCAGCCGCAGCCCGCCTTTCATGAAACACACCACAGCCTTTATGTGTTTAATTATAACTCCAGCCTTGGGATCAAGGTTGGCTTGCAGCACGGCTGTTTTTCTCTCTCGTGATGTGGGACTGCAGTGTGGAGCAGTTACAGGGGCTCCCTACGAGCTGCCTGGCGCTTTGCAAACCCAGGGAAGCGGGATGGAGCTTTCAATAGAACCCTGCCTGGCACACTGCAGTTACATATCTTGGGTTTGTTGCTACCCTGTGCCCAGCCTGTGCCGTTTGTTCTTCAGGCTTTGAGCCATGTGCTGCTCCGTGTGGGGATGAGGAGTTTGTGCTCTAAAATGACCGTGGTGTTTGCTGTAGAGTGCTGGCTTCAGCAGTGTGCCTTCCTGTTGCTTGTCCACAAGTGGTAAGCCAGCAGCCAATCTCTGGCACCTAGAGAGCAGCTGGAGGTTCTTTCTCTGAAATTGGGACAGCACTTAGATGCCTTAGTCATTATACCACAGCTCTTAATTGCACTGGAGGATGGTCTGAAACCTACCTGTGTCTGTGAACTTGATAGTGCCAAGTACTGCTCGGTATTAATTTAGTTAGCCTTGGTAATTAATGAGATGGGGAAATGAGGCCAAGATTGGCTATTTTGGGTGGGTGTTTGGGGCATTTTGTAAGGGGACATAATTTTAACGGAGCTGTTGTTGGTGTTCAAGGCAGATACCAGCAAATCCAAAGGTACCATGCTTCCAAACAGGTTGGCACAGCTCCCTTCCTCTGCCTTCTTCCCCCTGTGTTCAAGTCTTCCTTTTCATTCCATGGGATCCAAGCAGTACTGGCCAGATTAGATCAGATCACAGCAGGACAGGTTTGGTGGCTTCTGTAACCTCTCACAGCTCCAAAGAAGAGAGAAAGAAAAGCAGCTTATGGGGTTGTGGGTAAGAGTGGCTTATATAAAGCTCAGTGAGAATACCCCAAATGCATATTTGTTGTTCTGCCTAAACGGTGTCCACCCGTTAACTCATTGCCCACTTCCATATATTTTCCTGCATGGTGCAGTACTTGATAGCTGTCATCAACGTGTGTCCTCTGGCCTTCATATTCTGATCCTATCCTAGTGGTTCCTCGTGTAGTTTTTGGTGACTGATTTGGTCTGCTCCTTCTGAACAAACAGGGTTTGTAAGATCATCAAGAAGTCAACTTCAGACCTCATTTCAGTTTTTCATTTTCTTTTCCTGTTTAGGTATTCCTGACTTGACTTCATGTGAGTTCTTGTAGAGGTGTCCTGTTGGTGAGGGCTCAGTGCTAACTCACTTTTAAAACATGTTTCACTGGAGTGGCCTCTGAATCTTGTTAGGAATCTGGCAGTTCAAGTCTGGGTCATCCATGGGGAACGAGCGTACATTTGAAGTTGAGAAGTGCAAGCTTCAGACAGATGGCTAGGAAGACTCTCCTTCTGGCTAACTACAGTGTTCTTATGTGGGAACCTTTTAAACACTCAAGAGGTCACTTTACATGAAGATTGAACTGACCTTTTGAAGATATTGAAGTTCTAGAATCCTGAAGTTATAAAGGAATCAAAAAATCATCTCCAATTTATGTGCTGTCTTCCCCTCCACAGCTCAGTTCCGTGGCCCTTGCAATGACTTCAGTAAAGCACTGATTATTAAGGTGTGAAGTGCAGGAACAAAACCACATAAAATGATCTCTGGCCAAGTTCCCTGCTCAGTAAAGTTACTGCATCTTCATTGCTGCTGCTGGCTCCTCTCTTGAATGTTTTCATCTTAGCTGTGAATTCAGGGTTCTGTTAGAGCTGGCAGAAAAGAGGCCCCCCTCTTTCTAATCTTGTCCCTTCTTATGTCATCTGTTGGTGGCATAGGAGCAGCTGCTTTTCTTTTTGCCCTTTACCGCATCTCTCTTGTTGCGAGCTCTTCTCCTGATGGCTGTCACAAGGTTGTGAACCCCCTCCTCAATTTGATGGCTGTCCTTTGGTAAGTAATTGGTCCCATCACCTGATGGGCTCACACTGACCCTTCCCTTTGGCCAGCTGACACATACCATAGAGGAATTGCTTCAATTCATACTGCTGTTGTTTTAACAGCCTTTATGGCTCAGGACCTTCTTCATCTCAGGCTTTTTCAGCTACCTGTTTACAGACCCATGCTTCTTTATTTCAGTTTTCTCCACACAGACATGATTTCTTACACTTCTCCCAGGCAGTCCATCACCCGGCATCCTTTGTCCAACCCAGGCATCCACCTGCCACCGCTGGTCCTGTGGCAGTCAGCTTTCTGACCCTTAAAAGTCCTTGGGTTCCCTTCAGGGAAGCCTCATGTGGAGAGGTGTCCAGATATCACTACTGCCAAGCACACCTGCATGTTTCTGCACTGATAAAATCCTTACAGGGACATAACTGTGCAGGCTTGTGCAGGCTGCCCTCTTTTTGGAGGGAGTTGCAGCTTTTCTGTGCTTCTGCTCCTTGACAGCGCTGTTTTGCTGTTGGGAGCAGAAGGGATCTGGTTTATCTCTGACTGCTGTGCTAGCTTGTTTAGGTTTTGACAAGCAAAAGTGTTCAATGAATCCTTCTGCTGTTTACTAGATCGATAAGACTTTACTCACCTGGAAAATGAGTCACTTGGCTATCAGGATGTTCTGCAAACCCTGCAAGGACAGAGTGGTGAGCCTGGGAGTGTGCCCAGTCAGCTCAATTGGAGGATTGCTTCTGCTTGGGTTTGTTTGGAGTTTCAGCACCCATGTTCATCTGCATTAATGGGAATGATGCTTAGTACTAGGGGAAACCGTTGTGGTTGTGTTTCTACTGCACAGAATAGCCATGTTTGCTGTGACAGCTCTTGTGGATTTCCAGGTCGTTTTTCCTACCTGGAATTTAAATTGTCCTGATGTATCACTGATGGTATTACTGGGTTTGGGTTTTGTGCCCTGTGCTGTTATCTGTGTGGAAATCAAAGCTCTTTCTGGTCGGCCCTGGGAAATCTTTAGGTGAAATTTGATTGTATGGGGGGACTGACATGTCTGTTACCACTGGTGCGAACAGTTGTCTGAAGTGGGGTGTTGTGCAGGCTAGGTGCCCCATCCCATGGGTGCCCCATCATTGTGTGTGCATCTGAGTGTGCAGAGTGACAGCTGTGCCCTGGTGGGGCTGCACCTGCTCCTCTGCTAGCCCTGGCACCTGTAACCCCTTTAAAATCAGGTAGAGTTAAGGGCACTTGGCACGTGGCGGCGTGGCCTTTTGTTCTTATTTCTTGAGCTGATTTGAAACTAAGCAGGGCTTAGTTTGGGACTTGCTTAGTGCTACTTTTAGTAGCTCCCCTTTAAAATGGATCATCCCCGCGATTTATTTGTCCTTCTGGGCCATCAGCTTTTTATGTCATTTATTTCCTCTTATTCTCACGCCAAAACAAGAAGTACCCTTCTGCTGCCACCCTGGCTTTGAAACGCAGCCACTAAAAGCTGCGCTGGCCTGGCTGTCATTGTGGTGGCCTGTTGGCTAGTGCCACGTCTCACCAGATGCTTGGCAGTACGCTGGCACCTTCTTCTTGGCTGTGGAGGTGTGCCATGCCATTGCTTGCTGTCAAAGCACATGGTGTGCTGCATCCCCTGCCTGCCTCGCATGACTTCAGAGCCACAGTAGGTGCAGGCTACAGAGCAAGTTTTCATCAAGTTAGGAACTTTGTTAGCAGTAGGGGTGAAAGCTGTGTGCTCCTGGAATGTGTCATGAGCCACACCGTAAGTAAAGCTTCCCCACCCTGAGGATACGTTGTGTTTAGTTCCATCCCGATACGAGGCTGATGGCCAGGCTGTGGAGGTGGGCAGAGAAGGGCACACCTTGACCTGCCTCTCTTTTCTTATCGGTCAGCCGTGCCCCAAAGTCAAATCTCTGGGGCACCCCAAGTGAAGTCCCGTGTTCAGGTGCCCTGAGAAATCTCTCCTAGTCTTCTCTGAGACCCAGGGAAGACACAGGTGCCTGGTACAGGAGGCGTGAGAGGCCAGAGCTTATGGAGAAGTCAGTTGTGTAGACACGTCAGCTGTAACCACAGGCCCTTGTCCAAGCGTGATTGGGGACAGTGTGACTCCTGTTTCTTTGGGAAGGAGCCTTGAAGGTTAAAACAAGGGCCAGGTGAAAACTGCTAGTACTCAGCTTGCTTTCAGTGCTTTATACATGTTTATCGTGAGGTTTGGATTTAGTTTCCTTCTGAGGTGCCAGTCTAAGGTTCTATATGGGCTGGTCTGACCAGGCTCAAAGTCTCAGTAACCCCAGATATATGGAAAGGGATTCCTTCTTGGATGTTATGCACCAGGCACACTTTATCCTTTGATCCTGTAACTTTGGGCATCTTTCTCCAAATTACCAAGTTTTGGTTTTGCTAAGCAAAAGCCATTCCACTGTCATCATTTTCTTAGAAGAGTTGGTGCTGAAAACCCAAGAGGATCAGAAAGTGATCTCTTTCCACTTGTTCTTTTGGCTGTATGTAGCTGTTAAGGCAGGCTTGGGCTTCAGGTCTGCACTGGATCATGTGCTGAGATTGCAGAAAGCTGCAGGCTCAGCTCAGTGTCCAGATGAATGCAGAGACCTCAGGCACAAAGGGTATGTGAGTGGGTTTGCTGCGGTAAAACTGACTCAGGGCATCTCCTGTGCCCAAACTCTAAGTCTGGACTCTGAATCATGAGCTGCTATTCTTTAATAGCTCTTAGTAAAGCAAAAGGTGTGGTTTTAACCAAAATTTTTTCTGTGGGAAAAATACCTGTCGGACAACGAGTACTTCTGGCTGGGGTAATAATCAGATGAAACAATTTCGCTCTGAATTTCGTGCGCAGTCAAGTTTCTCCTTGGGCAGAAGCAGCTAAATTCAAGATGTTTTGTCCGCAACAAGTGTCGGTTCAAGGGAAGTCATGACCCACCACCATCCTTCAGCAAAGAAACTGTGTCCCTTGAACCTGCAAGCCTGGCTGCATGCCTCTTAGCGACGGGATTTTTGTGTTGTGAAATACACACCTCTGGTCAACCAAAACAGCTCTGAACACAACTAAGTGCATGCAGAGGCTACTCATTTTCCTGGGGAGGGTGGTGGGAGCAGCCTCCAGAACAGGCTGCCAGTGCGCCAGGCCCACAGGAGGAAACTGGCAATTAGCCCGGGCCGGGTGTATGAGAGAAAATTACAGCTGAGCGGGACCTGGATTACCAGAAGTTTAGCACTCGGCTCTCTGCCTCCCATCCTCCACCGAGCCACTGGATAATAGCGTGGCGCATGTGTGTCACGTGAAATTTATCGGGCATTACCATTTGTAGTTGATGGTTCTCATGGGAAAGGCTCTGTTACCCTGGTGAGTAGGAAATGTCTCAGAAACCCCGTGCATTGAGAGTACGTGTCAATTGTTTCCTTCCAGGAGCTTTGGGAAGGGAGCCTAAAAGTTTATCTCAGCATTTGCAATGATATAAACAGATGCCAAGCACTTCAAGTACGCAGAAGAGGAAAATGTCTTGCCTGGCCTCCCTGAAGGGACTGGGAGGTGGCGGGGGCGGGGGGAGGCCAAAAAGCAACATTGAGCATGTCCCTCCCTTGAAGTGGCTAAGTAATGCAGAGGTTTGCCTGCGTATATACTGTTGGGTCTCATGTTACCAAAATCTGTACGGTACACACGTGGTCAAAAGATTAAAGAGATTGTCCAGTTCTGTTGGCAGCATATTAAAGTATTAAGACTACAGGCTTACTATGATGTGTTTTCTATTATCAAGCTGACCGCAGAATTAAAGTGAGTCCAAGGAGGATGCCGTTTCAACACAGATACTGGAATCGCCCTGACCTTTTGCATCAGGCTTTTGGATGCGATCTTGGCTGTAAGAATCCCTTGGGAGCGGCTACCGCTGCCCTGTCCTGTGGCCACACACGCTCAGATAGGATTGCCCCTTCCTTCCAGTGTTGATGCCATCTGCCGTGTAAAAGCTGATGCTTCCAGTTGCTGGAAGAGCTTTGCTGGTTTTCTTTGTGGGTGCTGATGCATAAGGTCTCACTGTGAATGTCTCCAACTTTGGTGTTGCAGCTTTACCCCTTCCTACTGACGTGTGAGCCTGTTTCTTGGAAGTCATGGTGCTGGCACGCTGGGCTGGAGGCAGCAAATGCACGTCACTTTTCCTCTGTCCCAGACTGATTTTGGACCTTGCTCAGCCTTGGATTTCTGTTCCTTTTTTCTGTCCTGCTCCCTGTGATGGGAAGTTATCAGTGTCTGGTACTGTGCTGGGCACCTGTACAGCAGTTGGCGCCCAGCTTGTCCTGGTGCCCTTTCAGTATCTCAGCCTGGACAATACAGGCTAAAATGTAACTGTACCTTCACCCCAAAAGATTTTCACTGGTGCTTTATATCTGTTAGTTTATATTGCAATATGGCAAACACTATAGATCTGTGTATCTGTGCTGTTAACTTTAGCCACCAGAAGGGTGATGGGGCCACCACAGGCACTGCTGCACCATCGTGGGTGAGAAGGGAATTTCTTTGTGAGCCTCTGCTTTCTATTACAATTTCCACATACGTTTTGGCTCTGAAGTCCTTTGTTAGCACACTGAATTCCACTCTGGGGATGAACATACTTCTTTAAGTGTTTGTGTTGGAGGACAATTTTATTCTTCTTTTCATTTTGTTGATCTTAGAGAATTAAGGATAGAGGATTTAAGAAGCCTTTTCCAGATGCTTTTTTTATACTTAAGTAACTACAGCAGCATGCATTTAAAATTCCTACTTCATCGTTCCTGTTTGCCTTTCACAGGAGCTACCGCTTGGAGACCTGTTACCTCGGTAGTCTTAGAGTCTACTCCCAGACTGGTTCAGACAGGAAGAGACCTCAGAAATCCACCCAGTCCCACCCCCTTCCATGGGCAGGGGCTCCCTGTGCTAGCCCAGGTTGCCCAAAGCCCTATCCAGCCTGGCCTTGAATACTTCCAGGGATCCACAGGCACCCACAGCTTCTCTGAGCAACCTGTGCTAGGGCCTTGCCACCCTGACAGGGAAGGATTTCTGCCTCTGATCCAGTTCAAATCTCCCCTCTTTTAGGTTGCACTTATTTCCCCTTGTCCTGTCCCTCCCCCTTGAAACCAGTCCCTCTCCAGCTTTTGTGTACCCCCTTTAGGTACTGGACAATGCTCTAAGTTTTCTCCAGGGCTTTCTCTTCTCCAGGCTGAACCACCCCAAGTCTCTGAACCTGTCTCCACAGCAGAGGTGCTCCAGCCCTTGCATCATCTTCATGGCATCCTCTGGACTTGCTGCAACAACTCTGTGTCCTTCTTGTCCTAGGGACCCCTGAGGGGGATGCAGTACTGCAGGGGAGTCTCCCCAGAGCAGAGTAGAGGGGCAGAATCCCCTCCCTCAATCTACTAGTCACACTGCTGGGGATGCAACCCAGAACATGGTTGGCTTTCTGGGCTGCAAGTGCATATTGCTGGGTCATGTTGAGCTGCTCATCCCTCAACACCCCCAAGTCCTTCTCCTCAGGGCTGCTCTCAATCCATTCTCTGCCCAGTTGTGCAGAGGACCTTGCTGGGCTGTAGGGCACATACACAGATGTGTATGAGACAGTGTGATGTGCATAGGGTATGAGATGTTTGCTTGAACTGCCAGCCCCATCCTTGCACATGGCTAATCATTCCATTATTTGCAAAGCCCTTGGGGAACTCAGCTAGCTATTTTCAAGTTGCCATCAAGGAGGGCTGCTCTGGTGAAGCAGCTTTTTAAAAGACCTCATATGCTTTCAGCGTGAAAATTCATGTGCAGAAAGGTGAAGGACTCTCCCAGATGTTGCAGCTGGCCTCAGATTTGTGTGGAATTTGAGATGGCAAATGCAGGGTTGGTTTGTTATGGAAATTGGGTATTTTGTGCCTAAATTTTTAGTTGCTCCTCTGTAATGAGGGAAGATTGGTGGAGAAGGGTCAGTGTCGAGGGATGGTTCTCTTTCACTTTCTCAGCCATGTGACTTTACCGAGTGAAGCCAGACTTTTCGGTTACTCGCTTGACTTGTGAGCCGAGGGCAGTATGGCTGCTGCAACAGAGGCGTGGAAGCAGCTGTGAGCTTAATGGAGAGGTGTTGCAGGGCTGTGTCTGGTAATGCAGAAGCACGTCTTGTCTGGCTTCAGACGCTGCCGCTGCCATCGTGCTGGGGTGCCCACCCATTTGACAGAAACTCCTGGGGTTTCAGGGGTGATGCGATTCTGTGCTGTGAAGTGTGTTTTGTGAGGCTTTTGGCTGAACGTCCTTCAGTAGGTGTTGGAGTCAGGGTATCTTACCAATGCTGCAGCAGTCACAGAGGTTGAAGGCTGTTGTTTGGGGTGGGTCTCCTCTCTCTCTGGGGAGGCACCTCCCAAATGAGTTGAGGTGAGACCATGCTGCAGGATGGCATGTGTCTCCCCAGAGCTGGATCCTCTGCCTTTGGGTGAATACATCATCTGGTATGCTCATGAGGGGCTTTAGTAGCGCTGTGTTGTTGCAAGATGGAAGAGTGGGCTATAGAGAGATGGATGTGAGGTGAAAGAGACAGTGACTCCACAGAGGGACAGCACTGCAGAAGCACTCTGCTGTGAGCAGAAGTAAATGACTGTACCTACAGACAAATACATTTATTTTCATGCATGTTTGTGCCTGGGTCATCCAGCTAAATGTGCTTCACTCAGTAATAGGGCATGTGTGGGTTTTTTCTGACACACTGCGCTTGTCTGCACTGAGACAGGAGCGGGAAACCCAAAATGTAGCCAAAACCATGCAGCTATCATTTAGCAAGAGGTAGACCTGAAGGACCTGCTTTTAAAGCTTACAGTGAGGAGTCTGAATTATCTGGACACAGAAGATGACACGTAAATGCTTTCTGTAAGCACAAGGAAGAATATTTATCCAAAGCTGGCAGGAGTGCAGGAAGCCCTGGAAATAAAACGTTGTTATCAAACTTATCAGGAAGACGTAACAATTGGCAAATGTGGTTTAAGTGCTTTAGTTTGAAATGAAAATCTATATGAAAAGGAAAAGGCGTGCTTTCTGTTTATAGTCCGCAAGTGTAATTTGGCACTTACTCTTTTATTACTTAATTTTTAAGTACTTAGCAGTTCACCCTAAGTTATGTTAGTCCTTCCTCATCTGCTCTGCAGCAATAATACCCTAATGGCACTTTGATGCTTGTTATACAACGGGCTGTATAGTCAAGTGGTGTAAATTTATTTGCTCTAAGCTCTTCAATTAAGCTGGATCAGTCTGCCAAGGTAAGTGTTAGGTCCAGCCGGTGTATTTGGTAAAACAAATGGAAAAATTAATGTAGAATGTTTCTGAAGAGCACCATATCTAGTATTGCAAAAGGAGCGTGGTGGCCTTCTGTGGGTGTTATTTTCAACTGAGTCTCAAGGATGGAATAATTATCAGAGAGTCTTCACTGCATGCACTCCCAGAAATGATTGTCCAGGGATACTTTTCCAAATGGTAGCTGAAGCGCTCTTGTCTCACATTTGGAGACAAGAAATGTAGTGCTAATTGATGCTGGTCCAGCAAAGAAGTGTAGTCTGCTTGCTTATTTGAATGGAAGGTGACATGAACTGTGGTGGCTGGTGCTGCATGAGCTACGCACAGCCCGAACTACATGTAGCCCAAGTTAATGTTTGTTGTGCTTGTGTTCCCTAGGTCATCACACCATTTACATTGGGGTCCATGTGCCGAAGAGCTATAGGAGAAGGAGGCGTCATAGAAGAAGACCTGGGCATAAAGAAAAGAAAGAAAAGGAGAAAATCTCTGAGAACTACTCGGACAAATCAGATGTAGAAAACGCTGATGAGACAAGTAGCAGCATCCTTAAACCACTCAGTAAGTACTGGTTTCAGTTGTCACTCACTACAGTGGTCTGTTGTCTAGCAATCTGCTGCTGATCTGGTCTCGGAGGAGGAAACCAGATCTGCGAAAGCAGTCGTCTCATGTTGCAGGGTTGGAGCCCTTGCTTGCTGTCGAATGGTTGCTGTGGCTTGGACAAGGCGCAGGCTGGAGCAGACATTTCATCCCTCTACATCACCTGAGTTGTCTCCTGAGCTAATGCCAGCCAAGAACAGGCCAAATTTTAAAAAGCAATTTGACACCATGTGTAAAGAGATAGCAAGGAAATGCAAAGACTGAGTAGATGGCTTAAAAGATCTGCTGCAGCTTTGTCCCCAGCCTTCAGGATGTGCACCCTCTCTAGAATTCAAGCACCTGTTCTTCTTTGGTGTGTGAGCCGCCAGATCTGTAGAAATTCCTTTCTGGCTTCTGGATGTGTCGGTAACTTAGAGCAATTGTTTCCACTGGCTCATTGTGCCCATGGATGAAAACCTATTTCTTCCAACAGGTTTTGATTTTCTGCCTTTCATTTTGTTCATCATTGTTCCTCTTTTGTGTTACTTGAGAAAAGGTTAATGGTATTTTCTCTTCTGTTGCTTCTACAGGTTAGCACATTCTTGTCTGCTCCTGACCTGTATGTAGAAATGTGCACTCTTTTCATTCCACTCTGAGAATTTCCCCATAGGCTTTTCTACCCTGACCTCTTTGCACTACCTATTTTTGAAGTGGGATCACTTAAATAGCACACAGTATTGCAGGTGTCCCATGCAATAGCATTAATACTGCTTTTTAAAAAACTTTTTCTGCATTGTTCACTGTCTCATGTATCCAGATACTTCACCAGGTTATTGCAGGGACTTGCTGTTTTGTACTGGTGGCCAGATCCTTTTACGAGCTGGCACAGTTAATTTAGAACACCGTAAAGGATACGAGTAGTTCAGATTACTGTCTTGAATTTCCAAACATCGAATTACACATTGCCTAGGATCCCCAGGTTTTTTTCTTTTCTAAAACTCTTGTCTTCATAGCTGATCTGAAGTATTTGTTTCCTACGCCTTTTTTGCTTGCTGACTGGCCTTTTTTCTCTAGTCCTGTGTATGTGGTGATGCCAGGCTTCCTTCAGAAATCTCCACTGTTTTGCTTTTGGCCTTCTCTGTTGTTCATCAGTGGGTCTTTGTTTCCACTTCATCCTCTGTCTCCTAGGTGGTTACTGACCTGAGACAGTTGTTGGATGTTCAGACAGGCTGTTCCAGCTTTAGATGTCTCTGAGCGTCCCTTGGCTGAAGGCTTTTTGAGGGTCTGAATGACTCATGAGCACCATGTATCCAGCGCTTGACAAACCATGTCTCCAGCTGTGACTGTATTCTGTCATGGCAAGCGTGTCCAGGGGAAGACTGCTTCTCTTCAGACAAAGCTTACCAGCTTAGTCTGAGGTCAATAACTGGCAATCGTGGCAAGAAATCTTCAGTTCTAACCCTGGTTTTGTTTCTTTATAATCTTCACTTGTTAATAATAAATGAGTGAGGGGGAGTCTGTGGTTCTAATTCAGTTTCAAAATGACAAGAACACTAGAAGCAAAGAACTGGGGAATTTTGAAATCAATTTTAATGGGGTTGGGAGAAAGCTGGAATGCAATCTGTTACGTAGGCTTGAGAGAGCTGTCAGCAGAGAGTCTGAGGCATCGGAAGCTGAAATACCTGTTAGGGCTCTGTGGTTTGGTCGAGTGGGACAGAGTGAAGGCGTTTGCAACAGAGTAGGGCTGGCCAGTGGCTGTGTCTCCAGGAAGGAAAGACATTTGGGTTTTGCTTTTCTCCTTCAAACAGGGAAAAAAAACCCACCCTCAGAAACGGAGTAAGAAGCAAACTGCAGAACATGGAGACAAGCAGAGAGCGAGCGTGAGTCTAACGTGCTGGAGGTCAGTTGACAGGGACTGCTGGTTATAAGGGCCAGCTCTGCAGGGCTTGCGGATGTGGGCACGCAGTGTTTCCGTGTCAGCAGAAGGGGAGGGGAGAATCAAAGAACAGTGCTGGTCCCCAGGGAGAGAGGAAATCCTGAGCCCGCTGTGCCCTGTCATGCAGCTCAGTGCCTTTCTCATGACGGGACCCGAGAATAGAAGAGCGAGGGTGTTGTGGTTCCCAGGATTAAGGGCTGCTGGGATGCCTCTGCTAAGGACCTTTGCGTAACACCGCTTTGCAGGACGGCTGTCTCTAACTGGAGACTGTGATCACTGCTAAAAAATGGGCCTCAGGTTCCCCCACACTTCAGGTGCCCGTCAGAAAGTGAGGCGCGATGAGTGCCTGGCTGAGGAGGTGACGTGTAGGGCACTGCCTTTGGAAGGGCTGCAGAGGAGGCGGTAGGTGTACGCGAGTGTAATGAGATCATAAAACCAAAGTGCTGCTTATGTGGGGAACAGCGAGACAGAGGGGCTGAGATTGAGAATTTTTCTGTTCTGTTTAGTTAATAGTGTTTCAAAACCAGCATGAAAAAACCCCCGATGTCTCCTGGAGTGGTATGGTGCATCTCAGTCTACAAACCCCAGGATTTACATAGCTCCTTCTCTTTCTTAGTTTTTGCTCTTATTAATGTGGCCAGATATTAGACACTGTCAGTTCATCTTGTATATAATTTGTAGTTTATTTCATCTTCAAATATAAGGATATGGTTTGGTTCCTTTAAATAATACAATTATTCAAATAGTTCCTTGGAGTTTAGGAAAAGAATTTATTGTCTCCATTATACCAAGAGTTTGGGTTTTTTCTTGAGCAGAAAGCTTCACCCAGCTTTGATTTGATACATCACTTGTATTTCTTGCTCTGTCCCATGAAGCCTAGACCTAGATACCTTACTTGCAGATGATTTCTCAGCTTCTTTGGTGAAAACTATGCAAGCAGATGCTGACCAAACTGGGATTTGACTCACCAGGTCAACCTGCTTGTCCCACAGCCGACGAAGCTGATGAAACACGTCTGTGGCTGCAGGCAACAGAATAAACAGGTCCAGAACTGCAAACCTTTCCCATAAATGTCTTGTTTCAGTTCAAAACTGGTCTAGCTGTGCTTCCGTATTTGGGAACCGGTGCGGTCCAGCAATGTAATTTATTTGTAAAAATTTTTAAATTTTTAAAAATCTGTGGCCAGTTCAGTCAGATAAGTCAAACTGTTGCTTTATGAACAACTTACAGCTCCCATCTGGAGATGGCTAGGGGAATTGAACACATCTAAATACATGCTACCTGAAGTAAAGTATTGCTTGGGAAAGATGTCTCCTTCAAAAATCCAGATAGGGGTGTTCTCTGCTGCACTGAAGAGGAGGAGGAGAAGGCTTGAAGGCGATGTTCCTTCTGCAGAGCCTTTTCAGGACATGCCACGTTTGTGGGGCCCTCTCAGGCAGGCTGCCTGACACTGGCAGGGATGTGGCTGCCATTAAAAGCGGGCTGCTACAAATCTGTGTTCAAATAGAGCATGCCAGCACCTTATTTCTAAAAACACCTCTTTTAACAAGCCCAGTCACGGTTTCCACTTAGGACCAATAAGAAGGAGACACTTTTTAGCTGTGGTTATTCTGTGCCATCCAGGAAGCTGGCATAGAAGTGTTTTTGGGGTGAAAACAAATGAATAAAATTGCATTAAGTCGGCTTTGAAGCTCCTCCTCTCATCTGCCTAGAACACATGTAAGAGTTGGGAAACAGATGAAGAGTTATGCTGTCAGAACAATGCAGAAAGGGAAGGAAGGCATATTGAGAGACACTGGGTAACGTGGGGTTTTTGGAGGGAAGGCTTGGTGATTTTTGTCATGCTACTGGCTGGAGTATTGACCTGCTGGTAGTTGGGGCATATTCAGTTGGTCTGTGCATTCACTGGGGTGAAGGAGAGACTCAGCTGACAGAGAAGAGAGTTAGTTGGTGGTGCAAAGCCAGAGGAGGCTTGTCAGCTGGCTCGGGTGATGGCATCGACCTGGTTCTGCCTGGTCTCAGCGTGAGGTGGGTGGTGCAGGAGGCATGAGACAGGGGAGGAAGGAGGAAAGCAGATAGTTTTTTCTTCAGGATAGGGCTCTGATCCAAATCAGTTTCCTTCTTCCTCACTCTCTAGTACAGATGCACAGAGATGTTCCCACAAGGGCATGCATCTCTGCTTGATCTGGGAAGTGGTTTCTTCTTGTCTGGTTGCTCTCCAAGTTAATTTGGCTCATCTCCCTGGCTCAAGTCAAACCAAATCATGTCTCTTGGTAAGCACCATCATAGCAAGCGACGCGTAGACACCAGATTTGCGTACAGAGCAGTTCCAAGGTGCTCTGCATAGATGCCTGTGCTTGTACAGAACTTGCCTGAGTTGTCTTTGGCCTGGCACAGCTCCGCAGCCCTTGGACACACAGTGTGTGCAGCTGGTACGTGTTAGGGAAGATACCGATCTCTCTATTCTGAAACTCCGATGGCGCGTTGGGAACAGAGGTGCTTGGAACAGGGGGAACGGACTTGGGCTGATGTGAGTGATTACTGGGTCAGAAGAAACAGAAGAACATACAATTCTTTTGACAGAATGGAAATCCTCATCTTTGCTCATTTGATCTGTGTGTAGCCTCTGCTTTCTGGAAGGCAAGAAGTTTTCTGTGTGTATCCCCAACTCTGAAGTCAGCAGCTGGGATAAAGTCCTGTAACAGGCAGAGGTGATTCCGAGCAGATGGAGAGCAGGAAGCCCAAACTATAAAATGCCTGTCCATCACCAAAACATCCCGGGGAGTTACTTGTGTAGTCAAGAACTAGTCTTACAAGCTCTGAAGCAGTGGCTTGCAGTAGGACCCTCGGGTCAAACCCTAAGGCATTTTACCCACAATAATCACAAAAACTACACTAGTAACACAGGTGACCAAAGACTGAACATCCTCTGTTCTTCAGCGTGACTGTAAAGCCAGTTGGCAATAAACATCCTCGAACCTTGTTTTTGGGAAGTTAACTAGAGGCATCACTTTGAAATTTTTCTTTTCCTCCACTTAAAAAGTAGGCGTGCAAAGGTGTGGGCACAGTGCTTGTGTGCCCTGCATTCCTGCGAAGGGTTGCTCACTGCTGGGTGGTTCACTGACTGGTTTTTTTTTAAGACCACTCGTGGGTATGAAAAAAATTGCAGTTGCCCAAGTGAAACATTAGTCAAAACTCAGCGTAGCGCTCAAGAAAGTGGGGGGGGAGAGCAAAGGAAACTTGGTCTTCATAGTTTTTTGGAAACAGGCGCTCAGGGCACCCTGCCGCATTCAGTGCTGGGCTTCAGGAATGATGGTGAGCGTGAGCCTCGGGGGTGGGTTCAGCAGGGTACTGTGACCCAAAAGCAAGATCCAATAATGACTGGCCCATGAAACTGCTTTTTGCAGTAGTGTTTTCTTAGCACTTGCATTGTGAAGAGAGGAAAACCCAGTTTTTGCCAGGAGTCAAAATGTTGCTGGGTGGATAAATGTAACTGCAGAATCTGAATTCTGGAAAACCTGAAAGGAGGGGTAAGTGGTTGTGAGCCAAGGGCATCCTTCCTGTTACAGCAGCTCTTCTGCACATGGTCACTTGTGGGCCAAGCTTACTGAAGGTTTTCTTTACCAGCTGAAGGGTGAACTGATCCTGCTTACAGGACACAAAACCAGAAACAGGGAAAAGAGGTTGAAAATCTGGATCTGTCTGTTGGAGTGGTTTCTAGAGGACCTGTATAGCAAGAGAGAGGGAAGAGATGACACGTCATCCCATCAAAAGTTTGTAAAGGTTTGCAGTTTACTCAGAGAAATTCCTCTTCCACCCACCAGCAATAGTTCTTGAAGGTTTTAGTGAAAATACAACCTCTCTTGAGCCGTCAGATGTGGGTTAGGAGGAGCATGTTGCTGAAAGAGAGAGTGTTTGCGCAGTCATTTCATTAAGGTGCTCTTCGAGGCTTGTGCTGCCATTCTGGATGGAGTGCCTCTCTCCCAGCAAAGGTGAGCTTGGGTCTGGGTGGATGAGATTTGACAGGCAGCTGCCGGGTCCCTCTGTAATGATAGCTAAGCACTGTCCCCCATGACAGGTTCATACACACATTTTAACAATTCTAATTTAAAAGGCAGCCTTCTCTCAATAGTGAGCTCTATGTAATCTGGATCTAGGAAAACTGCAGCTCTGGAGGATCCTGCCTGCTTGGGTTGCGTGTATGAAGACTTGGCTGCTGAACACCTGCACTGAAGTGGTCCTCAGGAGGATGTTTGATGTAGAGAGAGAACCCTTCTTATCTCTAATAGCTTGTCTGAACCTGAGAGATCCTGCAGCATCACTTGGCACTGGTTTTATCTTTTGAAAACCAGTCAAACAGTATTTAGTTTGTATCAAGACACCTACCAATATGAAAGATGTCATGGTGAGCAGTCTTGTAACATGTATTCACCATGATGATTTGTTTACATGGAGGCTTTTTCATTTTTCATCCAAGTACAAAAGGCTGTTGCTTCTGGTTGATGTGGGACCCCCTGAAGTTGATGGCATTCATATCGTTTGTTTCTTTGGCATTGTGGCTTGTTTCTTGCATAACAAATAGGGTTTTTGGTCCTTTCAGGTTCTTCAGGCACTCTGGTGGGTCTGAGTGCCTAGATAAGAGATGTGCAGTGTGTGTGTGTGTGTGTGTGTGTGTGTGTGTGTGTGTGTGTAAATAGTTCTTTAAAATCTGTCTGTTGAGCGCAGCACCTCGGAGTGGTGCTAGCCAGTTACCCTCTGAGGCCAAGCTGCTCTGCTTTTTCGCTGTGTTCTCTCAGTCACTCGCTCACATGGATCTTTAGCACAAAGGAAAGTCTGTCTAAGGGGCTAAAATGTCCAGTGATCCCTTGCTGCTCTTGACTCTCTAAGTGCTTCATCACATCCGTAACTCCTGCTGCAGTCTGCAAGACCTGAGCAGGTGTGGAGGTGTTTCTGGATCACGGATTGTTGCAGAAGTGGCTAAGTCACAATCTGTTCGCCTAGTGCTTCTCATTTCTGGAGAACCATCGTGTTCTGATGTACATCTGCCCCCTTGCTCAAAACTGGTGTGGGTAAACATTTTGCTTATGCAAGGCCTGAAATAATGTTTGCAGCCCACTGCTTTAAACAGGGCCCTGCAGTAGGGAAGTCTGTCTCTCCAAAGCACTAGAGGTAAAATACGTGGAGCAGCATGCTGAGGGCTGTGCTGCAAAACGGGGATAGTGTGAGCCTTCACATCCAGAAACAAAACAGAGGAGTGGACAGAAGGCTCTGTCCCTGGCACTGCCTCTGAAACAGAGACAAAGCTCTACTTGAAACCACTCTTGGAAAAGGCAATTGGAGCCCATGGGTGTGGAAAACATCCCTCTCTAGTTTTAAATGCAATCCGTTTGACACAGTGGTGCATTTGGCATGGCTTTTCCAGGCTTTCTGTGGCAAGCCTTTCCTCGCAGAGAGCAAGGCTTGCAGCACTCCAGCACAAAGTTGCCTCTTCTCAGGAGTGCTTTTATATGATGTGGGAAACAAGTTGTTCACAGGGTTACCTATGGCGGTTTGAGGAGAAGACAGCACGACGGGTCGGACACTTACAGAATTGCTCCTGTTTGTCAGTGATTATGAGGTGGATTAATGAATTGCACCTATCTTCAAAAATGTGTTCGGTGTCTGTTTGGCTGTTCTAAAACAGGCTTCCTACCTCATGATGTGTGATCTGGTTTGCTACAAGGTCAGTGTCTGCTATTGCTTCCCAGGTTGGAGTGCCTGCCTTGCAGGAAAAGATCCTGTATAATGGAAAGTGTCCCAGTTGATTTCCAGTGAGAAGTGGAAGTTGCTAGTCCAACTGTGGAGCAGTCCCTCCATATTGAAATCAAATTAATTCAACAAAGATTTTAAAACATCCATTTGGGAAAGCTCAGGCTCAGTGTCATTATGCTAGTGAGAGACACTGCAGGATGGAAATTAAGGTTCCTCCCTAACAGAGCAGATGCAGCATGGTCAGGGGTGTGCCAGAAGTCCTCTTTCTGTTAGTGCAGTTGGATTCTTCACCAATCTGATGTCTTTCCTGGCTTTTCACAAGCCACAGGGGTGGGATTTTCCAAAAGCTTCAGCTCAGCACAGTAAGAGCGAGGGCAGACCAGCGTTGTGAGGGCCTTTGAGCAAAACCAGGCAAGATGGCCAAATTGACTAATTTTTTTTAATACACGCGTTTCACATCGGGAAGATGGTCAGGGAGACTTTCCCACAAATGTCAGGGAATGTGTGGTGGTTTGGTTTTCAGGAGCTGCACAGCAGGCTGGTGCATTGGTCCAAGGTAGTGGAGTCAGCTGAACCGTGCCTCGTTCTGCCCCCCGCTCTCTGATGCCGCGAGGGGCGTATTTAGGTCACACATACTGCAGCTGCGGAGGTAAGCACAGAAATAATTACTGCTTCGGTTGCAAACTCGCCCCCTGCCATAGCTGGGGGCCCATCAGAAAGGCTGTTGGGGCACAGCTGGCTGGGTCCATGGGAAAAGGCAGGAGAAGGTGCTCGGGGTGGGCAGGTGGTGGGAAGGGTGAGGTTTAGGAGGTCAGCCACACAGAGCCAGCAGCTGGGCATGGCACCGTTTGCTGACACAGCCCTTGCCTCTGCTCTCACCCTGCAAAGGAGAGGTTGCATAATGCAGGGAGAGACTGCTAATTAGCTGGGCTGAACATGGGACTATGTAGGGTAAAGCTGACTGTGTGCTAGCCCAGAAGATTTGGTCAGGGACCTTCTTCTAGGGGGTTGGGCTCCTCTGAGGCAACACCCCTTTCATCCCGGCAGGTTGCCTCATTTTGTGGCAACAGGAGGCTCTCCTCCTTGTCACTGCAGGAAATGCCATCCTGGAGTTGCTTTAGGTTTCAAGGTGGATATTTTTGGGTTTGTAGGTAGGTTTAGGGAAGAGGCTGTGACCTCAAAAATCGGAGGAAAGATGAGGAGAGGAGGCGTATGTAGACATTACTTGGAGATGCAGATGGCGGGCACTTAGGACTTCTTGTAGGTGTGGGAGTGACAGAGAAGACATAGGTGTAGGAGGCGACAGCCAGCCCCAACTTCTTTGACCCATTAGTTACTCCATCTCTCATTGGTGGGAGATGGTCTGGGTGGTATTTCTGCTCTTCCTGTGGCTCCGTTCTCACTTTGGAGACTCACAGCTCCCACGGAAGCACTTGGACAGGATGAAGGCACATGGTGATAGGAGGTTGGGTCTAGCTGTGAACTGTCACCCTAGGCAAAGGCTTTCTTTTCCTTCTTGGCAAGAGTACAGGGCTTTTCTCCACTAATTAAAAAAAATGCTTTCTTAGCAACACCTCTTGACTCAAGTGTTGGGTTTTTCCTTTTTTAACTTGACTTGTGTGTATGCTGATCACATAAGGACTTCTTAGGAACCCTCAGCCTTGCTTAAAGCACTTGGCACTTCCCTTACACCTAACACCCACCTCTTTTAGGCAAGTGCATGGCTGAAATTTGGCTCACAGTGTGGAGTGGTGCTAACCTGCACCATGCTCTTGGTTTGCCTTTGCTGTGCACTAAAGGCTGGCAAGTCCCAAGAGCTGCTCTGTGTGAGTGCAAATAGTGCAGCTTTTCATTGCTGCCGAGTACATTCTCCTGCTCTTGCCTGCATATCCCCCTGCCTGCTCCCCACGTTACGTTTTCCCCTTTCCCCATTTTGGTATGTTTTCTAAATGAAATATTGAAGCCTGGTTTTAATATCTCATTCTGATGTAGAGCAGAAGCCTTGTGTCTCTGCCAAGCTTTGATTCCTTGCCTGTGACAGCTGGGAAAGGAGCTAAGGTTTGGTGTTTTTTTATTTTTTTTATACCTTTGCACAGTCTGTGTTTTGGGTGGGTGTGATAAGAGGTAGGGCTAAACCGTTCCTCCCTGGGTAGGTGTGTACTGAGACTCCCACGCACAGTAACAGAAAGCTATCTTTGCTGGTGGTGCTGGCTGCTAAGCCAAATACCGAGTGCCTCTGGTGCAGAGGGTTAGGGCTTTCCCTGTCCAGAAAGTGACAGTAGTTGCAGTTTTTCCTTTCAGGGTCATTCCCGAAGTTGTGTGTGAGAGTAAAGGCTGAGGAAGAGAAGCAGTTGTCCCCAAGTAGGTTGGGTGCACGTTAGGTCTGGTGAAATGCTGATGTGAGTTGGGTATCCATAGGGAGTACGCATGCACATGCCTGTTGGGACATGACACACAGTGCCTGAGCTTTGCTTTACGGTCCCAAAAGGAGCAGTTTGAGATTTCACGAGAGTCAATAACAATACCCAAAGTAGGGCTGAGAGAAGAAAATCCAGATGTTGGATATAGTTAGATGAGAGGATTTTCCACAGAGCCTACCAACACCAAGACTTCCAAGAAGAAGGAAGCAATGATTTTCTGTTGCCACAGGGAACAAGATCACTCCAGCTTCTGGTTCCAACACTATTTCCAATACTCCCTGTGATGACAGACCCCGAGCCTGCCTCCCTCCAACTCACTTCAGGACCAACAGTCCACAGAACCCTCTTCTTTCTGTAAGGCTTGCTGGAAACCAAGCTAAGCAGAGAACTTCCAACTTGCTAGTCAATTTGTTCTCCAGGCAGTTGCTTCTGTCTTGGGTAGTAACGATAGAGCAGAGAATACCTAATACACAACACTTCCACCTAGCTAGAAAGGATCTCAGTGACATCTGCTTTTCCTCTCTTTATTAGTACAGTATTTGCCATCCACCAGCATTCAGCTCCAAATGTCATCCATGCCTCACACACCTACAAAATAAATACACAGAAGCGATGTGGCACCACTGCTGACCAGTTTTGCCTCTTAATCAGTAAGACCAAGCCTGATGTGAACAAAGCTGTGCTTTCTGGTGATATGTGAGTCAGAAAACCCGCTGTGTGAAACCTAAGGTGAATGTCGAAATAGCTAGCAGGCCACATGTATTCACTCTGTAGCGCCTCAAACTCTTGTTCATACACACACATAGAGAAACCCAGAGCTTTGGGATGGCTTGTTCCCACTCTGTCCAACGGATTTGTGTAAAGTTTAATCCAAAAAAGGAGACTTTACAGTACCAACCATCACCTACACAATCCCTCCCTTCTCAGCTATAGAAATATCTTTGGCTTAAAATCAAAATACTTCTAAATGACTTTGCACCCCCCCCCCAATGGTAAATTCCTTAGACTTTTCTGCCCCTTAGCAGTTTCACGTGAATGCAGAGAACAGAATTAGGCAAAGAATTAAGGTGGCTTAGGTAATTATAGCGGCACATGCTATCAGTTCAAGACAGAAGATTAGCACAGCAAGCTTCCAGATAAAGGAGGTCTTCCCCTGTACTATGAAAGGAACTGGCCTCTTTCTTACTTTGTCTGTCTAAATCACAAACAGTGTACCATGTGGAAGCGGCAATATATACCCCACCAAAACTTCCTGGAGGCACTTTTTCTGTTCTTTAAAAACTGAAGGAGTTTGAAGACGAAGTTGAAGAACCACTTTAAATCCACAGAGCAGACAGCACTGCACCCCATGGCTTTAAACCCAATGTAAAGTTTATATTGAGCTGTTTTCCTCTGCGTCTAGCGTGACGACTTGAGTTACCTTTGGCCAAGGAAGATTTCTAGGGAGAACTGTCTAGTAAAGAAGAAAGCAGCAAAGACCATTCTTAAATAGCTTACCTGTAAAGCTGCAAGCAAACATGGTTAATCAAGGCTGGAGTGACCGGTAAAGGTAAAAGCTTTGTGTCGCTCATACCTGAGGCACAGGGGAGGTGTTTTGAGACTGATTCATCGTGTCATTTTGTAGGTATCTCCTCTGTTCTGCCCAGATGACATTTATCAAATACACAATGTTCGATTCTCATTATCTCAAACTCTGCAATGATTAATTCAGTATTAACCAGATGGGTTTTATAATTTTACGTGCTTCTCAAGGGGAAGTTAAAGCTATAGACTTTTTCGTAACCAAAAATGTTCATATCAGGTCTTCAAATTGTAGAGAAAAATTAGAAGTATGGCAGGAGTGTGACAGCACCAGGGTGTCAAATCCAGAAGGCCAGCTGAAATAATACTACTAATGTACTGATACTTCATATTCAAATCAGTTTTGTTATTTCAGGGCCATGAATTTTGATGACTTAAGGCTGACAGTAACATTTCAATGGAACTGCTCAACAGCTGTAGCATCTGTACTAGTGTCATTACTATGGCAATTTTTGTGACTGTTTTTTTTTAACGGTGAAAACAGTGGGGGCAGGTTTTAAAGCATACCTGAAGAGAGGACACTGTTCCTTTAAATGCACAGGCCCTAGAAATAATCCTCATCAAAAGCACATTATCATTTCTTTTCAGAAGAAAATGATCAAATTCATTCCTCCCCCTTCTTCTACTGGGGCTGCGCCTTTCGCACACATCCAGAAATCTCTGAAAGCAGAATTCAGCTGTGAATTATTTTATCCTGGCCAATGTGTGCGTGGAAAACCCTTTCCTGCATATCCATGTTACTCCAGGCCCAGGCATTTGCAATGGCTTCACATGGGCACATTGCAGTGGTCCTATTTTTAAACTCTTTTTCAAACTGGAATCACTTCTCAGCACCAGTCTGACTGCACCACCTCCACAGGGACACAAATCCTAGGAATACAGGATGCTTTCTAAATCCTACACAACGTACCCCTAAAAGTCGCTGCAGTAAACCTTCATAAGCCAGCAATCTGTACCCAAATACCTGCCAGCCTTGATGCAGTTCGAGGTGGCTAACACAAACACCGAAGGACGTCATTGCTATCTCTGACACACAAAACACATACAAGAAATAAGTAAAGCTGGAGTATGGCATTTAAGTCTACACTTCCAACTTGAAGAACCACATGTGAAGGTTTTGTTTGTGTGGCTTAACAGCCATTTGTTTCATGAGGATGTGTTTGTGCCACTTTAGATGTCAAGGCACATGTGGAAAAACCTATGAGAAACGTTGCTGGAAAGAAAGAAGGAGTTACTGATGCTGGGGAAAGGAGAAGAGTGTTGGAAGCAAGCCGGGATGTTCCTCCTGGGCAAGAACTTGGTGCGTGGCCACTTTTGCTCACAGTAGCCTGCACAGTCACCTCAGCACCTCGACCGCTTGCAGCACTCGGGACAAGAGGAAGCCCAACAGCCAGAGCTTTGATCCCCTTGGTTTTCAGCCCCTGGTCCTCAGATCCTGGTATCAAGCCTGTGGGGAGAGCTTGAGACATCACAGCAGAGGAAGAGAGAAGATAAAATTCAGGGGTCAGAGTTTAGAGTTTCCCTTTGGCAGGAGGCTTTCTCAAAGCAAAGGACTTATCAGAGCAAGACACAAAACTCCATCTACAAAGAGCGCCAACCAGAGAGGATAACGTGGGAAATGCTGTTACATTAGGATGAGATTTGTTTTCACTCACCCGAGATCCCTGGCATAACTGTCCCTCTAAGGACTTTCAACACCAGCTTTCAGGACTTGCCAAAGGCACACAGAGCAGCTGGTGGCAGCTGTTGATACTTGGTTATTCTTGGAGCTGGTGCCCTTATTTACTTATTTATTTATTTATTTTTCTTTCCACTCTGAAATCTCCTTATGCATTAGCAGAGCTGCTGTAGATTTGCCTACCGTTTCTTGCTTCTGTGCTGCGAAGAAGGCAGCAGCTTAGCATCAGGTTGGAGGGACTAGGACAGAAGTTGCAGCTGAGGTCAGCTGGCAGGAGAAGTGTTAGAGGGTGGGGATGGGTGAGAAGAGGGGCTCTCTGAGTGCTTCCCGTGGCATGGAGCTGCATCTTCTCTCATCCCGGGAGCTGCAGAGAATTATGCCTGTGACCTACTAACCTCCTCCAGTTGGGATGGTGGGGTTGGGAAATGGGCGCACAGATGGCAGCTCTCTTGACAGTGGCAGATGCTGCTGATCTAATGAGTAGGATCAATAGGCGTCTCAGCAGAATTGTGGTGAGGGGGGTAGGGATGTCTGTAGAACTGCAGTGCTGCTCCCTTCTCCCTAATACCAGTCATTTCTGGGCACTTTCCCTTCTTCTCTTGGCACCACCTCCACTTATCTCCTCCTCCAGATCGGGCTGGCACAAAGATAATGCAGGTAATTTTGATTGCACAAGGAAGCTGTTAGGGAATTAGATGATTAAGAAATGTGTGGAGGGCGAACCAGAGATGTCAAGGCCAAAACCCTGTTTTATTCGGATGCCAGTAGGTTGGCATGACAAAAAGGGAGTGTTAATAAAAAGTCAATCAATCAGATACAGAGTAACCCGCTGATGGCAGAGGACCTTCTGCCTCCCTGCAGAATGCGTGTGCTTTGCTGGAGCTCCAGCTTGCCTAAGTGTGAACCCTAAAATAAATACATTTCTGTAATCACAGAAAAAATGGCTTCATTATACCCTTACAAATGCTTTTGAGGAAAGACTTGTATTCAGGTTGGGTCTTCTGCAGCTGTGGGTCCTGTCCAAGGGCCACTCCTGGATTTCCTTTTCTGATGGGGTTATTTTAGGGATGGTGAACTTGATTTGAAGCAGATGCTGCATTGTGAATGTGTTCTTGCCTTGAAGAAACACCACCTCATCAGGAGGCAAGAGCTGCCTCTCTCCTATCTCTTCTGACTCTTTTATCTCTTTGACTTCCTGATAAGCCAGAATAAGCTATTTTGCCTGTGACCTGTGGGACTGAAGAACCACCACCAAAAGAGTTGGAAGTATTTCCAGTGTCAGAAACCCAAGGAATAAACAAGATAGGGTAGAAAAAGCCTTAGCCCTGGTATGTGAATCATTACAAATTATTTCCTGTCAGCCATTTCCCAGAAAAATGGTGTATTCATTGAAATAAATCTGTGAAATATCTGAAACTAAAGCTTTGAGAGCTGTGGGTTATTCTGCTCAACTTTGAATCCTGATCCAGCATCTGTTCGAGCAGGGGAGAGTCTCTGCTTGGGTTTATTTGCTGATTTCTCGCCCACTGAGTGAGGTTCAAACTAATGATATTAAGTACATCGAAATTATGTGTAGGGAAGAGCTTGGTCATCTGAAAGCTGAAGAGGAAGGCAGATGTTAACTGAAATGTAAGCGAATCTGCATAGATGTGTTTGTACTTGTATCACCAAATTTCTGTCTATAAAAATGCAGATCCCTTTTGCTGCATTTTGCCTTGTGGTTTCTATGCTCGCTGGAAGGGTAGCGTAGACCTCAGCAGCTAAATGGAAATAAAAGTATGCATAAATCAGCAGAGCCTTTCCTTCTGTTCGTAAAGAAACCTATGAATAGACTAGTCTCAACCTGATTGTGGTTTTGGGCTTGTGTTCAAGTCTTGCTTCCAAACAGAGACCTTGATATTTAAATATAGTAATGGGAACTGAATTCATCCCACTGAGGAGGGGTGTTTGACTTCAGCTCTGAGCTGTGGGTATGTAATACCCTGTGAATTGCATGGCTGTGCATGAAAGGAGAGGTATTTTGAGCCTCCTGATCTGTAGAGACCTCCAGCAGTTACTCTCTGTTGTGTTCACGCTCAGTTTCATAATGATATGACTTAGTAGTCTTGAATTTCAGACTCTGATTAATAACTTGGCTCCCCTGTGTTGAAGCTACATGGGAATTTGGGG